>CAEMYA010000238.1:279061-295315 GCA_903131615.1 Diplodus sargus | reverse complement strand
TGGCTTTTTTTCTTTTTCTTATTGCTCTCTTTCTTTCTTTCTTTCTTTCTTTCTTTCTTTCTTTCTTTCTTTTTTTATTATAATAATTATTATTATTGTAAAGTGTATCTGGAGGAAACCTTTGTGTATTATACTATAACTATACTATCATAGGTCTGTTACAGCCGGGTGAAAAGAAATGTGGAAAACCAGCAGCTGAATTACCTCTTATTTCAAACACACACACACACACACACACACACACACACACACACACACACACACACACACACACAGACTCCTCCCTCCTCTCTCTTCTTTCTCACTCTCAATCACACATACACACGCACACACACACACACACACTAACACACACACACACACACACACACACACACAGAGAAGGACTGTTGTCGCGTGTACTGTACAGTGATCTGAAGGCGAGCTGGTTTGCTCTGTGTGCAGTAGAGTCGGTGTGTAGTGAAGCTTCGTGCACCCAGGGGTAGGGCTGTTCCTGGTCACATCTATCTTACTCTGTGCCAAAATGTAGTGCAACAGCCAGGCTAGTCCTGTCTGGTCTGATTCCAATAAAACACTGAGCTGTCTACATCACTCCCAGACTCCTGTGTGTGTCGTCTTTGCCTTCCGTTCCTGCAGCAGCAGATCTGCTTTTTTTTTTTTGTCTTGTTTTGTTTTTTACGTGGAATGCTTTAAAGTTTGTGAGAGGGGAGGTTGTGGGAGGGAGGGAGGGAGGAAGAGGGGGAGGGTGATGCTGACCTATCATCGTGCTCAGTTTGTCTGGAGGTGATGCATGCAGAGGGGGGAGAGAGGGAGGAGGAGACACTCGCCGCTCAGCCACTTGCCTTCTGACATTTGGCACCACTAATTGCCTCTCTGATTAACTCGACTACCTGCGACGGTGCAAATTGCAGCGTGGAGATTCCCCGCCGTGCTGTGAGCTCCCGCCGCCGTCGCCACCCCTCTCATCTCTGCGTGCACAATGACACCTGATAGAGACGCCTGCGGGACACGATGACAGCTGACAAGGAGAAGAGAAGGTAAAGCTGCGTGTTGCTTTGTGCAAGAGAGACATTTAGAGAACCATCCACGACGTAGAAGAAACAAACTTTTCCCAACTCTAATTGTTATAAATGTCCTCCAGCAGACTACTTTAGCAGGTTTTGTCTTAAAGGTGCACTATGTAGTTTTGGGGAAGACATATTAATCAGAAGAGCGACTGATTTTGTGTGATTTTGTTTATGTGTGGCGGACCCTGCCGCTTTTCTAGCTTCAATCAGTGTTCTGGGGAGATTATTTTCCTCTGAGAGCAGCTTGTTTATTAATTTAAGGAAATAAAATACATTTCTGAGTTTGTTTTATTACCTCATCAATATGGTTAGCGAGTTTGAATTTCTTTTCCAAAACTACATAGGTCCCCTTTAAAGCTTTTTGGGTGTTGTTTAATTATAACAATCACTAATTAATCACAATGCCCTCACTGTCTTTCCTCTGTTCATCAGCGGTGGAAGATTTGCTCAAGTCCTTTAAACAGAAAGGTGGAAAAGTAGAAACATCAGAGCTCAGAATCGCTTGTAATAATTTGAAAAAGTTTAAGCCGTAAACTTACCAAAAGCATACAAACAAGTTCTCTTCTCTTCAGCGTCAGCTCAAATGAAGTGTTGCGTGTTTCCCTTAGTGTTGAGAAATTCTCCAAACTCAATGTCAAAGAGTCACCGTGTCGTCAGACTGAGACGTGACTGTTCAGAGTAACTGCAGAGTTCTGGAGAAATTACATTCCTGACCAGTTTTTGGTGTCGGAGGCAGAATGTGAATTTGTACAATGAGCAAAACTCACTACAAGTCTTGCTTTAGAGTGGAGCTGCACAGTCAATCAAAAACATTATCAAAATTGCAACACAGCCAAGTGCAAAAAACTGCTTTTTCTTGATAAACTGTGACAAAACTGCGCGAAAATGAAGCAGTGAGTGCAGAGACGCCCTCGTCTTGTTCTCCAGATGTAAGAAAAACGTGTTTGTTTATTACAATAAATGTCACATCGTCACGATTTGAATGATTTTTTTTCACTGAAAATGAGAACTGTGATGCAACTTTACATAATAAGAACCTGAAATAGTCCTGTAATTCTCACTTTGACTCGTGTGGATGAGGAAACCAAAACACCTGTTGAGTACTTTCTGTTGTACTCAGTAATAACGAGAAGTTCTGTCGGGTCTGTAACGTACTTTTTTGTCATTTATATTTGATCAAATCCTTGTGAATCTCACTCCCGTGGCTTGGCTTTGTTGCAGGGCGATCAGCCGCGAGGCGGCCAGGCGGAGGCGCCGGGTGGAGTCGGAGGTGTTTGGGGATTTGTCTCGTCTCCTGCCGCTCCAGCCGTCTGTCCGAGCTCACCTGGACAAGCCGTCCGTCATCCGCCTCACCCTCAGCTACATCCGCACGCACTCGATACTCAAAGGTACCAACGGCACGAAACATCTGCAGGCCAGCGTCTCACACGTCACTGATGGATGGAGTTTCAGGAGCATACGTAATTACACTCGCTGATATCTGTGTTTATTTTATACACATTTAGGGAAGAAGGCTCTATTCTAATTGCTCCGATTCTTCTTATTATCTTAATGTCTCCAAACAAATCATGTTTTGAGGGCCTGACATGCTCGGAGGCGTGTGCAGAAGTGCGAGGGCCCGTTTGATGCTGCTTGCAGCTTTGATTGTCTAAATGTCTGCAGAATGTAAAAGAAAAAAAAAAAAGTTATATGTACAGACAGCGAGGCCACAAAGCGTACTTTTCATTTTCACGATCTCATGTCAAAAACAGCCAAAAATGCTCATCACAACTTCACAGGGCACAAAATGGCGTCTTAAAATGGCGTCTTTGGTTCCAACCGACGGCTCAGCACCCAAAAACTCTTCATTTACTGACATAACTGACAAAGCAAAGCTGCAAATCTTCACACTACAGAAGCTGGAACCAGACAAACGTTTGACACGTGTGCTTGAAGAAGTGACTGTTAAAATCGAATCATTAATCAATTCTTAAAAAAAAGCAACTGTTGTTGATCTTTCCTGAGCCGCTGTCCACATTTTTATACGTTATAAACAGAAGTATTTCCATTTGTATCATTAATATGCACAAAGTGACGTTCAAAACCAGATATTATTATGCTTTAAACAATGCAAACAATTCTCGAATAAAGCTGATTCTTCAAAATGCCTCTTCAATAAATACCTAATCGACACCTTGTGAAGATTAAAACGTCTGCAGAGGGTTTGGGAACTCCTGCAGATGCGGAAATATCGCTTGTTTCTGTCTCTGTGTAATAAATCCCGCTTTGAAGGAACGTGTTGCACAAAATACTCCATATTTCAAATTGAACACTTGAACCAACACGCTCGGCGACAGTCGCCGCGTTACTTCGACGCATCCGAGTGTTCTAACAGATACAGGTTAGTGTTTCGAAAGTGACAAAGATCAATTTGTTGTGGTAAACTGTTGTCACGGGGCTGGTGGGTTTGACAGCAGCATTAGACAGAGGAAGTCCTTGACAGCATAACACCTGGAACACACACATTCACAGTTTGTAACACAAAATAGAAAACGCACCACATCCTTTGGTTTTTAGTTCCCATGATTGCTGAGCCTCGGCTAAAAATGTACAATAAGAGCAGAGTCGCTTCACGTGTTTTGTTTTTTTTTCACAGCAGTTTTGCAGAAGACAAACAGCAGCACAACCGATAAGAAAAATCACCTCCATTTTTATGTGTGTGTTTCAGGGAGGACGGGGACTAAAACAGAGGCCGGTCATGCGGTAAAATATGCCCCGGTGAAGGAAGGAGGAGAGGATCGGCCAGAGTGCGACGAGGAGAAGGAGGCGGAGGAGGTCGAGGCCTCGGAGGAGTCGGACATGTACCTGAAGATCCTGGAGGGGTTCCTGATGGTCCTGTCCACTGAGGGGGACATGATCTACCTGTCCGACAACGTGAGCAAGTACATGGGCTTGACGCAGGTATACACACACACACACACACACACACACACACACACACACACACACACACACACACACACACACACACACACACACACACAGGATGTACTGGTGAACGTTTAGGATTCAGGATTTGAAGATAAGTGCTTTATGTTCTCTGACAGACTGAGCTGATGGGACACAATATCTTCGAGTTCACGCATCCTTGTGACCATGAAGAGATCAGAAATAATCTACGTCTTACAGCAGGTGTGTGTGTGTGTGTGTGTGTGTGTGTGAGCATCAAGCAAGCGTGTGCGTGGTTTCTTATGAGAGTTCAATCCAGGTTCAACTATGCAGTTCGTTAAAGCGCTTGTTTGTTTGTTTTAGAGGAAGTCTGGCGCGGTGCAAAGAGAGACTTTGTGATTAGGATTAAAAGCGCTCTGACAAACAGAGGAAGAAGCGCCAACCTCAAGTCGGCTACGTGGAAGGTAAGTGAGCAACAGCGTCACTTGCAGACTCGCACAGTCAGATCGTATTTATCTGACTCCGCCTCTCTTTGGGGGGTTTTTTAGGTTCTCCACTGTCACGGCCAGGCGAAGGTGTGCATCTCCCCGACTTCAGTTTCCTGCCTGCTGCTCACCTGCCAGCCTCTGCCCCTCTCACACACTCTCCTCAGCACACACACCTTCACCAGCCAGCACAGCATGGACATGAGGTTCACGTACTGCGACCCGAGGTGATTCACACACTCGCACACACAGATACACACACTTAAACTTCATATTAGAGTTAATGATGCCACTGGTTCCCTCTAAACTTCGCTTCCACTTTCCACAGTCCAGTTTTGTCTGCAGCCTGGCACCATTTTTTCTCTGCATGAATGAATAAACTCTCGTTTTGTCTCTTGCGGTTGTCGGTACTCTGAGAGAAACACACGCAATCGTGCCATCTTTGGAACACAAGAATACCTCTTGGAAACACCACGGAGGAAAAGCTGTCTGTTTCCACCTCAGAGCTGCGACAAGGAACTTTCATTTTTTTGTTGACTCTCGTCGGAAAAACGATGACGCATGTGAAAAAAAAAAGAGTAAACTTTGTTTTAGTGCCGAGCCACCGGGCTGCAGAGCGGTGAGACCCTTCTATTAGTCCTCAGCACTCGCCATAACGTTTTAGATTTTATCTCTTTGCACCAAATTGCACTTGAACACAACGCAAAGACTTCAGCCGACGAGCTCATACGTTGAAAGGAACTACCTCTCTATGGATGTATAAACCGTTGTTATGATTAAGCAGCATTTTTCCCGCTATTAGAGCCGCTTCTACTCGAGAATGTGTAGGATAGCTGGAAATGTCACTGATGAAGATGTAGAGAAACTAAATGGGTGATACTATGAATACTACAGTGACAGGCTCGAGGGGCTTTCCCTTTTTTTTTCCTGTTTCTTTTTTCCTAATTTGCTAATCTGAACGCCCCCAACGTGTCCACCGTGTAGGGTCCTTTATCTGATGAGCTGATGGAAGGCGTTATAAATGACTACAACTAGGGTGGCACTCAGTAGAGCGCATAACTTCACCCAAGGCCCCTTTCAGTCAAGTCAAATCCCATATCAAACTCGACAGCTTGGTGTCACTTTAATGTTAAAGAATTTTAACGAAAGTCAGAAAAAAAATCCTGGATCAGCACCAGAAGTTACTGGGATCTATTCTTGGCGGAGACCCGTCCTCCATCCGAGTTTGGTGGAGACATAACCTCCTTGTTGGAGGTGATAATCGTGCAGAAATAGCCAATCTTCTCGCTAATGGTCTGGTTTGTTTACGCGGGTCGTATACAGGCATCGGTAATTAACCGAGACTGTTTCGTAACCAGCCAGAAGTTCCTTGTGGAAGTGGAAACGGAGCTCGTGTTTTACTTCAACAAAGTGGTGTGAGAGAGAGTCGAGGGAGTGTGTGACCGTACGTTATGAAATGATGAGTGATTCTGCAACCGCGCTTCACTGACGCTCGCTCTGCTGGTTCGGCCGGCCAACTCAAACCATTAGATGTTCAGTGTCAGTGTGAACTATTGTTATGACACAGTTTATGATTGACAAATATCATTCAAACCAACAGATCTTTATCCTTTATCTTGCGTTCTAGTGAAGGTCTCGAGTTTCCAGAGGTACATTTATACAAAATGTGGCACAAAACCCAAAGAACACGGCGTCTCGAGGTCGAATATTTCTCTGTGTGCACATCACAAAGCTCTGTTGATGTGCAAGCTAACAGATATATATATATATATATATATATATATATATATATATATATATATATATATATACCGTGAGAAAGTGAAGTGTGATTATTTTAATTTCCTTCAAGCGGCTTAAAGGGAAACAGAAAGAGAAAGCAAGATTTTATTCATTTAGCGTGACAAAAATGACAAAAGCATTCAGAACCGCTGTGTTGTTCCTTTTTAAAGTTCCCTTTTTTCAAATTAGAAACCATTTAATTGCTTAATATCAGCAAAAACATTTTTGTATCTGCTGCTGAATAAGTCAAAGTTAAAAGTAATGAGTATTTTCATTGTGGATTACTCTTCACGATTAATCTTTCCTCATAAAAGACAAAGAAAGGCAGCAAATCTTCACATTTAAGAAGCTGGAACCAGCAAATGTTGGACACCTCTGCTTGAAAAAAGATTAAATAATTATCAAACTGGCTTGGAACTGATTTTCCTTTGATCGACTGCTCTTAAGTACGAAGTTGATGTTCAGTCTGCTCTTGTAAGTTGAAGAAGAAAAGGTTACAAGTCATTTATTTGGTAAAATAAATTCAAACTGTTTGTGCAGGGTGACTGCGCTGCTGGGTTACGGTCCTGAGGAGCTGCTCGGACGCTCCATCTACGACCTCTGTCACACGCTGGACACAAACTGTCTGACCAAAAATCATCTGAACTGTAAGTAGTGAAACACACACACACACACACACACACACACACACACACACACACTCACAATACACACCTGTGATTCTCTCATCTCACCCCCCCTCTGTCTCTGTCTGCAGTGTGTTTGAAGAGTCAGTCGGTCAGCGGTCAGTACAGGATGCTGGTCAAAGGTGGAGGTTACGTCTGGGTGGAGAGTCACAGCGCCGTCATACCCAGCGTCCGGCCCTCCAAGTCCAGGCCCGGCGCCCACCAGCCACTCTGCATCCTCTGTGTTACCTATGTCCTCAGGTGTGTGTGTGTTTGTGTGTGTTATTGGATTAACGTCGACTTACAGGGAATTTTTATTGTTTCATTATTTTTAGCTTTTACCTACTATGAGACTCGTGCTAGTGGATGTGATCCTAAACATGCAATAAATCAGAATCCCTGTTTTTTTGGTTTCCTATTTTATGTGAAAACTCGCCAGAAAGAAATGCATTCACAGCACCAACACACATATCTTTTCAAGTCAGGAGAGGAGTGATGTTAATCCAGACACATCAGATACTATAGAGAAGACACCGACAGGAAACTTAACTGCAACATTAATACTTTTGCTTTTCATTCTTAAAGTAAAACTTGCACCCATAGTTTTATTAAAGACGTTAACATGGCCAAATAATAATAATAATAAAAAAACTGAAATAAGAATTTTCCTGTTTCTCATTTTATAGATAACAACACTGAATGTTTTAATGAAAAATGTCCCCGGTTTTATTTCAGAAATCTGGTCACCTTACCCCGAGGTGTTGCCAGTTTGTTGCACTTGCTAACATTTCCCACACTAGCTAGAAAACCTTAGTTTTTTTAGTCAACACTAATGTTCCCACAAACTTACAACTAACACATTTTCCACGCGATAACTGGCCGACAAACCTTTGTTAGAAGCTGGAACCAATAGGTCAGAATCCGTATACCCACATAAACAAAACAATCATTATGGACCAACAATGCACCTTTCTACAGGCTGCATGTATTATTTAAAAAAAACCCTTTGTCTACATAAAAATGGCATCAATGTGGCCGTTACATGGTTTAACGGTGTGTGTGTGTGTGTGTGTGTGTGTGTGTCACAGTGGAGTGGAGCAGCCGTCCCTGCAGCTCTCTTTGGACCAGACTGTCCACAGATACTTGAGGTGAAGCTGGAGCCTGAAGAACAAAACCCAACAATCTTCTCTACCTCTGTCTGTGAATTCTTATCATCGTATTGTATTGATTCAACTTTTAATAAATGACAAAAATGTTCCAATTCAAGACGCCTCACTGTGTGTTTGTGATGCTCCCGAGGAGCTCGAAATAATAATCAGAACCGCTGATGCCGCCACGCAGCTCAGGCCCACGATTTGTCATGAAAGCTGTTTTTTTTTTTTAAGCTCTTCACTTCACATTTCTGTCACACTGTCTTGCATAAGCGCTGCAATGGCACGATTTCTGTCTCCTAAAAGAAAAGCTGGAAGCTTCAGGTGTAGACTGTGGTTGGCAGACAGTTGACGGGGCGTAGTGAGAGTAGAAATGTGTTGACGATAGCAGGCGGTTTGACTTTTTCATGACCTCTCTGGGCCTGACCCTACTTCCTGTGGGGTTTCCTTCTGGGCCACCTGACACGTGGGGTGACATCTGACTGACAAGCATAGACACACACACACACACACACACACACACACACACACACAGAATATATATAGAGCGATATGCATTGTGCTGATGAGGAGATGTGAGCAGACGCAAGTCAAAGCCACAGCTTCCTGAATAGAGCCACTCGAGAGGAAAGTTCTCGTGGGAACTTTTTCAACTTTTTACCTCTCGGCCTCTAAATTGACACACACACACACAAACACGTGCGCACACACACACACACACAACAGACTATGGTTTCACTTCAACCGGCTCTACTGGTGTGATATCGAGTTGAAATGACAGTTGACATTAAAAAAAACGAATTAAACAAACAATGACGGCGATCATGTGTGAAAGTTTTGAAATGACAGAAGGCTAACGGCGTAAATTTTGTTTGAGAAGTGAACGTTTTTTGAGCCGTAGATGTTTTCCATCTCCGTATTTCAGCGTGCAGTCAGTCGGGATTACATTTCATGCAACTCCACCACACTATGGAAGCAGAGAGCGGGCCGTCTTTTTCTCACTTTTCCATTTTGAATAACACATTCTTGTGCACAAATGTATGAACCTTAAGACTTTTACTTCTCACTTCAGTCCAGAGTTATAAATGGCTCAGAACAGAATGTGCAATCGTTCACGTGTTGTCTGAGTCACAGCGCTGCCACAAATAAAATTTTGGTGAAAGTAAAGACATCTTTGAGTCATTCAGACGAATAATCCCTGAGTTATCATATGTGCTTACTAAAAGTAGAAGTTACAGTTATATTATACTTATATTTATGATATGTACAGTATGTATAATATGAAGCTGTTGGCCAGGCTGATCTGATCCAGCAGTTTTTTCAATTTCAATAAAAAAATGTGTTACTTTGTGATGCAGCATGTAGTCTGCAATGTAACTAGTAACTGCAGTGATTAAATAGCCTACATGTAGTCGAGTAGAAGCATAAAGTAGCAGAAAGTGGACATTACATTTAGAGAGTTACTCACAAATAAAGAACAGCTCTTGGTTAAATGTACTTTGGGGCTACTGGCACAACACTTTATGGCCCTGGCCTACATTTGTTTTAAGATATTGATCACCATAACCCAGTTCCAATCATTCCTCTCAACTCCAGTGCAGCTGCTGGTGTTTTCACCTCGTCTGTCCGTCTGTGGTTTGATTCCGCCAGGCATGCCAAGTTTTTAATTTTATGTACATATTGAACTATGTCCAGGATCTTTGCGGAAATAATCCCTTTAATAATCCCCACATATACAGTAATTTCATTAAAATGTCGGTTCACAGCATTCTGCCTCACTTATGTCTCTTCAGATCTACTGACACGGAGAGATACTCCAACACAATGGAGATATTTGGGCACTGATTTTTTTTTAGCAACTATTTGTCCAATGGAATGACGAAAAAATTGGCAAATACATCTAAATATATCCGCATGGCACAATATCATCAGAGGTAAGAAAGAAAATAAACGTTTCTGTAATGTGGTTGAACTGCCCCTCTAATAGAAAAAATAAATTAAAACAACGCATATGGATTCTTAAATAACACCTAAAAACACTTGTCGTTTAATCGTATTGTGCTTCACCCAGGAAGCTCAGGCTGTTATGAAATCCGTGGATTTGTATTCTGACCCTCACGCTGATGCAGTCGCTCTACAGCAGGGAGGGAAACACTCTTGCTCCATCTAGTGTTTAACTGTAATCAGTGAGAACGCAGCATACAGTCAGCATCCTCTCTGCAGGGCGGCCATATTCCTCACAGTCTTTGCTGCAGACAGCGTCATGCAAACACTGTCAACATGTGTACAGACTGTTCATCCCACGAGCGCTCGCTGTGTCAGCAGGAAGATTCCTCGTTTGTAAAATCTCACATTTAACAGAGAGGGAGCAAATTTAACCTCAAAACAAATACTGCTGCAAAATGTGCTCTACCAGATATGAATCATTAGAAAACATAACCAAATAAAGTCACTTTTAATGTAGATTTAGCTTTCCCTTAGCCATTCCTGACTTTATTATTGTTTATTTATTTGTTGACTTATTTGGATTTCCATTAGCTTTCCTACCAGCGCAACAGCGACCCCTCCTGGGCTCCATAGAACAAATTACTGCAACAATTTGCTGTGACCATGTAAATAAAAGTAAGTAGAAGATATATTACGTACATGTACAATGATAAATGTGACTGCGCATGAAACAAGGTACAGCATTTCTGATACAATCAACAACTAGATTTAAAACAGCCCAAAACAACCTGTAGTGAAATCATTGCAGGTTGGAGAGATTCTTCTACCAGCTGTTTCAAATCTTGGAGGAATGTGAAAACACACCATTAGTCAGCTTTTTTGTCTTTTTCCTCTTTTCTTTTTAACCACCTGCTGACAGACCACTGTGCTGACAGTTCTACATCTTCTTGGTAAAGTCATCACAATAAAACTTTTTTATTTTCTGCGCTTTTGGAGTTATTTTTTAATGAACGTGGTATAATATTTAACATGTACTTGATGATAATAATATAAAGATTGTCAGAAATATCAGAAAGGTATCAGAGTCTCAGTCTTTAAGATCTAGGGTTTAGTAGCATCTAGTGACGAGGTTGAAGGTTGCAACCAACTGAATACGCCTCTCCTCACCCATCCCTTCCAAAGCACGTAGGAGAACCTATGGAGGACCTTCAGGTGTTGAAAAAACGCAAATCATTTTGTCCGTTTAAGGAAGCATGCCAGTGCAACATGGCAGAAGATCTAATGCAACAATCTTAGTTTCAGGCGATTATATCATATTATATCATATTCAATTTCTGGACCTTTAACTTGCAAAATATGATTTATTTTTTTTATTTTTTACACTTCTAGATAGGAAGAACTTAGCATGAATTTATTTATGGAGGGACGATCTGTTTGTAGTCTCTTTATCATTAAATAACTCTTTCTTTTTCAGTCTCTTCTGATCATTTACAGTAAAAAAGTTCATCTGTCTGTATTCAACCGCATCTAAACTTTATGCCAAGTTAAGTGACACAGGGTTTGCCAAAACGTGAAAACACATTTCAAACTGTTTTTTTCATTAACTTGACTCAAGGAGACCTTTTTCAACATCTTGGATTAGAGTTCTCAACAGACGTGTTCCGGTTGTTTGTGACCGTGCTGGTTTTCAAGGTGACCCTGGCAGACGTTGGGTGATCTGTGCCCCTGCATGTCGTTCCAGAAGCCTGATCACTCCAGTATGAGCGAGTCTGAGGCGCAGGGGGGGCGGAGACACAGTAAGAGCAGGAGGAGGTCGCGGTGCTGGACTGAGGGTTTTTAATTTCGAACTAGCATGAGTAACCAGACAGAGACACAAAACACAGACAGGAAGACGGTCCCTGTCCCTTCAAACTCTTGTGCGTTTCCAGCGAAAGCAAACATGTGACCGGACTGAACAGGCCCCTGTTTAACCCTCCCCTCCTCCCCCAGTCACACCCCCATGGTCGGTGGGTGTTGTCAGGCTTCCAGCCAATGATATGACAGTGCTCACCCTTTGAAACACAACCATGATAAATCAGTGTGTCAATGCAGGGAGGAAAACACTTTGAGAGAGGGCGGAGAGGGGGGGGTGATATGCTTAAAGATAAACAGGGGGCACACAAGCAGAGAAATAAGGGCAGAGAGATTGTGTGTTACCAGTCGAAGGCAGTAAAGAACTAGTTTTTAATGGAGCTATTTTTATTTAATCATTAATTGCCTTTTATTGGCTTGAACTGACCTCTGGTGCAGAGTTCACAGTTCAACGTCAATCTGTAGGAAGTCTGTAAAACGCCTTTCAAACAGTGAGGTTATTCATTGAGCTTAATGTGAGGTAAAGAAATGCATTAGATATTAAATAACAGACAGAAATATGGAAATAAAGGAAATAATGGTGCAGGAACACAGGAGAGCTTTAAAGGCTCAAGATGGGGATATTTAAAGGGTCACTGTGTAGTTTTAGAGAAGGAATCCAAACTCAGAATTTTAACATTTACAATATTAATGAGGTCATAATAAAAAAACAGAATTATTTTTTTCTAAAAACTGAATGAACAAGCTGTCCTCAGAGGAAAATAAGGTACCTGGAACACTGTTTGAAGCTAGAAAGATGGCAGGGTCCGCCACATAAAAATATAGTGTATACAGTATACAATTGTGTTGTCCTTTAAGGGCAGTTTGTTTATCAGTTTATTCAGTCATGAAAACAAAGAGAATTTGTTTATTATTTATTGTTTATTATTATTCGATGAGTGATCGAATCATAAAGAGGTCATTTTGTGGTTGAATGTTCACGTCATCCACCTTTCTTGCTTTGGAAGCGTCTGGAGGGATTGGTGATTGACTTGAATCAACACTCACTCATGAGGATCCTCATGAAACATAAAAGAAAGGCTGTTGCCTCGTTCCTGATCAATTTCTGAGTAGTGCCAGAGGCATCAGCTCCTGATAATCTCTACCGCTGTTTGCTTATCTTCCAAAAAAAACCAAACAGACAGAACAAACAGCTATGTGAATATTCAGAGATTATATACCTTCTTCTGACTGTTCTAATTGTTTCCTCACAGCTCACAGTCAAGATATCAGCTTTTAAGAGACAATAAAGCTTTATGGCCCTATAGTACACAGATAGAACAATGGGGAGATAAGCACTAACATAACTGCATTAGCAGGAGTGAAACAGTGCCTTGACATTGTGCCAGTTGACTAACATGATTACTATTGATTACTTTGTCCGTCTGACATCAGAGTGACGGACACAGGATGTTCAGAACATTCACAAACCGAATCTCCACCAAACCTGTGTTAGATGTTCATATATTACACACCTAACACAGCCATAATTGGCTTTTGATATTGTGTAATCATGTGTTTGTACCACTGTTCAAGCTTTCTGAGTGTGTATTTGTACCTGCACCCGGGGTCATGATCTAATCTTATCTTCTGTGCAGAGTCCACGGGTGTAAGCCCAGGTCAGGGCCTTCATTCAGACGAGCTCAGCACGAAGACTCTCTGTGCCATGGAGAGCGGGAGACGATGTTCGGGGTATATACATGTTGGTACGTCTCCGTGAAACACTGTGAACATGCAATGAATGCAGAGTTACATAAGAGCCACGCTACATTAACCGTTCTCAGACAGTCAGATGCACTGACATGAACATACAAGAAGCAATTTTCCCCCTTTTTTTCATTTGAGTGCTGTTCCTGCTCTTCCCTAAGAGGAGAAGGAGAAGATCAGCCAAGAATGAAAATTCAGCCACAAATCAGTACATGACAACGGTTCTGCTAAATGTAGAAATGTTTATCCTTCTCGCTGTGAAAATGTCTATATGACAGCACAGTGAAAATTATCCTTGTGCACTCGAGATTCGCAAAATCGATTGAAAACGTTATAGTTCACATGCCAGGCCAGTAGGTGGCGGTGTTACAGTAATGGTGCAGCAATTCTAAACCTAGGTGGTGTAGCGTTAATAAACTCAGTAGAGTCGGCAGCACAAATAAAACTTGACGGTCAGTGGCTACTGGGCTGATATCATAACACACGTGTATTGTTTCTTCAGTTTTCACGGGAAATGCGTACTGCCCGTTTACATGACAGCGGTAAGGGTGGCGTTTTAAAAGGTTACACTCTTTAACTGTAAAGTTTGGACACCAACGTCATGTGAATGCGCGGCCAAAAATCTCAACAAAAGTTTACCATTTTATCAGAAAACCATTGTCGTGTGAACAGCCCCTAAAAGTCCACAGCCATGCTCGCAGCTTTGTAAGGCTGTTTTTAAATACTGCAGTGTCTGAAGAGAAATGCTAATACCATATGACCATCACAATGACAATGCTAACATGCTAAAGTGTAGCACAAATAATATTAGCATGCTCACCATCAGTGCAAGTATTGGTGTGCTTACTTCCTAATTAGCACTGGTGTTGCACAAATCATATTTTAAGATATCTGTGGCACTGTATGAAAAATCATTCTGATTCACATGTCCATACATAGTTTTAACCTAATTCATCCAATAGTTGGTAAGATATTTCAGTCCGAAGAAAAGTGTTGGACTGACCTTTGACACTGCCATCTTTAAAGCTACACCGCTATCGTGGCTTCAAAGCGCTGCTGATTGGCTGATCCGTAGGTTGTGCCCATGATACCTTGCCCCTATGCTGAGTGAAAAGGCCGCTGATTAAAATGATCTTGAGCAATCTGGTGACGCCGTCACAGCTGAGAGGAAGACACCCGCCCTCCCCCCGTCACCTCTTCACACAAACACACATAACCCCCGGCTTTGTTCCAGCTGTCCCTGAAATGCTTTCAAGCAAACCCCCATTCACACACTCACAAACACACACACACCCACACACCACGGATGACCTCCTGCCCTAAATTACACCTTCTCACTTGGACGCATAATTGCCCGCACTGAACACACATCTACACAAAACATGCATATAAAGTGGGCTGTTTGCCAGCACAATGACATTTCATTGTCTTTATCAAGTGCTGTATCAATACTAGAATGGCCCTCAGTAGAGTAGCTTCATCAACATCATGCATTATTGAAAATGTTGAAAAACGACCTTCCTTGCAATTTCTAAGAAAGTTAGATAAAATTTGGTCCTTTTATCTGGATCCACACCAAAAGTTATTGGGGTCTATTCTGGACCGAGACCAATCCTCCATCCAAGGTTTGGAACAATCCGTTCAGCAGTGTTTGTGTAGTCAAGTTGATGAACAAACCAATGGGTCACATTCAACTAGGAATGATAAGAAAATCAGATTGCTCCTTCAAGTTTCAAGTCAACAGTTGAAGGACACACTGATTTTTGTCAAACAAATCATGAGTACACAGTTGATTCTTCAAAATGCCAACATTCATGTGAAGGTTGTAAGAAGAAGTCTTTCATTTTTAGCCATGCTAGCAGCTTGGCTCAAGGGATGACAGTATCGTCATTCAGTCCCACACTTTGCTCCAGACTGAAACATCTCAACAAACATTGGAAGGATTGACATAAACTTTGACATTCATGGTTCATCCATTCATCAATTCACTTATCCAGTAAAATATCCGAACATCTGACGGATGGATTGGCACAAAATGTTGTAGACACTCATAACACTCACAAATTCCCTATTTGTCAAATACTGAAGCTTGGATTGACTGCCGATCCAATTTACAATCACAAATCACAAAGTAAGAGTTGGTATTAAGACTCAATATACAACTTACTTACAAATTGGACCTTTTACTCTCTATCTAGTGCCATTAAAGGGTTCGGGTCATGCTATACTTTGGTTTATGACCAAATACTTGCAAAACTGATTACCGTAAGCATCAGTCGTACATTGTGTTTAGAGCACATTAGCAAATGTTAACATGCTAACACACTAATATGGTGAGTAGGACACATGCTAGCATGCTGTGTTAGCTAGTAAAGCCTCACAGAACTCCTCGCTTAACTGTAGATTTTATTTAAGTCAGTATAAATATTTTTCAACGGCAGCATTCAATAGTCAATAATATGTGTGCTGTAATACAGAAACTGCAGCTACAGCAGCAGATCAACCCCCTCATTAACTGTAGCTGTCCATGAGGGCAGTTAATGACTGATGCAAACACAAAGGGCCTTTTCAGCAGCTCCCATCTGACTCCCTCCCTCTCTCTCTCTCTCTCTCTCTCTTTCCCCTCATGGCT
>CAEMYA010000238.1:268098-278946 GCA_903131615.1 Diplodus sargus | reverse complement strand
ATATTTTACGCCATCATGTGAAAATAAATCATTTGACTTCCCCCTTTTCTTACTTTTTACCCCCTCCATCTTCGAAAACCAACGGTGGAATCTCGGGAGCGCGCGCTGTCAGTTGGACAGCGCGGGCTCGCGCCTCCTTTGGTCCTCCTCTTCCGCGTGAGTCCCGAGGAACCCCCACTGCTCTGCCCGGCTCGTGCTGCCTTTTAAAGCAAACTGACACAGCATGTCATTCCCCACTCGGCCAGAGGACGGGACACGGTGAGGAGCTGCTGTGTCGTTCATTCTACCCCCCTTCTCCTGTCGTCACCCCCATTGTCCTTGTTGTTTAGTTGCCTTTTATTAGTTCGTTTACACGGTTAGCTAGTTTTAGTCATGTATCGGTATTTCGGGGAGCTGCTGAGCCGCTCTGCGGGCAGTGCCCTGGCCTCGGGGTGCGTGGACTCCGCTCTCCCGGTGTCCTCGTCCCTGATGCGGGTCCGTCACTATGCCGACGCGGCGGACAAGCCCGACGACCCCAACTTCTTCAAGATGGTCGAGGGCTTCTTCGACCGCGGCGCCACCATCGTGGAGGACAAGCTGGTGGAGGATCTGAAGACCAGGGAAACCCCCGAGCAGAAGCGGCACCGTGTTCGTGGCATCCTGCGCATCATCAAGCCCTGTAATCACGTCCTGAGCGTGTCTTTCCCCATCAAGAGGGATAACGGAGAGTGGGAGGTTGTGGAAGGGTACCGCGCCCAGCACAGCCAGCACAGAACACCCTGCAAAGGAGGTAGGAATCCAGCCAAGCCTCCCCGACTGGCCCCTATGCCAGCTAGCTTTAGCCAGCTACCTAGCATTGGTTAGCAACCAGTAACATTAGCTAGCTAGTTAAAAGCACAAAACATAAGGCAGCTGCTGTCAACAGCTGTTCACGTTACTGCACCGTTACAAACAGCTTAAGTTAACGGTTTCATACTTTGCTTACCGTGCAGTTAACTACACCCATGTCTTTATAATGGATGCTTATTTGTCTGGTTTGTTTCCTGTATGTCACAACCGGTCACACGAGTCTTTCTGTGCTGTTTACAGTGACCTTCCTGCTCACCTGTGGCTGTAATGTTACTGTAGTTTGTTAGCTTGCAGGCTAACTGCAGCAACCCCCATTTTTTTCCTTTTGACAGAGTTGAGATCTAGTCGTCAGTCTTAATTGTTCAGAAATATGTTTGCCAGTCCATAATACAGTAGTTTGATGCAACCTGGATGAATGCACTGGTTGATTTGGTGTGTTCACTGATCTGGCCCACTCTTCATCTAATGTGTTTGATGTGATGAGTTTGAGTGCAGCTCTGAAAGCATCAGGTGTTGTGTCATTGAGCAATTCAGGCCTTTGCTGCACACAACACATGCTTGACTATTGAAGACCTTTTGCTTGCACCCTCTTCTGTCAGATGATTCATTCACACAGCACATGCAAGCTCGGGCGTATTGCACACAACGTGGTGTTCATTCATTCTGTGGATACAAGTAACTGTTTAAACAAGCTTTTTGTGCAATGCACAGCGCGGAGCATGACAGAGTGACATATGCTCTTTGGTTCAAAGTTCAAGGTTCAAAGCAGAGGCATTATGGGCTACCACTGCGTTGCACTCTGGGTAACATGCGAAAAGAAGGATATGATGTATAGGAAGACAGGAGGTGTAAAAGCTGGGGAGGGGGTGGTTGCCTTTCCAGGCACTCCTATTTGTCAGCAGCGTGACAGGTGTGGGAGGGTGTCGTAAAGAGAGGAGGTATTCTCAGTAGAAAGAGACATACCATTCAGCCAGCCAGCCAGTCAAAGGGCAAATTTGAATGGTGTGGAGTGGACATTGGCCTCCTATTAACACTTTGAAACCCCTCTGCTGTATTAGCCTTGTGTTAGGATTGTAGACCTATCCTGGGGAGGCATATTACTGCAGAAGACATGGTGCATGGGCACTGTGCTGTGTATACATGAATTAATATAAAACAATAGATGAGTCAACACTCATCTATTTCTGGCATCCAGATATTACAGATTTCTCCTAACAGTAATGGATCAGTGCAGCTATTACTGAATCTCTAGAGATCTCCAGAGGCTGTTATCAGCTATCTGAGCGGTATTACCTCTGTACATATCATGAAAGCCTGAGGAGAGCAGAGCATCACTTTGATGCAGAACTCAATACCCAGCCTTGCAGTAGTAGTCTTTTTTCTTAAAGTCTAATCCAGATCCAATGTGCAACTATTTGGTAATCACAATGGTAAGCCGCACAAGTCAAAGCAAATCTTGGACAATAGAAATTGGATAAAACTCCTCATTTGGACCTGCCAGTCGCAGTTAAGAAATCTCATACATGATGGAATCTGTGTTACACTACAGCCAGTACTAGAACTGAAGCTGCATTCATTCAGCGATCATTTAAAAGCCATGTTTTTCATCGTTTTGTCTGACTGTCTAACAGTCTGATAGGTCCTTCAGGTCAAAGTCTTGGATAATAGGAGTGGGATAGGATTAAGAGAGCAGTTATTTTCAAGGGGTTTAATCATTGATATAGTGCATAGACCCTTTACTGTGTTCAGATCAGACTACAAAGTGCAAAGGCTGTTTTTGTGTGTGCATGCAGTGCTCATACACCCCCAGAGCTGCATAGTGACAGCAAGGGGGGCCTGGATTACACTGCTCAATTTTGCGTGTGTGTGTTTGTATGTTCACACACACCCGCAGAAGAGAGTTTGTGGAAAGTTTTAAATAATACCAGCTACTTGAAGCTTGTTTAGTCTGCAAAATTGTCAACATCCTTCTCCTTTTTCTGTGCAGAAGTCGACAACAATCTTTCGGATCTTTCATGGAAATGTCACATTGCACATGGAAACCAAAAGTGCAGCAGTTTGTGAAAGTAGCAATGGTATGAAGGGACAACAAATTTGCCCTCTTAATCAAAATGTCTCCTGGAGACACATTCATTTAAAAATAATATGTGGCTTATTTCACCCAGACAAAAATATCCTGAATATAACTATGTCATGTACATTAGCTGGACATTTATTTTATGATTTGTAGGGTTGAACCATTAGGAGATTATCATGTTTTAATAACTGTCTCAGAATGTATCATATATTCATGATATCACTGTATTTATTATTATGTTTGTTATACGTTATAATGCCCCTTTTAATGAATGAAAACAGAATGGTTTTATTTTGGTACAAGCAAAATCTCAAAGAAACGTGTCTTCAAATGAGTGTTTTTGAGCTGCTTTAGACCCGAGAGGCTCTGAAGCAGAACGCTCCGTAATGTCGGCCTTCGGGCAAGACTGTAGAAATTACACTGACCTACTGAATTTTAGCGTGGGCTCAGTTTATTTCCCAAAAATCTGCCCTCCATTTCAGAGGAATGTGTTTACAGATATGTTTTGGACCTTGTTGCTGTGGAGAGCTGGTCGTCGGGTGGAAAAAATGGATGGTTGGATGGGGGAGGGGGAGGAAGCCAGGCTTGTTTTTTTGCATGTTAATTTGATCAGTGAACTCAAGTTTGTCCTCTGTTGATCTTTGGATGAATGGAAATGAAGATTGGTGGAAGAACCACATCAGCTCTCTGCAAGATAGCACTTTGTTTTGAGAGGTTTGATCTTTTGCTCTGACTGCATTAACGCAAATTGATGTAGGTGGGCACATACTGTGTTATAAAGATGACATCATAGTGGGTGGGATTTAGCTCGCAGGCAAACACGTAAAAATGGACGCGCAGTGCTTTTGTCACCATGAAGCGATCTGCCGTCTCCTCTTTGTGCTGTTTGCCCTTGGGTTTCTCTGTGTAAGCTAACTCTGGGTGAGCTATATTTGGTTCTGCCGGACAGTCTCGCATGCACAATGTGCCAGTGAGATGGAGTACTGTGACTTGGGCAGCCCAGCTGTATGATCTCATGTAACGCAAGCTGGCCCACACATGTTACCGTAGCGAAGGTAGTAAACCTCAGACAAGAGGAAGGAATGACTGGGGTCAGAGTGATGGTCTGCGATTGGTTCGTTCAGTCTCCACCCGCCCATTGCTGCCACTGTGACTGCTGGATGCAATCAGTGATCTCTGACCTGTTCATGGTGCGATTGTTAAGAACATACTGTTCAGGCTCTGACCGTCTATCTCTGCTAGTCATTTCCTTATTTCAGTTTCTGTTCAGTACTGTTCTGTCATAAAAACAAAATAGAATCAAAAAGTATGATTATATATTAATAAAAACCTGACCACGCCCTCAGCTCAACGATGATAATAATCGCTTGTCGATACCGTGATATAGAATTCAGGAGATCGCCCAAGCCTTGCAGCGACTCCTGTTTTCTGTAAGGTAAAATTTGTGTTTTTGTCGAAAAATCTTGTGGTTTTGAGTGATATAACAGCCGTTTCTGGTCAAACAAATTAACAAATCTAACAATTAATTACTTGGCATGTTACTGGGAGAAACTAGCACTTCCAAGGCTCATTAATGCGTTACAACATTAGATATGGATACAGATTGTTTCCTCTGTCCACACTATGTTCATTTAATCCGTATTTGTGCACAAATATACTGATGTTGAGAAAACAGAGCAGTACCATCAGAAATCATAGGAGACAAAGTAGTAGCCATGGTTCAAGCGTTCATAAATGTCAAAATAGAGCCCACATTAATGTTTGTTATGATTGTATGTGCTCTATTTGAATGAAGTCAAATCATTTATTTTTCTTTGTATGCAGACCATGTTGTAAACTGCTCCCTGTATGTGTGTGTTTCCATCAGGTATCCGTTACAGCACAGATGTGTCCGTGGATGAAGTCAAAGCCTTGGCCTCTCTGATGACCTACAAGTGTGCCGTCGTTGGTAAGAATTAGTCTTTGCCTTCTATAAAGCCTCCTGCTGATTACCCCTTCCATGGCCACATACATATCAATACTGTTTATCGTACCAGGTTCTTGTCATTTATCCACTGTTATTTAGTTCAAAAGCTAGCACGGCACCGCTTTAGACTGCATTGCCATGGTGCCCGAGAATAGTTTCTTTTGTGTTTCTCCTCTTTCATTGATTTCACATTGTGCATGAATGTTTCTGTGGTTATTAAGTTGTATTCATCTCCTCCAGATGTGCCATTTGGTGGAGCCAAAGCTGGAGTCAAGATCAACCCCAGGAATTACTCTGTAAGCCTTCCAACGTCAATCCCCTCCCTCCCCCTACACTCACATGCACACTTATGCACAGACATGTTTAACCGTCTGATGTGATACTGATAGGAAAGCAACAGAGCCGAACACTTGAACACTTAGCATTCCTAAGACTTGCAGTTATTTGATGGATTTCAGTTTTCCTGTGTTTCTCTCTCTCTTTCTCTTATCCAAACACACAGAGTGATTCAATCACACTAGAATGGTACAGGCTGGGCCGTTGGTCCTTATCCTGTCATTTTGTGCTTCTTGATTAATGAGAGGACAGAACAATCAAAAGCCTCTTTCACACATGGTTCCCAGTAAATTACTGTGATAACCTTTCACGCACCACTACGGATTTTCGCTATTCACACATGCAATACAACTGATCTTCTATCGGTGCTCTTTAATGTACAAAACTTAATATTCACCGAGTTTGCAAGACAGATAATGTATTTTTTGGGGGGGACCATAAATGTCATCTGCGGAGTCTTGTGACTGTTTGTCTCACTCCTTCGGAATTCAACTCTAATTTCTGTGAATATTGATGCCTGCCTCCCATTTTCTGTGGATAGAGTATGTGTGTAAGGGGCTAAAGAAAGAAAAAGATAGAGGTGGGAAAAGAGAGAGACAAGAGCTGCCTGTCGAGGCAGGTCTGTGTTGTTTTGGTTATAAGTTTGCTTTGAAGGCTTGAGGACTTTAAGTACTAGATGTTATGAACATTTTGTAGTGAAGTGAAAGTGTCATCAGTGCCTTCACTGCCTTTAATTGGATTATAGATGGGGATTTTAGTCATTCTGTTGATGGAATGTGAAATAAACAGACATGAAGCTCAGTGGCTGAGTTCACTAGAAGGGAATTGTCAAACAAAAATCTCAGTTTGTCAAAAAACTGGTCTTTCTAAATATTGCACCATGTCTACTCTATTTCCCATTCCTAATTTAGTAGCTCCCTTCCTTGAATGTCTATTACACTGTGACCAAGCAACAATGTTTTTCTTAAATCGCTATACTGTCTGTCTGTTGCAGGATAATGAGCTGGAGAAGATTACCAGGAGATTCACTATCGAGCTGGCCAAGAAGGGTTTTATCGGTGAGTCTTCCTGTGAATTTAAACATTGATTAAATTTCTAGCCGCAAAGTTTTGACTTCATGTAATCCATATGTCACACTGCTTGGTATCTGGTGCCTGACAGTGCTCTTGGCATTACTTGACTCAGTCACACTCTGGTGTTGAGAGGTGAACTTTTCCACCCAGAGAAACACTTCCCGTCCTCTTGGGCTGTTTATTCAGGTCGGGGTAGCTCAGCTCAGGGTGTGCCTGCGTCAACTGCAAAGGGAGACAAATAATTGCGTTGAAAAAGAAGCCAGAGGATCGAGATAGGAACTCAACTTTGCCCCGGTATTGACAAGTGGAGAAAGCACATATGTGATCAATCACACTGTTATTATTTATTTATTTTAGTTAGTTTTCAGAAAAAAAGTTCTGATAATAAAGTTACTTATGTTGAGGAAGGCCACACATTGACATAAACACTGGTTCAACAGGTTATCACCCCCTATACAGCCAGTTTGTTCAACCCTGTCTATATTCATGTTAATAATGTGTTTAGTTCAAACATGTCAAAGAGACTTCTGACGCTGGACATACAAATGTAACGTTAATGCATTGACCAGCAACAACATCTTCTTTTGTTCCTTTAAAATGTTTTTGCTGCTACGGTGGCTATATGGCAGTTAAATGGTTATTCTTTTGACTCTTTTGGTGTTATATACAATCAGGAGTCTTTTTTTTGTTTTGTTTTTTGAAAATATACTGGTTTCTCAGCATCACAGGCAATGCGAAGTTGCCGTTCCTGGTGGTTAAGCTATTAGTAGTCCCATCTCCCTGCCACCTACCTCTCTGCATGCCTGCTTCTGTTTTTGGACCGTCCAGAGTACGAGGCCCTTGAGGACACATGTATGCCTGTGTATATATATATGACAAGGACACAAAGCCTGGCCCTCACATTTCCTCTGTCAACCAAATTCTGCAGATGACATTATGTTCATTCAAATGTTAAGGATCAGGACCAAACGGTTTGTACTATTCGATATGAGAAAATTCATTAATCCTCCCCTCCTCCCTCTTCCACCCTTCTTTCCTGACCAGGACCTGGCATCGACGTCCCGGCCCCAGACATGAGCACAGGAGAGAGGGAAATGTCCTGGATCGCCGACACATATGCAAACACCATCGCACACACTGTGAGTTCTCAGACCTACGAGACCAACCCGTACGACTTGGCTGGTATTTGATACAAATTCTAAAATAGGCCAAATTAAAAGCAAGGAATGAGTCACATGTAAAGCATGTGCAGTGGTTTCCTGCCGCTCCCTTCCCAGCCGACCACTGAGTCATTCCTCCCCTCTTAAAAGCTGCTTTATACTGTTAGGCCTGTGAGTGTGTGTTTGTGTTATCAGCTAAGCATTCTGTATCAGAGCCTGTCAAACAGGGCATATTTGGCTAAAGATGGAAAATATTTACTTGTGTATGTTTAAGCATGTTTATATTACTGCTGATAGTGATCAGAATTTCTGATAGTCATGCACTGTTATTGACTTGATTTTAACTGTCTTGAGGTTAAGGCAAAGTGTGAAGGTGAATAATTAGACCCCTAATGATTAGTTGATGTACATTGAACACTTGATGAAATTAGTTTTTTCCAGCAAAATTGCCTCTTTACATTTTTTATCTTGG
Source organism: Diplodus sargus (assembly GCA_903131615.1). Classification (NCBI taxonomy): domain Eukaryota; kingdom Metazoa; phylum Chordata; class Actinopteri; order Spariformes; family Sparidae; genus Diplodus; species Diplodus sargus. The sequence continues at coordinate 271,034 of CAEMYA010000238.1, read as the reverse complement.
AAAAACAACCAAAACAATTAAGAAAATCAAAACATTTGCCATGTATTTTCCTTCAGGTCAACTTATCGTTTTAGTAATATCATTAGTATTAAAACTCTTGTATATTTGCATTAGTTTTGTTAGAAAAATAATTTCAAGTTAAAGCTGTAACATTCAAATATTTGTTTATTGATCTGCTTCTGTGCAACATGAAAACAGTCCAATATGGTCCCAACTTTTCAGAAATTTGTGGCATTACTGTATTATAGTATCGTTATGAGACCATAAGTGAGCTGCTGAATGTCTCTCCTTCACATATGATACAGTTTTAATATCTTTCCTTTGTGGCTGCCACTCACACATGTTCAGCTGGGAGTAACACACTTGTTTTTATGTAGCCAGATCTATTTTCTGTGTCACTTCTTCCCACATGGAATCAGTGTCAAACAGGTGTAGAGTCAAAGTGTCAAAGTGTTTTGCTGTAATTTAACTGGCTCATGAACACACAGAAGGTATTTTGACACATTGTTTCCACACAGAATCAAAATACACCAAGCACTCTCTATACCTGTGTTATGTAAATGTCAGTGACTACAAACTACATCTATATAATCCATTGTGGTGCATTTAGTGTTTTTATTGATTTTAAATTTCTCCATGCTTCTCCGTCTCCCTTTCCACACTCCTCTTTATCCTCCGTTCACCTTACCTACAATAGTCATGTGTCCTCTGTCCCAGATACCCCCAGCAGAGCCTTGGAGTAGGTGACACATTCCTGCTCTGGGTATCTGAAGGCAGAGAGTGGTGGGTAGTGAATGCTGATGTGCATGGCACTGTGTATGTCAAGCAGTTAACGCCATGACTGAGAGCTAAAAGCAGAAAGCAGATGTGCAGTACCACTAATGGCCACTAGATGCTGGTTCCCAAAAATATCAAACTGTGTTAGGCTTAATTGAAAAAGTAGGAGATTTTTTGATTTAAATTATTGACTTTTCCTGCAAGAAGTTTTGTTCTCAATGCTGGCATCTTGGTGTGAGAAATTAAGTCTTTAAAAATAATATATTTTGAGCTGTTTCTCCTCAATTGATCAGCCATGAAGGTTGCACTTTCTCTCACAGTGCTTTTCTGCAGTGGTGAGCATAAATGTAACCTTTCAACCTTTGGTAACCTGTGGGCATCTAATTTTACGTACACAATCTTCTACAGTCTATGTTCTGATCTATCCTGTATTTTTGTGCAGGACATCAATGCCCACGCATGTGTGACAGGAAAGCCCATCAGCCAGGGAGGTATCCACGGCCGTATCTCAGCCACTGGTCGCGGAGTCTTCCACGGCATCGAGAACTTCATTAACGAGGCGTCCTACATGAGCATGGTGGGCCTGACACCAGGCTTCCAGGACAAGACCTTCATTATCCAGGTACACATACACACTCACACACGCATAGTTTGATCAAAGTACAAAGATTTTACTCAAGAGGACAGATCAGATTCTAAATGTGCTGCAGATATTTACTCACAGGATTTAAAGTTTTCATTTGAATTGTCAATGAGGTTTTAGAGCTCAATCAAAGCAGCGCCATCTGTTTTCGCCTGGCCCTGATCTCCTCATACCGAGCAGACGGCACTGAGCTGAAGGAGATTCCCGTCTGTGTTCATGAGAAATACTCACTGACACGAAATCCTCAGTGATACGTCCGCTGTCAGACCATTTTTGAGCTGATGCTGTCTGGGCCAACTCTTCAGATTCCTCTGAGCACAGAAGTGCAGCGCACAGCACTTTGTGTTGAGAAACTTTTTTTTAACTTTTTTTTTTTACATTTTACTACATAATGTCTCTATATGAGAGATGTCAGCAGTTTACTCTTCTTAGCAGTTTCACTTCTGTTTGTCGCTCCTCACGTGTCATCTGCACGCGCGCAGACTGACACATGGGTAGGGAACCCCTTGGCACTGGCCTCCACTGCTTTCCTAGAATGCTTTCTATAATTACCACTTGTTAATGACAACTGTATGTTATGGTATTCTTCAAACGACCCTGTAGGTTGGATGCATTTCACTCAACAGACATGTCTCTGTCAGGAAGGCAGCGGATTATCTGCTCTTATATGTTTCCTTACAAACCAACAAATATCTCGTCCCTGCTAAAGAGATTTTCAAAGAAGCAACAGCAGAGAAACAATTACGTGGAAGGGGATGACGTTTGTGTGGACGGGGTTATTTGGGTGAGGGTGTCATTGAGGTGGTGAAGATGCGGTGACAACAGCTGAATCATGACGTGGATGGTCAAAAAGCTAATCCTTCTGTGAGTGTGTGTGTGTGAATGTGTTTGAGGATTATGTTGTGCTGAGATTAGATTTTCTTAGAGATTTATTAGTGTGTGAGGAGAGCGCTGATCTCTAGTATCGTATAAGATCAAAACAAGGGCATGTTTTTACTCCACTATAGTATTTTTCATTTAGATAAAAATCAGCTGTGAGGTCATCACTCTGAATCCCTGTTATTCTGCAGTCCTGTTTAATCTGAGTTAGGAACATGTTATATGACCATACTGTATATACATGAGATGATAGAGATGGAGAAATCTCCTCATCTCCTGTCATCTTACATTATTGTGGGTGAGATTGCAAATCTGTGATTGGACCAAATGTCTTGATTTATTCATGTGTTTATACGCACTTTTACATTGTAAGCGGGCAACGGAATGATTTATCCCTTGTGTTCATCTGTGCCTGTTTAAGGGATTGACCAATACAGTTTCTCAGGGCTGATACTGATTATTGGTAATCAAGGGGAAGGATAAACAATTTTTATTGTGAAAATGAAAATCTTATTGTGATGGACTGTAGATTAATACAATTTTGACAATATAATTCAAATTTTAAAGTGCTGTACTTTCCTGTTCCATTTTCTGCTACTTCCCCATTTTAGTGGCAAATATTGTAGGTTTTTTTTAC
>CAEMYA010000238.1:248129-267788 GCA_903131615.1 Diplodus sargus | reverse complement strand
TTTTAGTTACTTTGCAGTTTCAGATTATTAACTATAGTATATTATCATAGATTAAGATACCCAGAAGTGTATATAAATGAAACCTAATGAGCTCCACCTTTACCAGCTACAACATTAATGTGTTGAATGCATTAATAAATAGAATCCTGCAATATAATATATATATCCTTCTGAAATGGTCCATTCTGCACTTTATTTATATTCTTGTTTTCTTGCATTTTTAGTTAAGTATCAGGGCCAAAGTAACACAAAAAATAAGCAATAAAAAATGAATTTCCAACAATATGAAAAATGCAGAATAATCAGATCTGACAATTGTTTGATCCCTAGACTGTTTTCTAGGGCCCAGCCGATACTTGATTTTTGGGTGGATATTGGGAAGTCTAAATTTTAATCAAACAATGGCACCTGTCTGAGGTCTCGTTTCAAGTCATGATACTATAGATGATATATGATGTTGTAACCAAAACTGACCACACGGTGGCACCAGAGTATGTAGTTACATGGAGCTGAATCACAGTTCACAGTTGAGTGAAGCAATTTAAAATGTACTTTTGATATTGTGTAATGATTTTATAAGTGAATTTGATTGGACTGTGATGTTGATTACTGTGCTGTCACTTTTCACAGGGCTTTGGTAATGTGGGTCTCCACTCCATGAGGTACCTGCACAGGTTTGGGGCCAAGTGTGTGGGAATCGCTGAGATTGATGGAGCCATCTACAACCCAGATGGCATCGACCCCAAACAGCTGGAGGACTACAAACTGGTACCAGCACACCTGCCCGCCGCTCAATTCTGTCTCCTTGCTCTTATCTTTCTTGTCTTCAAAGTTTTTATTATTTCTCCCTTCCCAGAACACATCAGCTCTTCTTTTTTTATCTTACTGATTCATTCTCACTTACATATATCACTGTGAAACCATTCTAATATATTTCTCCTGTGCATTTGTGTGTCTGTCTGCATTTTCTGCAGAACAACGGCACCATTGTTGGCTTCCCGGGAGCCAAGCCCTACGAGGGGAACATTTTGGAAGCTGACTGTCACATCCTGATCCCTGCTGCCGGAGAGAAGCAGCTCACACGTAACAATGCCTCCAGGATCAAGGCCAAGGTAAGCACACACTTTGATTTACCCACCGTGCTGTGCTTTGTGTTCACATGTATTCACATGATGAAGGACGGGGCAACTTGGTTGCAGATATGTGAAGTATTTTGTTTTTTGTGTCTTTCAGATCATTGCTGAGGGAGCCAACGGGCCCACCACCCCAGATGCTGACAAGATCTTCCTGGAGAACAACGTCATGGTTATTCCTGTAAGCACACACTTGGAAATGCAAACTAGAAGATTGTAAAAAGGTTTTCATTGTTTGAATCCAAATGCTACATTTGGAAATTAAGCTGGAGCCTAAGAAAAGCTAAATTCCAAACTCAAAACTTATTTTAAATAAACTAAAACAGGTTTCTAGAAGTCTCTAGAACAGGGGTCTTCAAAGTTTTTCAGGCCAAGGACCCAAGTTTATAGAAGGAAAAAAAAACAAATACTGCATATATCGCATAAAAAAGTTTGTTGCATAATACTCTACTCTTAAGTACTCTACTTGTACTTTAGCATTTTCATTTTGTACAACACTGAAACTACACAACAGTATATAAGTATGAACCATAAACATCTACAGCAGTGAAATGCAACATAATGCAGCAGTAAAGTTAATCAAAAAACGTCAGATATAGTTAAACAATGACAGGGGACATTTTACTGCACATTTTTACTTATTATATTTTAAGGACGGTGTGCTTTCATTCTCAGTTTTAATTGCTCTTGAATCTGTTCGTTCATGTCAAAATAATTATTCACAAAAGCATTTTGTTTAGTTTATTAGATAAAGTTTATTCCATTGTCTATATTTTACAGAAATATTATTCCTTTCTTCCCAAAGCAAGTCATACAAACATTTTTTTGCAGTACAGAGGAAATTAATCAAAGTAATAACACACAGTAATTAGTGAAGATAAGTCGAGACTCTGGAAAGAGGCAGCTGTCTGAGTTTGTGTTGTTTCATCCTGCAGGACATGTACCTGAATGCTGGTGGTGTGACGGTGTCTTATTTCGAGTGGCTGAAGAATCTCAACCATGTCAGCTATGGAAGACTGACCTTCAAATATGAGAGGGACTCAAACTACCACCTGCTCAGTGAGTACAAGGCAGCTCCTTACATTCTCCATAACATCCAGACAGACTGGAGTGCACTAGAACCATAAGACACAGCAGGAGTACTTGTGTTTGATTTCTTCAAAGATTGTCATATTGTCTGAATTGGGCAGATACAAGTCCTGAATCTTTTCTAACCCCTTTATCTATCTGAAGTGTCCTCCAAGCTTTAAATAACATCAAAAGGACCCTCCTAACATTGTGGAACCCTTGATGACCAATGTTAAACCCATTTTGATCCCTTTGCATTACACTGGGTAATGTTTCTTGTAGCCGTCTCGCAAGAACTTTACACAGAATTTTGAGGTCAGAATTTTGTAGACTGCTTGGTCTTTGAGACATTCCAAATATAATGAGGTCCCCTGAACGAGAATGACATATCCAGGAGGTTTAACAAATTTAAACACTGGAATATACTTTGAACATACTGAGCAATAGAAGAAAAATAACCCCATTATCCCAACTAAATGGGAAGCCCCAAAGATTTGCTTCCAGCTGCTGTTATGAACACATCGCTTGATCAGTTCACTAAGCTTTCTCTCGGACTGATTTAAAACAAGAAGAAAAAGGGAAAATTGGGTATAATCTGCCCTTCCTGCTCATTGTTTCTTGTATCAGTATAGTAACTCCTGAAAAAGGTGATACATACGTGCAAGCTTAGTAAATTGCCAGTGTTAAATACTGACATTGTTGCAGCTTCTAATGCCAGCATGGAAACAAAAATTGCTGAACAATGAAAAGTGAAAAAATTACAGAAATTATATTCTCTTTATTCTGTTATTGCACAGCCTTTCTTAGTGTGCAAATTATCCCACATCTACAGCAACTTAATCGAAATCATTCATACTTGTCGGGCTTACCAGTGTGTGCTGCTTTATGTAAAGACAAACCTCCCAATACTTATTATGTTTGTAAGTTTATGCAATATAAGGTACCAGTGTTGAAAATACTGATTTACTGATGCCTTTAACTTTAGTGTATAAGAGAAAAAATGCTTTTTTTAAAAGAGAAAATAAAAATAAACATAGGTTTTTCATGTTTTAACTGATTCCCCATTTGACAAATCAACTGTAGAGATGTAAACACAAACATTCAGCTTACAGCCCAGTTGCTCCCTTTTTGTCAGTGTTCTCTTTTTTTACCTTGTTAATGAAGTCTTGCACTTCTGTCGGGTTGTTCATTGTTAATGTCTGTTCCTTATAAGTTATCAACATCTTAGCCGGGGGTATTATGCCGTGTCTGAGGTCCAGGTCCCGCAGCTGCTTGCGCACTGAGTCGAACTGTTTCCGTTGTCTGTGCACTTCTGTGGCGAGGTCGTCATAAAAACGCACTTGTTGGTTTTTGTAGAGGAGAGTAGAGTCTTTCTTTGCCTTAGCTGCCTTCATCACTGTTATCTTCTGATTGTAGTTCAGGAATCTCATTATCACTGTTCTCGGGGGAGTTTCGTTGTCTTTTCTTGGCCCGACCCGCTGCGCTCTCTCTATCACTATCGGGCTAGGCAGTGGAGCCAAGTTCAGCACCTCCGGTATCCAGCCTTCAAGAAATGAGCAAAGGTCCGGGCCCTCGGCGCCCTCGGTGCCCTCGGGCAGGTTCACCAACCTCAGGTTGTACTGGCGCAATCTCGTTTCCATGTGGACAACTTTATTCTCCAGAACTTTGTTTCTTTTCTCCAGTGCTTTAACCCTTTCTTGTAGCTCGGTGTGTCCATCCTCCACAGTTGATAAACGCCCCTCTGCTTGTGTTATCCCTGCGGTGCAGTCAGCCAGTTCTTTCCTGGTTACTTCAACGGCATCAAATTTGGTTGAGAACTCAGACTTCAAGCTGTTTATTGCCGACAGTATCTCTGCTTTAGCCCCTAAGACCTCTCTGTCGCTTCCTTCAGGGATCTCCGTGCTCACGTTAGCCTCTTTGCTAGCTTTGTCTTCCATGCTTTGCGCCATGAAGTTTATCTTTTTTATGTCAGGATTTAGCAGGGCTTTAGCGGAGCAGAATTGAGTGTAATTTAACTAGTCTAATTATTCATTCTTACTGGATCTGTGTCAGTTGAGGCGGCGTCGGTGATGTTGTTGAGCAAATTCAGCGTCAACTAGTGTCTGTTGATGTGAAGTCTGTCCGAGAGAGAGGATCTCCTTCAGACCACCTCTTTCCCTTACATTTATATTCTCTGTGTTGTTCACATACAGCCAATTAGAAAATAGTACAACCACAGCTGTAAAACTAGATCAACCAGATGAACAACCGAGTGTGTGTGCGTGTGTTATCACAGGCATTTGTTAAATATGCAGAAACAATGTGGGCTCTGATGTCTCTTTAATTTCTTCCTTTGTCCTGTTTTCTTTTCTAGTGTCTGTGCAGGAGAGTTTGGAGAGGAAGTTTGGCAAACAGGGAGGACCCATCCCTGTTGTCCCTACCGCTGACTTCCAGGCCAGAGTTGCAGTGAGTAACGTCTGCTGACGCAGACAAACACATCATGCTGCTCAAACATGAACAAATTATTTTCTGCTGGTACTTCTGCAGGTGTGAAGCCTTTCCGGTCTTGACTGGTACATATTGCCGCCAGTAAATAGCCTTGTGAATAATTCTAAGTAAGGGTAAAAACTACTACTACTAGAGATTGACTGATATATCAGTTGGCTGATATTATGCATGTATATATTGGCTGAGATGTGCCATTTTTGTTTGTTTTTATTATAATCCAGAAAAAGATGCTTGGGATAATTTGTAATTGTTAAATTCCTTGTAATTCCATCAAACTGTTAATTGTCCTGCCTCCATTACATATCTCTGTCACAAGTGCTTGATAACCACATCTGAGTGATCTGCATTTTTTACTTCCTTATGTCGGGACCCCAAAAAATCAAGTATCAGTAAACACAACAGCAATATCCTCAGACATCTATCTGCCAAAGGGGCTTAAATTCCAAGAATGTCATGTATCTGACATACTACACACTGTACATCCTTTGCGTACACACTGTTAATCGAGTGTCCGTCTTGAGATCGACTTTGTGGTTAACGTTCATCTTTCATTGCAGGGTGCCTCTGAGAAGGATATCGTTCACTCTGGGTTGGCCTACACCATGGAGAGATCAGCCAGGGTAAGTGATCATAGTACACAGTCCAACATGAATTGTACGGAAGCTTTTCTGAACTCTTACTTAGAAAAGATAAGAGTATAGTGTGTCGTGACAGTATGCATACAGAAAAGAAAACAGAATATCCAGGGGCACGTTTGAGACTTTCTTCCAGTTGATGTATTTTACAAAACAATTCTAATATGACATTACATGTGACACAGAGACAATATGTGTCAGGACACGTATGTCTCTCTTATATTTTGAGGAAGGAACACATTTTCCCAAAAGTTCATATGTTAGTTATGACATGATAAAGTGATGACATTTTTATAACCAAAGGTCAACTTCACTGCTACATTCTGTCCGTTATTCGACACCGCAGCTCCAGAACAACAACTTGACTGGTGCATACATCTGTGAGGCAGTAAATCTCATATAACACGTTCTCTTCTTTCTTTGTAGCAAATCATGCGCACAGCGAGCAAGTACAACCTGGGTCTGGACCTTCGGACGGCCGCCTACGTCAACGCCATCGAGAAGGTCTTCAAAGTCTACAATGAGGCTGGGCTTACCTTCACATAAATGGCCAATCACGACCCGCACTTCCTCTCCCTCCCCTCCCCCCCCTGCTATTGCCCCCCCCCCCCCCTCTAAACAGCCTTCAGAACATATCACTATTTACCGCTGCTTTTAAACACACACAAACACACACACACAGATGCAAAACGCACACACACATACAAAGTGACGTTGGCTAGCCTGGTGTTTATCCTGTGATGTTTGTGCTGCCATTATACCGCATCTCTGTTGAAGTCTTGCCCTCTTCTTGTTTATATTAAGGTTATATTGAGAAAAAGCAGATGGCGAGTAACATCCCAACAGAATAAAAGACCCCTGTCCCTCCCACAGCCCCTCATAGAAACACCCACAATATCATTGTATGGCAGCCATGTTTAAAGCGCCCTTTATGCGGTCGCTGAATGCACGTGTGACTCTCCAGTTGCGATTATTTCAGTTGACAGCCCTTCAGATGCCTTATTTCAGAAAGAAGTGTGCTTTGAGAGGAAGAAGGCCACTTCAGTTTAATTCTAACCAAAAGGGATTTAGATTTAATGTCATGTGAATAAAGAGAATAGTCATTTTATTACTCTTGAGTTTATCTTCTCACTCTTCAGATGTAAAGGTTACTAGTGAAGTTGCCAATATTTAGGTTTCCCAACTTTCTTTCATAGTTTGTGTTTTTACTGTTAGACTCCATTAACGCCCTCCCTCGCCCCTCGCCCCCTCCTCTCCTCTCCTCTCCTGTCGCTTTATCTCGTATATTAAAAGCAGCTTCTCCCCGACTCCTCCGCTGGCCAAGAAAGAGGAGCAGGGATTGGGGGGCTGAAGTGTCACTGTGACCGCCGTCCCCTGGTTGGATTTTCCTCAGTTTTAATCGTCCAGTTCCTTGACGTTGAAATTGTGTTTAAGGAAATTATTTTTATTTTTATTTTATGCATTTCTTTTTTTGGAAACCAATAAAATGTTCAGAAAAATATACAAAAGTGTGTCGCAGTTGATTATTTTCGCACTTTGTGGACTGTTAAAGGGATTAAAGGTCATTCTATTGATCCCACTCTTGTGCCTGTAGGTTCGTTATGAAGCTACAACCAGTTAGCTTAGTTTAGCATGGTGGCTGGAAACTGGGAAACAGCTGGCCCGGCTCTGACAAAGGTGACTAAGTCCACTTTTTTCTCATGATTTTCCCTGATCTTCTTTTCTGTTCTGGCGGCCCCCTTCGGATAAAAGACGACCGGGGCGAAACAAAGTAAAGGTGTTTTTGTGCCGTTTCAAACCACCCCAACAACAGAGCAGCGTCTTTGCTCAGTCTGTGAGATGCCTCAATTCATCCTCAGAACTCCACTATAAAAATGTTTTATCCAACCCAGAAAAGCTTCAGACAGATTAGCTGTTTTTTCTTCTTTTTATTTTTTTAATTAAACTATATAACTGCTCACTCCTAGAAATGTAGCTCATGAGAGAAAGCACACAATCTAATTCAGCGGTATTTGGATCCTTTATTTCAGTGACAGTACTAATACTATCCTGTAAAAAAATACTAATAATACTAGTTATATTAGTTACCAATAATTAAAGTAAAAATTCCTGCATTGAAAACATCACTTAATTGTAGGTTTGTTGGTAAAATCTGGAAAATGTAACTAAGGTATTAAAAGTACTCAATGCAGAAAAATGCCCCCCTGTGCCTGTTTGTAGTCCTTTAAATCCAGTTAGCATTTTCAGATCCCTCGCTTTGAAATCAATCAATGTTTTGAAGTGGTTTTCGGTAAATGCCTGAAATAAGCTCTGTAGTTCCCACAGGCTGAAGATATTTACATGTTTTGTTCTACAACATAAAATACATCATCAAAGGTCCCACAGTTTCATTATAAAGCAAAAAGCAGTGATTGCTGACAAGTGGCTAAATGAGACTACAGAGGTTGTTGGGGACACTGGTCCGTCTTTACAGGACGACTTAAGTTACTGTTTTAACTCTGACTTTACAACTTGTACATTGATCAGTTTATAGAAAACATGTCTTCACCTAACTTAGCCTAACTGCTTTTATACTGTAGCGGTTGAGTCACGGTTTGAAAATCACAAAAGTGAAAAGAGTTCATCTGTGATGAGATTATCTTGCTGAACAGAAAGTACGAGTATCACAAAATTATTTGAGATTTTTTTGGGTCATTTTTCCAAAATCCAATTCAAAAATCTCACAGGCTTTTTGTCGAGGGAACAAGAGCGATGCTAACTTCCGGGTTAGCCTACAGAAATATGTCATCTCAACAAAACTCTGCTATTACATGCCAGGGGGCTGTGCATACCCCCAATGTTTATGTGAAGAACAACCACCTCAACATTTTTACTTTGGTATAGTTCTTGAGAAAATGTACTAAGTTATAGTCCACCCCTTGAGGTTTCTCTGGTGCTGACTGAGTGATAACATTTTTTTCTTATTGTTCTCCCACCGTTCCCACGTCTTCAAAGAAACCTCGACACAGTTTCTGGATTTCAACAAAACCTTTTTAATTTCACCGGTACTGTTTATAAAATCAGCGAGTCTGCTTTGATGCCAACTTAAACATGGTGTGCGGTTCGTGTTTGTGTTTGTGTACTTGAGGTGGGATTTGTGATCATGTCTAGTATTGTGTATGTGTGTGTGTGTGTGTGTGTGTCTGTGTTAGTACAAGTGTGGTATAGTGTGTGTGTGTATGTGTGTGTGTGTGTGTGTGTGTGAATGTCAGATTGCTTGATAAGGCAACATGCAGTCATCAGTTTCCATTGGCCTCAAAGTAAAAACACACAAACCTGCTCCATACACACACACATACACACACGCACACGCACGTACACACACATACACGCGCACACACACACACACACAATTTGCTGGCTGAACCGGTTCTATGTTAACACACACATATATACACACACACACACATACAGTGCATACAGACACACACGCTGAAGCCGGGCAGACGAGCAGTGGAAGGGGGCATCACACCGACTGAGAGGAGAGGCGGATCCTCTGATTGGCTGAGACGGTTGATGGGCGGGAGCTTCGGGACGAGTCAGTGAGAAAATAAAAACTACTCTTAACGAACAACTACGTATCCCAGAATTCAAGCTGTACACGAAACTACACACAAAACCCGAGCCCTCCTCTCTCAGCGAATGTTTTTCATCACAGAAGTCTGAGTAACTTGCTCCTGACGGCATGCAAACCAGTTTCACAACGACGAAAAAGCAACTACACGATAACAAGAGGTGATCATCATCAGCTGCTCACTTTTCCTCCTTGAGTAAAGCTTTATTTTTCCCCCATTTTCCCCCTTTAATTTCCCCTGAAGTAGCTTTAAATTTGATCTGATAGATATTCTGTCAGCTTGTTTTTGCCGCTCGTTGAGGGGAAATCTTCACGCCCATAAAAAAAAAAAAAATGGTTTCAAACTTTATGCACATTTCTCCGTTAAAGTCGTAATTTTTTGTGACAGACTCACTTTACAAAGATGTTTCAGGAGGGCAACAGTGGTTATTTAACATGAGACAGAGTAGTTTCACTCTTAATTCTTGGTGCTAGTTTGAAGTAACATTCAAAAGCCAATCACAATTTAAAAGAAAACTAATTCCGTTTGTCTGCAGGGAGATTCCTCTGTTGATCAAATCCGATGAACATTTCTTGAGCTAATATCTTTGTCACTTTCTGCACAACTATTTAAAGGGGCTCTAAGTTGAAATTTCTAGACATGTATATGTTTCAATCTTTGTTTTTTCTTGGCCATACGTGAGCGGATTGTAATGTGACTCGAAAAACGAGGCCGCCCTTGTCTCTCTCGGTTGCATATGCAAGCCTGTGGACAGGTTTGTTTTGTGTCGTTTTAAGCTGCTCGAGCGGATTTTATTCCGTTTGGACTCGAGTTGGAGTTTCCACAACAGCCCGAAGGATGCGACGTTCCCTCGACTCCGCTAACGGAGAGCAACGGTAGCTAACGTTAGTCCGCTGAGGTCAACAAACAACAGCGTGACACGGAATCCACGGAATCCACGGAATCCACGGAATCCACGGAGCCCCTTAGACGCTTCGGGAGAGGCTTCTGAATTTCCCGGCAAAAACAAATTTTAAAAATCAGCGCTGCGTATTGCTTCCTGGTTAATGACGCTGCAATTACAACCCTGTTTTTTTTTCTCTACACGTCGAGGCGAAAAAAGACACGCTAAGCCACACGAAGCTACACGGGACGACCGCTACTCTACGGTTTACGACACGAGACGAGTCATTCTACACATCTGTTCATGCAGTCTATCGTAGCTACCTAAATACTGCACACACACAACAGAATGATATCTGTCCTCGATGCAAACGATTTCCCCCCTTGCACAAGCCTCTGGAAATTTATTTTACACGCCGGCAGCTACACATGCACGCACACACACACACCTGCGTATAAGCTATCACAGGCACACAGACAGCAGATCACACACCCTCTCACACCCTGCCTCAGTTACTGTTACTGTTGTGGACTGCAGAGGCTTGACACACCCAATATTTGACATGTTTGCCCGGTGTGTGCGTCCGTGCTGGCATTGACTGTATGTACTGTATGTGTGCGTTCCATGCATGTGTCGAATGAAAGGTGTATCTGTGTTTTGTGTGTGTGTGTGTGTGTGTGTGTGTGTGTTTGCGTGTGAGGTTTCCCTATAGGTTGGTAGGCGTGAGGGGTGGGGGGGGAGAGGGAGAGGGATCGGTAACAACACCAGGGTTCATATCAGGACGACACTAACACACACACGGGTGAGGCGAGGGTAAGACGGGCAGGTGGAGGAGAAGCTACAGGCTGCAGACAGTCAGAGGGGAGGAGGAGGAGGAGGAGGAAGGGTGAGGACAGGTGGCTGCTTGGGGGGAGGAGGTGTGAAGAGGCAGAGGGGGAGGTAAGAGCTGAGGTGCGGCATCCGGAAGAGTCTGTTTTAGTTGATTTTGGTTCTGTAAAGTCACAAAAAAATATGTTGAACATCTGAAGTCTGGTACAGCGAGGCGAGGGGAGCGAGGGGCCGCTGGAGAGCACGGGAGGGGAGGTCCTGAAGAAGACTAATACCCCTGGAAGGGAGGAAAGAAGGAAACAAAGATAGAAACACAAGTCAGTGGTGGAAAGTAACCAAGTGCATTTACACTGCTAAGAAACTCACTCCAGCATTTTCAAATCTGGGCCCAACATCGACATGTTTCAGTGTGTAAATGATCCGCTTTTAGCAAAAGTTTTGGAATCTGTAATCCAGATTGCCAAAAATGGCCGCAGGGTAATCCTTTGGGGTGACTGCGAGCGACAAAGGTACATCCACTCAAAGTGCAGGCTGAGTTCTTTATCCCAAGACAACACTACAGAAACAATCCCTACAGAAAAGAGACCTTTTTTTTTTAATCATCTCTCTATAAAAGCAAGGAATCTCTGTGTGTGTGTGTGTGTGTGTGTGTGTGTGTGTTCCTCAAATATCTCTGCGGATCAGGATCAGACTGACCTGAGAGTGTCAACATGGCTGCTGCTTGGTTCAATGGTGTGCCTGTCGGACTTGTTTGCACTACAATGATACCGTTAATGAATTATTTCATAAATGCTTTACACATTCCTCAAGCATTGTCCACCGGAGCCACCACAGTCACGTGCGCACCAGAGCAAATCACTGCAGATCTCAAGCCACGACATACCTTTAGAAACAAGCAGATTTATATCTGCAGTCTCGCGAGCTGGACCGGGATTTAGCCGGCGGTTCGGTCCCATTCTGTTCTGTGCATCTAAACTGACTGTTGTGGATTAATGAGACTAAACGAGACCGGACCGAGTCTGTTCGGGTCTGAGGAGAGAGGATTTATACCTGCGGCGGCGCAAGCTGTACCGGGAGTTAGCCGGCGGTTCGGTCCCGTTCTGTTCTGTGCATCTAAACTGGCTGTTGTGGATTAATGAGACTGGACCGGACCCACAGGCACGTCCAAAACCGGACTGAGGGTAAATAATGTCCGCCACGCTTTTTCGCGAACATTGCCGTCACGTTTGCTTTGTGTCTATTGCAGAAGAAACGGTAAAGACAGGCTATTGTCACGAAAGTGTCCAAGCAGCAAGTTTGGTTGATGAGGAACGGGAAGTTGTGTGAGGGACGTCGGCGGTGATACAGACAGCGACAGAGATAGCGAGTTTTGAGAGTTTAGAGATTTGTGACATATAGCGTGTTTGGAGTGTATAGTTAGTGTGTAATGAAGTGTTTGGTGTAGTGTGTTTAGTGTGTAGTGTAGTCGTTTTAATTTGTGTTGTGAGTCAACTGCTGAATTGCGGAGCAGGCAGGAATGAGCTGAGGAGCCTGAGGCATTGCCTGCATTTTAATGTAAATAGTTACATATAACTTTGTAAATTTCAAAAACTTATGCACAAATTCAGCAAACAGCAATTTATATTTGCATTATGACTAATGCAATTGGTTCATTAAACTGTTTGTGGTTTTCACAGTAAAAAGTCTAACTTTTTCCCTACTCTGATTTTATGTTATTTTGTGATTTTAGATCCTTAGTGTTAATATAATATGTCAAAATGAAAAAATAAATGTGCAGTCACACATGTGAGGTTGTGCTGAAAATAATGACACCAAACAAGGCAAGATAAATAGTTTTCAAGGTGAAATATAATGGTAGAATCAAAAGTTGTCAAAAACAGCCAATTATATCCCTGATATCCCACCTTCAAACACAGCCTCATTTGGCCATCCATGAAAAAGCTACTTCACCTCCCACTTTTCTATAGGAAGAGGCTACATGCTTCCTACGGGCACTGCACTAGTTTAAATAAAACATGTAACTATCGGGTCCAGGTTTAAAATTACTGGAATCTCCCCTTAAAGTACAATTTCGAGGTACATTTTGTGCTGCTCTGTACTTCTACTCCGTGGTTGAAGTAATCCGACCATTTGTAGTAGAAATAGTACACTTTGAAAATACTAATTACAAGTGAAGGTGTGCATTCAAAACCCTCAGTGTCATCAGCAAAAAGGAAGAAAAGTACAAGTACTCATGTCTGTCAGTGTGCACTAAAGCACCAGTATCAACAATGTGATAATGTCACACAGAGTACAATATGGGGACATATTTATCAAAATGCTTTTATGCTGAGGTTTTTGTATGTAAAGCCTCTGAATACTTCTTCCATCACTGGTCGTGACAACTTAAAACCTTATTAAGCTCTGGGTGTGCACTGGCAAGGTGAGGCTCAAGTGGAAAAATTACAAGTTGGCAGTAAACTGTACACTGAAGTCAAAGGTGAAAGCACTCGTTGGAACAATGGTCCCTGTCAGAAAGTTAAGCCGCTGCCTAAAACACTCGAACCTGTTAACTCACCTCTCCTCCTTCCCCACCCTGTTCCATTCCTCCATATTCGCCCTGTCAGAGGAGATGAGAAGAACAAATCAGTCTCAGAATAAACACAAACAGGTGGAGCAGGTTTGTCTGAGATGGTGAAAGGATGAGGTGATGGCAGGGTGGAGGGCCTCAAGCACCAATCTCCTTCTAGCTTTCGCTTTCCTCCAGCTCTGATGTAACAAAGCCATTAAGACTACAGAGACCATGCTTTCGGGTCAAGTCGACTCTTGCCATCATGCTTCAGATGTTCCCCGGGGGTCTGTTAGTCAGATTAAAGCGCCACAGCATGTTAAGGGGCTCCAGGTGCATGCCATGAATACATTAACTGCTTTATCTGGCGTGCTGGAGATGCGGCTGAGAGCTTGAATGTTGCTTAACGCTACACGGAGGAGCTACATGGTTAGAAATGGGAGAATTTTTAGTATCAACAACTTTAATCACACTAATGAGCGAGCGTCTGAGAGGTTGGGGGGGAAACAGTTTGCACTATTCAGAGGAGGAAACTGTGAGTTAGTGCTTGATTAAGTTTGATTCAATGGAAGCTTTTAGCGTTGGCTGCCAAACATGGCAGTCATTCAGCCAAACGTGTCTGCAAACCACAGATTTGTTCACATTCGTTGAGCAATATTGACATTTTTTTAGAAAAATTGTTATTTTTTTGACATTACATGTTTTTGACCCGACTATGAAATCAGGAGGTGAAGAGGACGGTGGCCGAGTTTGCAGGCGAGGAAGCTGCCAAGCCACTGACCACCGTTCAAGACCGCGTTTCAACATTTGTAAGAAGCAAAACCACTGGATATTTTTAAGGTGACCTCTGGACAATTTCTGGCCGCGTTCGTGGTGACCAAAACACATTTCCTCTCACTAACCGAGTGTTATTTGCGCCTAAACCTGATCCGATATTGTCAGCACAGCACTGTCACAACATTATGTAGAAAACTGAACCTCAAGAAATGCAAAGTTGACACTTCCTGGAAATTTCACGGTAAGTAGGTGGTAAATATCACAAAAAAGTATTTAAGTTTTCTTTGAAATTACCACAATAATAAGATGAAATTTAATGAAAATTACCTCCATATTTTTTGATAATGATATTCTATTTAGCTGCACCAAATCACCTCACGTTAGTGGCCTGCTGAAGGGAAGTTGGACAGAAACTATTTGAAAGTTAAACTGTCTCACTTTAGTTTAGTGGCCTGCTGAGGGGAAGTTGGACAGAAACTATTTGAAAGTTAAACTGTCTCACTTTAGTTTAGTGGCCTGCTGAGGGGAAGTTGGACGGAAACTATTTGAAAGTTAAACTGTCTCACTTTAGTTTAGTGGCCTGCTGAGGGGAAGTTGGACGGGAACTAGTTGGAAGTTGAGTTGCAAGTTCTAATTATTCTGGTAATTAAAAACAAATACATTTAAATGTGAGTTGGTAATTATTTACCAGCTTCTTACTATGAAATTCCTGGTCTTGTTACGTATCAGTGGTTTGCAGAAACGTACATTTCCAACATGTATCATTGGGTTGTGGAAAGTGTCTGAATTTTGGAAGCTTCACAGCAGCTTCTCTTTCCTTTCTCCCCCATCTCGACACTCGCTTACTGGACTATTAGGTGACACGCACTGAGACACCAGTTCATTAGGTACACTTGTGCCATTTAATGTAATCCAATGCGACTGGTTCTGCAGGAAAAGTCACATTTACTGCAGCTTTATTGGATTAAATCATGCAGGCGTAGCTAACAAACAGAGGCATGCAGATTATCCGCTCTGTCTCTCTCCCCAAATATCTCCCCACACACTGCTCTGTCCAACAGGCACCTCGTATACAGGCTCCTCCTATCAGGAAAAACACAGATGAGACACAAACAACGTCAACGACAGAAGTTTAGAACGACAGCAACATGAGACAGAAGCGTTGCCACAAGACAAGACGTGCAGGAAAGACACAAAAGTTAGATGTGAGGCCATCCAACGTCCGACAAGAGAGTCCAAAACATTAGAGCAGATGTAGAGAGAGCCGTCGCTGTCACAAATCAAACAGTGCAGGTCACATGTTTAATAACTTTACAATGCAGCTGTACAGTACATTTGAGCTATAGTGCAAATACAAGATGGTTCTTCATGTTTTAGTGCTGAAGTGACTGGTAATAAACCAATAAATCAGCCATTTAACTTACTGAAGATGCATCTTAATGTCAGCCAGTCACTGATAAGAAATGTCGAACTAGGACAAATTTGAGGGATCTGTATCAAGATTATTTATTCACTTTATGTTTCTGTTTTTAAAAAATGACAAAAATCGTTATCAAACTCTTTAAAACTATCAATAATCATACAATCCTATACATTTAAGTCACCTATCAGGTAAAAATGCTAAATATTTCCTGGTTTTCTCTGTTTTAAATGATTGTAAACTGAATATATTTGGGTGTTGGACTGCTGCATCACCTGTAAGATCCACATTGTAAATATCTTATAGATTATCTGGATTGAATTGCTCAATAATAATAAAAAACAATCAGTAGATTTGGAACTGAAGTGTGCCTGCAGCTCTCTGTTGTGTTTAATATACGAGGAGGGCTCCATCTTGTGGCAGCTGTCTGTGTAACCCATGGTTACCGTGATGACTGACCTGGTTCATCAATCCGGTCGACGCGGCGACGTTCTCGACCCCCTCCACGCCTGCCTGTGACACCTCGTTGGCCCCGGCAACCACTTGGTCCCCGACGATGTTGGTCTGATCCACGGTCCTGTTGGCCACTGAGACCCAGACAGAGGACAGTTAGTGACACCGGGCCGTTTCCATGCAGTCAGACTTTTTGAAAATTAATTTCCTGTCGCTCTAAAATGTTTCAAAATGTTTTGTTTTTTTGTCTCTTTAAATACCTTTTGTTGTTGTATTTCTATCAGTGAAATGGGGGGACAGAGATTGATACGGCAACCCGACTTGGACAAACCACATACAGACCTGCACTAGAGCTGGAAATTAGTTAAGTAAGGCTAATATTATGATTTATTTGCTAATAATAGATATTTCAAACGGAGCTGTGTGGTTATAACGAAGCTCTGAGGGGCAAGTGAAGGATTTTCTTTTTTCTGGTGATGCATTTTCTAAGTCTGAGCTTTCTCTCCTCTGTTGGGAAAAAAAGTCCCCTAATTTCTGTGAAAACACTTCAAAAAAAAAAAAAATAATTCCTGGATCTGCAAAATAATTTCCTAGCAAAACATTTTTGTCCATCAGCTGTTCAGGCACAAACACACGGGAGAGAAAACCACTCAGATCAGTCTTAGAAAATGGGAAACCAGAAAAAAAAAAGTCTTCTTGTGTCCCTCAGGGCTTCTGTTGTAGCTTAGCATATTTTAGATGCTCATATTGCTGTTACTGTGTACCAACCCTAAACTACACTTTCATGCTTTGATGAGCCTCTTTGACTTTAACTGAAGTGTTATTAATTGTTCTTAGAATTATAAAGTGTAACACACTGAAAATGTTTTATTTTCAATGCTCATACACACGCATGAAACAGATAAGTCGAGTAAGGTGATGAAAGTGTAAATTTTCATTGTAATTTTTGTCATCATGAAGGAGCTCTTTCATGAAGTCACCTGAACTGTCTCAGTTACCTCATTAAAAACAATGTCGTTAACAATACTGACCAAAATATTTGCTAAAAAAAATTAACATTGCATGAAAACTCTTGTGACGGAGGAGAAGAGACATCAAGGATGAAGACTAACTGTCTGTTTCTGCAAATATGTCGGTCTGATTAACGGCCAGCGCTCCTGCACCGACTGTGTAAGAGCGTCCTGGACGAGGCTACTTGACTCAGACGGTGTTTTCTGGACAAATGTTCTCAAGACGGACAAACATACACCTGAGAGAGCAAGAAAATACGCCTGACTGCTGGATAACTGGTAAAAAAAAAAAAGAATGGTTTGTGTTTCCTGCAGATGTTTGGTGAAAGATGGAGCACTGTGGTCTGAAACACACACACACACACACACACACTTTTCTTACCTGTGTTTACTGATGACACAACGCCCTCCTTTGTCTTACTGCCTGAGGATCAAACAGAGATTACAATCAAATCAAAGAACACAACCAGTGAACATAACCAGAGTTCTCACGACATACATTACACTTCCTTCCTTTGACAGCTTTAGCAGAAGACCGTTGTTGCATTATTTTACATTTCTATGGATTAATTATTTGTCTTTTAATCAGCGAGGCACCTTCAGGGTGCGAGCCTGAAATTTTCATCATTCTTTCTCATCAATCAATCAATCCGTGGCCCTCACACCTGACTGATGACTGAAGAATTTAGAATATGATTCAGTCACGATCTTCTCACGGCCGTGCCGATGGAAAGTCAGATGGACTTTCATAGTCCATGAAACATTTCTGGAGCTTCACAGCAAAACAGAGCAGCAGCGTTCTCCTGATAAGCTGAAACATGAAATGGCTCCAAATTTTGTTGTAATCAAAGTCTCCAGAAGCCGCGAGGTCCCAAATTGATTTGAAAAGTCATTATTTACACCATTTTTTAAAGCTGAAATCTTCAGCTGCTGAGCTAAAAGCTAGCAAAAACTAATAATGTCTTTTCACATCAATTTGGCTTCTGCAGACTTTGATGAAATGGAGCCATTTTATGTTTATTTAAACAAGTCTCCGTCTACTTCAGATGTTCAGGAGAACACTGCAGTGCTGTTTTGCTGTGAAAGCTCCAGAAATGTTTCGCAGACTATGAAACTTTAACTTTCCATCTGCTTGGGCGTGCGTATGCAGTAGATGAATATTAATTTTTTAGGTGAGCTCCTCCTTTAAAGTGAATTTTCTCCCCTTTTTTGTCCACTCCGATCGATACAGTTCCCATTATCTTTCCCTTCCAGCCTTGAGATGTTAGCGAGCTCTACAAATCTCAGCTGTGTTTTTCGGGATTTTTTCTTTTTTTGTGGGAAAACATCTCGTGAACCGCAGCGCTCTGTATCTCCCCCTCTGCTCAGCAGCACTTTGCTCATTATAGTATGATCCCAAGCAGATTAAATTGTGGTTATATAATCTGCCAGAGCGGCGGGCGGATGGGACGGGAGAGAAATAACTGCTGAAAGAGATGAAAGGGAACAAACGGGGAGGAAGGTAGAGAACCCGGGGAAGGAAAAGGCTCGAGTAAATCTGCAGAACACAACACGAGCTCGTGCACAGCGACTCTCCCTGCTCTCTGCACACGGATGCAGATGCTGCCATCCACCCGTCCTCCTCCTCCTCCTTCCTCCTCCTGCATCCCTCCATCTCTCTGCACGCTCCCCGTGCTACATGAGCCACGTGCCTCAGTCCTGAGCAATACTGCAGCACAGGCCGACACACACACACACACACACACACACACACACACACACACACACACACACACACACACACACACACTGCAATGACACAGCTTCTTTCTCCCTGTCGACAGGGGGAGCCCCTCGAGTGTCACTGTGAATATGTGAGCCCGTCTGTCACCGTCACTCAGGTCAGTGTTTATGGAGTGTCTCCATCCTCTTCTTCTTCTTCTCCTTCTGGTGAACCTTCCTCACTTCCCCTTGGACGTTAATTATTAAAACAAGGCTCGTGCAGAAGCAGTAGAAGAAGCAGAAGCAGATGCAATCCCCTGAGAAGCACAGAGGACACCGGGAAGCAAGGAAGCTATTTTTTTTTTCTACAATAATCCAAACGATAAATGATAATCCCGATGGAGAGCTCGCCTCGATAAATGAAGATTGCGGGAGGGATTAGAGCGTGTGAACGCTTTCCCCTTATTATGAAATAATGTATTAAACGTGCAAAAATAATATGGCTTCGGCCTGTTTATTTTTCAGTCAGGGGTGGATTTGTGCTTCAGCAGGGCCTGATGAGATGAACGCTCAGACGTGCCCCTTATTTAATGAGCAATCCTGTCAATGGGGGGGATTTGCAGCAGTGTAGAAGACAGAATGTGCACTGAGGCATTCACTGCACACACACTCAACCTCAGAATGACGAAACAAACTACATAGATTATAATTAGGAGGATAATTAGAACCTTTTTCTTGAAAACTGTGCAGAAAATCAGTGCTTAGAACGTTTTCTGGCTCATTCTGTAATGAAAAATCTGATTTTTCTGAAACTCAATCCACCAGTAAGTGAAATGCTCATGAAATAATAAGTCTGGGGTAATAAAACGGCACACCAGAAGGGTTTTTTTTGGAGCTTTTTCATTCAGCAACTCTGGGTATTTTCCTTTTCTCCGTCCAGAGCTCGACACTGTGTCCTAGTCCACATGCTGACGTCTGCACTCTGCTGCAGGCGGCTACAGTGTTTTATCGGAGCCATCGACTCGCCTCACTTCAGCGATCACACCCCCCTCTCCTCTTCCTCCCCCCCTGTGATCTGGGTGTCTCACTTTCTTTTTCATCC
>CAEMYA010000238.1:225327-238900 GCA_903131615.1 Diplodus sargus | reverse complement strand
CAGGAAATATAGTTGAACAGTCTCCCCTGACAGAGAAATTACTTTTTAAAATGGTGGGTGGATGACGGTCGGGGGTCTCGGTCTCTGACCTCATTATTTCTAGAAATCCTGCTGAGGCCCTGATCTTATATCAGTTAGAATATAAGATCTGTATGTATAATTACACAGAATCTGAGGGTGAACCAATTAAACGGCTCAGTGTACGATCAGATCTTTAGCTTCAGAGTACTTTTGAGGTGTCCTCTCAGTTAATGTGACGTACTGAAGGGCACTCTACACTCTTTATTGGGACTGTATGTTTTTTATTGTGTATATCTAAAAATCTTGCCAAATGAAACAACATATCCATCTGCATTGTTCCATACTGTAAGTGAGGGAGTATGTTTTTTTTTTTTGCAATTTGGGTGAACCAACCCTTTGATTTCTCAACACGCGGGCCGATTGATCAGTGTGAAGTGATGTCAAGTGTGTGAGTGGTGAGAGAGAAAAGACTGGAGAGGGGATTAGCTGAGGTGTGTGACCTCACCTGTCGTGTCCCTTAGCCTGCGACTGCCCTGCAATGGCGTCCATGATGGCGTCCTGTGAGTACATGCTGATTGGTGTGTTGTACTGGGCGTGAACAATGGTGGCCTTTCCGCCCGGACCCTTCACCTCAATGGGCTTGTGGGTGGACAGGGCCGAGTCTTTCAGAGCAATGGGGTTGAAGCTGGGAGTGTACTCCACGCTGGAGTCGGTGTAGGGGGTCGGAGGTCAGCGGGTCGGAGGGGAGGTGGGGAGGTATCAGGTGCAGGGGTGGAGATGAGAGGTTAGCAGATGAGGGAGAGGAGAGGGGGAATTCAGGAGGAAAGAAACGACAGGGAAAGCAACAAAGTGAAGGGAGGAATCTGGGTCAACATGTAGTAAAGCTACTGACAGACAGGCAGAGCTGTTGTACCGCTCAGCCTTCTGCTTTTAGAGAGACTCAAAGTCTGCACACTCAACTGGAAAGACCAAAAACACCTCACACCAGACGGAGCTGTGTCCCAGGTCACCAAATTGGCAGAAGTTTTCAAATATGTTATCTTTACGAGGCACGTTAATTCCCCTGATAAGGCATGAATGATAATATAATAACATAATTATGTTAAATGAATGTGATTCTAATTTGCAACGATGTGTGTTAAGAAATGTCAATTAGACTGTGAAGGTAACTGGCTGAAGTTTGACTGATGCATCGAAATACAAAATAGAAAAAAAATATATATTCATCACAGTATAAATAACACTGTAAAAAATAGAGAATTGCACAATGTTAAGGCAACTATACAAATAATTTTATACTTTTGCTATGGACAAAAAAAATGTCTACTGACTTTTAATCTTTTATTAAAAAAAATGACTTTTCCTCTTTAGAAAATAACTTTTGTGGGTCAGATAAAAAAGATGCAGTTAGCTGTGAACTTGATAAATCGGGTACTTGACAACTTTTGAAATACAGAATTTTTTGTCTCCAGTTTTCTTTACTTCAAAAAGAAGACTTGAAGAAGAGTTGCTTTGAAATTATGATTTTTTTTTAAAAAATAGTTTGGTTTTTCAGTGACTGATTCTGGGACACAGCATGTCTCTACTGAACATCTGGTCAAACATCAAGGTTTGTCCATCACAACTTTATGACTACAGTCCAAAGACAAAATACAAACTTTTACTTATTGGAAACAGTGAGTGAAGCTGAGACACTCCAAAGAAACCCAAACATGCTAATATTTCAAACAAACAGGCCGAGCCAGACAACTACTCACAATGAAACACACACACAGCTGTTTTTTTTACTGATCCACACTACAATCAATGTGGATGTCAGTATAAATGACACACAGAATGCCATCATCAATCCATTCATATTCACAAAATGAATATGAAAGCAAGACAGGACCAGCAGAGGTGGAAACATGTGGTGATATTATAGTGGAATATGAGTTGTACATTAAAACACTTATTCAAGAAAAAGTATTTATTATACTCAGGTGTCAAATCTAAAAGCTCCAAACTAAAACTAAAACTATTTTTGGTTCTTTCAAATTGTATTTATGTTTCAGCCGATCCAACTAATCACAGTAAGTTTTACACTTCTATTTTGGATTTGCACAATTTTTCTTCATTGCAAATAACACTATCAACAGTGTGAGTGAAAAGTTTTATCCTTCAGAACATCTTGAGTATGTCCCGCTTCTTCTTAAATGACAGCATGCACTCCAAATTGGCGTGGACTCCACAAGCTGGTATGAAATTGGATGACTTTGACAGCTTCTTGCGATGACTCACAGTGCTTGACTTTCTCAGACTTCAAGTGGCCCCACAAATATTCAATCGGGGTTGACTTGTGGAGTCCATGCCAGCTTGAGTGTACGTTGTCATTAAAGCGTAAAGAAGATATAACAAAAACACTACAAGACGCTTTGTGATGAATTGTCCATTAAAACTGGGATAAGATGAGGCTTCAGGTTTTATACAAACTTGTGGAGTCCATGCCAGCTTGAGTACGTGCTGTTATTTGATCAAACTAGAGAGATACCAAACAATTCATGGACATATTTCAAAAATCAAATGATGTATAAAGTACATATAAAAGTAAATGACACTTTCCACCTCTGGGGACCAAACGCTGTTAATAGCATGTCTTGGATTTTCAGCAACTAGTTAATATGACCTGAAGAAACAAATGACCAACACACTCAGTTACGTTGAAGCCTCAGTTCAACTTTACTTTTACTTTTAATCTGTGTTGCGACACGACTTCACTGCACACTAAAATCACCAGTAACAAACACGAATATGCTGCTACAGACGTATACGTCATGCACATCATACACAGAGAAATACAACAATACTGACTTTGCAGCTGTGTTTGCGATAACCTGGAAACACCAGAGAGTGACGGACAGACAGACAGAGACAGAAGAAGAGGAGAGGGTGATGAATCACCACAGGTATTTTGGTGAGAACAATGGCAGCGTGTGTTTGTAGGAAACTATCCTGCGACAGGGCTATGTTGTAATCCCTCGCACAGGTTAGAATAGCAGCTGTTTGTCATCACTGGGATATTTCCCAGCTTCCCCCGCATCACCAGGAGTGACTGACAAGAGCACAAGTGTCTCAATCACATGACACAGGACGGGGACACATTTAGCACAGAACAGCCACAAATACACACAACTACACAAACACAACACCTGATCCACTTATGTCAAGACTGCGGCTGATGCTTTTAGACAAACGCGAGCTGACTGCGGATGTGTGGTGGCACCGCACTTCAAACCCTGCGTACCGTATAACTATGTGAGGTTTTTACTTTTTTATCACTTATTATCAGGAATGAGTCCAGCAGATCCTGTTGAACCAGCTGTGTGTTGAAAAATGGTCAACAAATGGCATTAAAATAACGATTATGATTTACAAAACTTACTGAAAATATCTTACGTGGACTGAACTGATATAATTTCCTCCAGCCATAAACTAACTTTGAAGAAAACAACGGAAAGTAAAAGCAATGAAAACCCCTTCAATTATTATCATTAAAGCTCCAGTGTGTAGGATTTAATGGCATCTTGCTTTGAGGTTCAGAATGCGACCAACTGAATACGCCTCGCGTCAATATAAAAGGCTCATTCTAAGGTAAGGATGGTTATCGTTGACATGCATAGGCTATAATTTCACTGATATGGATAAAGATTTGGAAACATTAATGTCCAAATATCCAGCTGATAATCAATTTATTCAAACAGTCTATATAATTCATTTCTACCCTTTGGATTGTATTGTAGTTTTAAGATGACTTCATGTGCGTTCTGCCAACCACTTTCAGATTACGTAACAAAAAAAAAATTAGGGAACCATCCCTAAGTGAAATTAAAATTGATGGCGGGCCATCTTTTGCCCACTGGCGGCCCTGATTTAAATAATAAACAAGCAAATAGTTTCTGTCTGGTTGAATCAACTGCAGGACTGTGGAGGCCGGAAAGAAGCTCTGCATTAATGGTAATTCATTCCCAAAGGCTGCATCGTAATCAGGTTCAACCTATGTGCTTCCTTTCTCCGCTCTCGCTGTAAGTGTCAGTGTGTTCAGTTCCCCTGCAGTAAAGGGCAGAGACACTCATAAATCAGCTGGCAGATTTGTCCGTACAGTACATGGATGTGTTCAGGGTACAGTATTTTAAATGGGAACGTGCTCCGCGGTGACTCACACGTGAGACATCTCCCCACAGAGACGGGGGGAGCTATCTCAGGTTTGGCAAGGGGGCATCCAGGGGATTCAGGATGATGCCGTGTAACCAGAGCGGAACATTCCGTGGCTGCGCTCAACAGCTGCTCTCTCATATGTGTGTGTGTGTGTGTGTGTGCCAGTGGAGTCAGAGCCTCCATTAGGTGGGGCCCCCCGGCATGATACGGCCGCGATCGGCCTGCGATCAGCCGGAGCACGTTTTCCGACACCTGACTTACCCTCGGCTACAGACGGGAAACACATCAGTGAGCACTGATACTGGATGTGAGGTTGCAGGACGCAGATCGTGCCCTTTATTACCTTCTATCAAGTATTCCATGACTGAGGCGTCGCCCTAACTCTAAACTGACACCATGCCAGTGAGGACAGTTTTCACCAGCCACAGTTTGGCTCCTGAACTCAGTGAGTACGTGTAGTTTGGCACTTGAGCCTAAACAAAGGTGACCGAAGCCTTTTTGATTCCTACCTCAAATAACCTGGTAAAACTTCCTGTTTTTGACAGTGTCAGTGTCACAAGTGTAATATCAGTGGTACTTTTTAAGATCCCCAAACCAACAAGCACTTAAAGTCTGATTTTATTATGTTGTTACTTGTTCCTTCTCTCCACATCACTGTGGTTTATCTTGAGTTCCACCTCAAACACACCGTTCTGCTGTTATAAATACACAGGAGCACCAAATGAGTTTTCATCCGCGACTGAAAATAGTCCTCAACTAATACCTCCGTTTGACCTCCGTTCACCAAAACCCTACAGTGCCCAGCTGCTTCAGGAAATCACTGGACCTCCAAAAAAATGCATGTCTCCACTAACAAGTGTGTGGAGAAGTCAGATTATTGATAGATGGATAATTTATTGATGGTTTCAATAGAAGACAACAAGTGTTTGCTGTTTTTTCAGTAAGCTGTTCTGGCCGTACACAATAAATTGAGCACCAATGCTACAGATTTAACAATTAATCCAGTCGTCATAAAGTCATTGTCAGCTGCAGCTCCAGAATATAATAAATCTTTCAACAAACAGCAGAAAGTGTAAAGTTTGAAGTCATTTAAGAGACTTCTAGTGACTGTGAGCCACGCCGACTCCTCTGTAGCAACAAATCATCTTCTTGTAACTTCGCCAACAAATAAAAGAAAAAGCTTTGCAAGCAATTCTGTGGTTTTCCGGGCAAAAAACATGATTTAAAACTCTGTCCCGGGCATTTTGCATTTGCGACAGCTTGAAGATAAAAAGCCTCAAAGAGGGAAATCAGTCAGCTGAAGCAGCGAAAAGATTTCCTGAAAAGATTTTTTGCAACATCATCCCCCTGGCTCCATTTTTATTTCGCAGTAAAGGACTCGGGATCATTCAGAAGAACTGAACTCGCTCATGCCCTCTTCTTACCGCTGTCCACTTTTACCTCGCTTTATTTTAAACCTCATGGCATTTGAGTCATTCGAGTGGAGCGCTGAGGACGGTCGACCTTTAGTAGAGTTCCTGAGATCAGCCCGTGTCAGAGATCCCTATGTGACCCTGTAGTCCGATCACCTGCCGTTCTGTTACGCGGAGTCCAGCCAGGTACATACAGTATGTTTGTGTGTACGCTCCAGAAATAGTGCCACGTGCGAGAAGGGGTGAATGCTGGGAAAGGTCTGAGCATATTTTTCTCGTCACGGTCCTGTTAATGTGAGGTTAAAAGGGGAGAGAGTGCTTCATTCCTCCAGAGTGGAAAGCAGTGCTGCTGCTGCGTTTGTTAAAACAGGTTTGTGGGTTTTTGGGTTTCCCCCTGAAGGAGTTAAATCTTCCCCAAGCGTCACATAACTGGAGGTGATTTGTCACTTTGGCAACCTACCCCAGCGACGAAACTCCCATGGAGGCTGCCGGCCCCTCTCCTAACTTTCCCTGCATCAGCATCATTTCTTTGAGAGTTTCAGGAGAGTAAAGGCCGATCGGGGAATTGTACTGCCCCGGCCGGCCCGGTGGAGATGATGCGGAGGAGGCAGGAGCTCTAACCGGAGTCGACGGGAGCTCTGGATCTCTTTTAGAGACTTGGAAGAGATTCCTCTTGGAGGAAGCTTCATCTAACTCCTTAAAAGGACGAGAAGGGGTCAAGGTAGAATGTTAAAAACAATAAGTAAATAAAGAGAAATGAGAGTGAAGGAATCAGCTTGTTTCGTCTTCGTCTTTCTCTTTCGTTTGGTTGACGTTTTTGGATGTCTGACCTCTGACCCCTGCAGAGCTCCCTGCAGCTGCACTGTGTAATATCTGACACTAGAGGGCAGCAGGACACTGTCTTATACTCCCAGTATGACAAGAGGACAAAACGAATAACACAGACATACATACAAACATGACAGATGATACAGATATACATGATGTGTTTGCATGGATTGTGTGAAGTTGTTTTGATGTGTCTCTTCTTGCTGTAGGTGTGTTGGTACCTTCTGGTGGGGGATGACTGGCATGGGTGAGTCCATCCGTGGAGTTGCTGTGGGAACTGGTGCAGGGCGTCTTGACCTGAGGATAAAACAATGAAATACAACTTTAAAATAAACTGTTATATCACTTTGAGTTTTTAAGATATTTACCCCAAACCAGAAAAAAAACTCAATGGATATTAATAAATCATGACCACAATTAAAGCAACACCTGTGGCCATTTCTCAGTCCAGTCACGTGGTAAAATGTTGGCAGTTAATGTTTCCGCAACCCACTGATGCGTTCACATTTGTTTGCGTCATAGGCTTCTTACCATACTGACATTTCTGCAATATGTGTCACATCACGTTAAATGTTTATGACCTGATTCTTACACGTGGAGGTGGTGGTGTACTGTAGCCACAGGGGAGGAGGTTGCCAACATCTGTAAGCGTGAAACCACTGGATATATTTGACGAGGGACCAAAGCGTGTCAACAACTCTAAGCAGGACACCGCTGGATATTTTAATGGAGACCTCTGGTCAAAAATTTCCAGCAACAAAAAACGGATATATTGATGAGAAGTCAGGACATCTCCAGTTGTATCTTCTTGCAATGTAATACGGATATTTTTGATATTTTCAGGACATCTCTCTCGCGTTGGTGCAAGAAAAAAAATTGATGAATGAGTGTTTGTGGTCACAAACACGCTGGAGATGTCCTGACATCTCATCAAAAAACAGATATTTCTGATGAGCAGTCAGGACGTCTTCAGTTGTTTTTGTGGCAACAAGAAACAAATGATTGAAGTGGCTGTTGTGCCTAAACCGAACCAGATCATAAGCACACAGTATAAAAACATAGAATAGAAGATTTCATCTAAAGAAACATAAAGTTAAAACACAAAGAAATGTAAAGTTTGAACTTATCTGTGCTTTTGCATAAACTAAAGTCACGTACTGATTTGTGTTTGTATCATCTGCATCATCTACTAAAATGTGGCTTTGGTGTGAGTGTGCTGGTTATTTACTTCAGCATGGTGAGTGACAGTTTGTTGGTGGCACACTTGATCTTGTTCTGGGCCTCCAGGTGCGTCATCCCCTCGGTGCTGACGCCGTCGATGGCTGAGATGATGTCGCCCTGGGCCAGGCTGCCCCCCACTGCCTTGCTGCCCGGAGTTATCTATGGAGGGGGTCAACAGACAAGGTCACGCTCAGAGCACCGACAAACTTAAAAAACATATGCGGTTACACAAACATATGCTTCATAGATTTGGTGGATATTTATGAATGCTGGGTTCATTCTGGGGGGAAAAAAAGAAAATTGAATTAGTTTAGTTCACTTGACAGTTTCGGTTTTTTTCGTCTCACTCCACGCAGTTACTTATGCTGCGTGTGTGTGTAGCAGCTCAGTAAATAAGCCTTAAAGGTAGAGAGGAGAGAAGCTGATGAAGCAAAATAAACTAATCCATCAGCCCCGCAGATGAAGGCCTGGATAACATTTCTGTGTCGAGTTGATCAACGGAGTGGAACCGCGTTTTTATCTAAGAGTCTAATCAGTCTCCTCCGCTGCGTATTAAGACTCTCGAGCACTGAAATGAGTAAAAGCAGCAGGATTTCTGGTAACAACACCATGAGGTGTGCAGCAGAGGGATTTCAATTGTAGCTCAAACTATTTTTAAACATGTACAGTAAAGATTAGACTCTCTAAAGTACAGTGTGGGGTTTTCCCTGTATTTCTGATTCTGAAACGACTGTTTGTGGAAGCAGACTTCAGTAGTCGTAAGTAGTGAAATCTGTGTGCGTTTCAGGTTCCCGATCCACCACTCCACTTGCTTCAGCCGTCTGCCATTGGAAATATTTGCGTAACTTTTTTATTTTCAGTGTTTTAACAGTTTAAGTGTGACAGGTTTGCATGGAAATGACTACGAAGCCGCCTGGGACAAAAATACTGCAGGAAAGATTTTGATTACATTTCGGTTCAAGTATTTTAATGCCGAATTCTGGAGTATCTTTGAACACAAATTATGGGCGTGGCTTCCAGAGCGTCCTGTCATTTAGCTGATGGGATTGCGTGCTTCAGTGCGCACCGTGACCGTCTCAGCCGGCGGTCTGAGTGCATGTGCTTTTCAAATAAATGGTGTGTTTGACCTCAGCTGTTTGCCCGGAAGGTGAGATTCTATTTGGGTGATTTCATGAGGCGCTCTCTGCAAAAGATATGTCTTTGGGTGATATGGTATGAAAAAAGCAGACTGTGTGAATGACTTTTTGGTGGCCGATGAAAGTTTGTGTGATTAGAGTTTTGTTTTGTGACTTTTCACTATAAGACTTGGTGAGTTCATTGTTTTTATTTAAAGCAATATTTCCTCTTTCCAGCCGTAGTTTGATTAGACGCAGGTAATACAAATACTTTAATACTTTTTTAGAAATATTAATGTTCTGAATTTAAATGATTAAATCAGGATACACTTTTGGTTTTACGGGGACAGGACAGGACGAACAGAGTAAAAAATCATCTCTGTTTGATGTTTCAAGCGAAGAACTCGCATCAGGTCCGCAACACTCGATGTTTTTGGGGATTCCCCATGACTGATACCGGCATTTTCCCCAAAGCAATTGGCACTGTTGCATTGTTCATTCATGAAAATTCAGGTGAGCAATTTCATCGGGTAAATACTACTCAGCCCGCTGCCACGTTTTTCAACTTTCAGTCACATTTTGACCTTCAGCTGAATCCTCCCTCTCC
Source organism: Diplodus sargus (assembly GCA_903131615.1). Lineage (NCBI taxonomy): Eukaryota > Metazoa > Chordata > Actinopteri > Spariformes > Sparidae > Diplodus > Diplodus sargus. The sequence goes on along the minus strand of CAEMYA010000238.1, from coordinate 229,502 downwards.
CGGTTCTGCCACAAAGCTCCGACTTAAACTCCACAGAGAGGAGGTTTAAGCGGGCCTGGAGGCCTGGGGCATACAGTATTGGGTCTAAGCTTACAGTCAACTCGTTAAAGAGTTAAAAATAAGCAGCGCTGTTGATGCCTGCCTGGCTTCACTGCGACTGACCCTGCTGAGCCCCCCCTCCCCACAAACACACACACACAGACACACACCTGCTACTGACATTCACACACAAAATCTTTTCCTTTCTATTTACATCAGATAGAAATCCACATTTTCACCTACATTGTGTCACCACGTTACGTAACATAATCTTCTCTCTGCTCTCGTCCTTCCCGTCTACCTTCCTCCTTTATCTGTCTTCTGTGAATTAGAGCTATTATGCCGCTACGTGTAGAAGTGTGTGTGTGTGTGTGTGTGGGTGGAAAGCAGAGTTGCAGGAGGTGGCAGGAGAATTATTTCTGCACGGCTGCCTCGGTGTAATCAAACACACATGTAGAGTCGTGGCGCCGCCCGAGCGCCGGGCCTCGCGTGTTTTCGTACGCATCAAACGCTTCGGACAAAGCAGACGAGAGACAGGAAATGGACATGAAGGCTCGAATCCTCGAAAATTGGATCTTAATGAAAGAGCAACACCGGGAGTTTTCTTTGCTTCCAAGTTTTATGTCTCAACATGTGTCTCATCGGTCTGCGGACATCAACATGGCCGCCCAATCACCAGAGAGCTGTTTTTCATCCGTTCACCTTTAGACATCATGTACATCAGCCTTTATTTCACCCCACCAATAGCCAGGTATAAATCACGGAGGCGAGCAGATAAACAGCTCGGTGTGTCACATGTTTAATGGCCGGTGCTTCAACTTGGCGAACAAGACGTAATGAACACGGCCCTCATTCCTCTTTCTTTTCTTAGCAAGAGCGGACAGAAATCCAAACCGTGGCGGTGTTACGTCAAACTGTAATGGCACCCCGAGTTGTCAGGCCGCAGTGTTTTATGTTAACCTGTCAGAGCCCGACATGACCACGGGATGAACACAAATCCAATGATACAATGTCACGCTAGCTGCCGATCAAAGCTCCCTCCCCGGCTGCATGAGACCGGGATCAGAAGACAATAAACTAGCAGATTCCTGCAGCCGTGGATCAATACAACGCAGGCCGAGCATCCATCAGGACGGAGGAATGAGGGAGCTGGAGCTCCACTCAGGTGAGCCTCATCTCCTCCTGGATCTATCAAGTCCTCCATCCCTCCATCCCTCCATCCCTCCCCTCGCCACGACGAGCCGCGTCCAAAAGGTGAAACTGAAGCGGACCATAAGCGAGGAATAAAGCTTACTAAAGGTAACACAAGCCGCCTGCCAGTTCCCTCACGTCTTCCCCGTCCCCCCTCCCACCTCTCTCTCTCTCTCCCTCCATCCATCCATCGGTCCACTTCTCCTCCAGCACTATTTAAAGGAAACGCTGTAAATACACCAGCCGTCCTGCCAGTGAGAGATAGAGACGCCCAGTCTGTGCTGCAGAAGTGAAAACAAGTTCATCTGCAGTTTGTGGACACTTTTACTTAAATTTATGTGCACACTGTTAAATCTTACTTTAGAAAAATCACCTCAAAATTACCAAATAAGGTAAACTCTCAAAATCTACCGTGTACTGCTGGTTGAGGATGCTTTAATGCATAAATCAGCTCTTATTATCACTTAATTTGATCTAATAAATCATCTTGTCTGCTTTTATTTGCAACAGCAGCAACAAGTCCTAAACTTTGCCGTGCTGTAGTCGATTATCAGAGTTGGAATAAGTTCTGAAATCTTAAATAAAAGTATTAAAACCACCGTGTAGAAATTATATACTCACTTTACTTGATAAAGCACTAAACTAATAGTATCAAAATATTTTTGAAAGTACCAGAATTCAAAGCACTCACTGTGCAGAATGACATATTTCAGAATTATTTAAAAAAATATAATCATATTTTAATTATTGATACCTTAATGTCTTCATCACTGTAGAAGCAGGAGAAGTTTGTTTGACGACTTTATACAGTTTATCTGTTGGTTACACTGTAAATTATAATTTTACTTGTTAGATTGAAGTCGTACAAGCTAAAAGGTTTAAACAAGTTAAAATATTAGTTTGCTTTACTTGGTTATTTTGAGGTAATTGGTTCCCTTATTTTATTTTATTAAAGTTGTCACTTTTTACAGTGTTGCTTGTAAGTTTCCCCTCTGGGATCAATCATGTTTTATCTTAATCTCTGATATTAAATAATAATATATGTGTTGATTGTATTTTGTATTAAAGTAAATCTGAGTTAATTAAGTTGTCAAGTAAACGCAGTAGGTTCAAAATTTGAACATTCGCCTCTGAATTATTCACTGATTTTAAAAGTTGACTTTAATTAGTAAGTAATGAAACAGATTACCTGAGAATGATCAAGTAAAGAAGATTATTACGTTTAGGATGTTAAAATCTTTTAAAAATTTAAGTTTGTTCGTCTACTTTACTTTGAGGGAGTCGGTTTCCATGGTTGTTTTTACAGTCTGGTGATGCAGAAGTGTCAAACTTGTCAAAATTGTACTAGTGTTTCTAAGTATTTGAGTAAATGTACTTAGTTACTTTCCACCATTGGCTGATGTAACAAAATTTCTTGTGATTTCGAGATTTTCTCATCCTTAGTTGATCATTTGACTACAGAACAAAAAAAAAGTTGTGCGTTTCTTGTGATCAGTCGAGCTGATTACGACCACGTCATATCTGAGGCTCGTCCAGCGTGACGCAATCGAAGATCGAGAAAACTAAAGGCGGGTTGAAAGTCGACCACCTCGACTCCAGTGAAGCTATTCCAGCCTTTCCAGTGCTGCTCTATTCTAGAAATCTCTCTGGAGATTACATGTGAGCCTCCCTGTCATCATCACGTACTGCAACATTACATAACCACCGCTCACACACACACACACACACATCACACCTATCGCACGCACAGTTTGCACATGCGTCCATACACGCCTACAACAAGTTCCTGTCACACCAGGTGAGAGGCTGATTCTCAGGGGAACGTTCTCAGGTATCCGGGTGGCGTGAAGGAGTGAATTTTACAGTCGGACGTCGTGTAAAGCTGCTCACAGCGTTTTACGAGCACGTTTTTAATAATTTTCTACATTTTGTTTTTGATGCAGCATTCTCCCAAGTGATGACGTAACCTCAACGTCTGAAATAACTCCAGTTTGCAATCAAATTTTTGTTTTCACTGAGACGCCTTCACATATTATAACCCGCAAATCACCCAAATGTTGCTCACTCGGATGTTCGAGCCGGAAAATGTGACAAGAATGAAGCTTTTTGACGCCTGTGTTTACATTTTTGTGCAACGTGTATGCGTTCTTTTATGGAGAAAGATAGTTGGTTCTGACCCAAAGTGTTGGTATTTGACGACAATCGGCTATCTTTCTCCAGAATCTTCCTTCCTTGCCTTTAAACAGCTTTGCGTGGATCAATTTTGCCAGAATCAGTTTGGACTCATTTACTGCTACACCGCCTTTCGCTTCGTCAGTTTGCTCTGATTGTGCATCACCTTGTCAATGTCGATTATTCTTAATATCTCGGATGCTTTGTCGCGACAAATGTCAGCCTGCGAGGGCGGCTCTGTCCTTACCCTGGAGATGGTGAGCGGCATGTTGAAGTCCTTCCCTCCTTGTAGTCTGAAGCCCCATGGAGCGGGGCCATTCAGAGTCACTGTGTACGTACTCATCTTCGGTTAAACGTCAACACTCCTCCTGCTAACAATCTCCCGCTGGCTGTGTGGTTTCTCCTCCTGCTCGGCGTGCCCTAGTCCTCGCGTCCTCCCCTGCTATCCTTTTGTCACGCCTCGGTCGCTTCGCTTTTCCTCCAGCAGCCCTACAGTCTCTCCACGTCTGCTACCAGCTCTCAGGACAAACACCCTTGGGTAGGTGGTGGTGGGTGGGTGGGTGGGTCAGGTGTTGTGGAGTGCCTGTGACACAAACACACAAGTGGAGGCACACACATACACACAAACACAGATGCACACGAACAGACTGGAGGGTCAAGCTGAGCGACCGCGGCCACGAGAAAACGTACCTTGAAAGTCAAGGACTCAAATTTGACAAAGTGCAAACTCAAAAAATCAACTTTAAACTGAATTGTAAGACAGAGAGGAGTTC
>CAEMYA010000238.1:186056-221951 GCA_903131615.1 Diplodus sargus | reverse complement strand
TTACATTCATTGACGGGTATACTGCTGGACGGATGAGCAGCAGTAGGAATGCATCAACCCTCGTTAACAAAGACTCTAATTTGACGATCGATCATTAAACAAACATAACGATGACGGCGGGTGTCAGCTGTAGATCGACGCCTGAACACAACACTTATTACAATCATAGTCAACGTTGCAGCAGTCTTAGGAATCTCAAAGGGAACTGCAATGTACAAAAAATGGAGAAAAAAAAATAGCATTTGGAGACGTTCAATCAATCAGACGGAAAAGTGACGCAGCTCTGCGTGTCTCATGAGGTCAACGAACACAATCCTGAAACCAAACTCTCGTCACGGTAGAGACGTGTAGAAAACCGTCACCTGTTGATCTAACAGGAGGTGTTTACAGAAAAGTATGGCATCAGGAGAAATGCAAAGTACAGTACTGACTTCTGTTTTTCAATGCGAACACACACACACACACACACACACACACACACACACACACTCATACCACACAGTGTTATCTGATGTACTATGATGTCGTGACACATTTGTGACCTAATTTGTCCAAACTGTGGTACTTTGGGTCACCAGGACTGGAAAAATCAATGACGAAGAGCCAGAGGAGGGGAAAACAAAACTGACTGTATCCTCTGCTGTCCGGTCGCATTGTGTGTCTGATTACCCAGTTCAGAAGTAAATCACCTCGTATCAAAGCTGCGTTAAAGCGTTTTTTAACCGCTAGAGGGCAGAAAGACTGGACTGAGCAGTCGGTTTGTCCGGGCTAACATACAGCGTAAGAAGTGCGTCCCAGAGAATAGTTAACGATACAGTTTCAGTTTGTGTTGGATTCGTCTTACGGCTGGATTCCATCGGATACATGTCCGCTCCTCTCTGTCATGGCTCGGCTGCGTTGCGTATCACCTCCGTCTGAGCTCCAGCGATCCGGTACCCTGACGGAGCAGATACGCAGGACTTCTATTTCTGCCGGATGCCGAAGCACGACGCGGCAATTCAGCCAAATTCATCCAGAACGCAAAGTACACAAATCCAGTGGAATCTTAGAGTTAGAGTCAACTGTGGAGCCGAAGCGTTGCAGTAAGTAGGCCATTCATTTATTTATTCATTTATTTATTTACATATTTAAATTAATGCACCACCCCAGAAAGACATTGCACTAGTTCTTCAGGTAATAAATACAAAATCACTCAAACGAAATAGAAAAATTCTCCAAGTTTATAAATCTACACATGTGGGCTGCCTGAATACATTTGATGTTTTGGGAAACGCAGACGCTAAAAAAAAACTATTTAGTAGAAACAAAGCAACGTATTAACATCCCGGTGAAGTTCGACTTTCTGGCCACCTGTTGAAGTCGGTCATTTTGGCCCTCGGGGCTTCATCTACCAGCTCCTGAGAGCACGTAGCACGTATAAACTCCTGAAAATAGTGGACTGGCTCATTTCCTGTTTCAGGTGTGGATGCGTTCACCTTCCTGTTTTTTTTTTGGTGTGTCAACATTCGACTTGAGAAACCAAACTGTAGAAAGCATTGTTTTTTTTTTATAAACTTGATTATAAAATACTCTTAAGCAGTAACATTCAGAATCCGATGCATCGTATTTATTTTTCGGACGTAGCTATGGAGTGAGCCGCCATCTTGCTTCTTACTTTTCTCTGTTGTTGCACTTGCACAGTGCCGACCAGGACAGTGACAGCGTTGCAGTTAGGTTGTTACTTCATAATATCTTTTACTTCTGTCTCTCTTTCAAAGCAGGTCGAGTGCTGCAACAACAGTGTGTTGGCTGCGGGGAATGTCTCACTGGTGACAAAAGCCAGATGTTCCACTTTTATCCGGGTGTTTGGGTATTTGACATGCGAAAAAATCTGTGACTGTCCTCCCCAGTTACTTGTTTACTTTGACTTTCTGACATTAGGTGCAGTGAAAGTGAACCACCTCTTGTCTGCTCACTGTTTTATATTCAGAAATGTGTTTCTTAGCTTTGAGCAGGCTCGAAGTTGTTTGCAAATGATGGTATTGATTCGCAGGGGAATCTGTCGTGCCACCAGGAAAAAACACTGCTTAACGCAATTCTAATCAGTATTTTTAGTTTATTCTAACATTCTCAAGTAGAAGAAACACAAACAATAGACAGACTAAGTGCTGGGTTTTGAGAATTTGTTCTGTTTTGAAAATGATTTCATACTTTTAACATACTTGTGTCTAAGCCAAAATGCATCTAGTGTGTAAAATATGGCTCCTGAACACCAATAAAAATATATATATTTAACAGTTTTTACGTCCCCAGCTGACTTCTTAATGGCCCAGAATCATCAAAAATGAAACCGCAAAAACATAACAGTTAACATTCACCTGCTGTATGACATCAAGAGGACTTTACCTTCAACCCAACAAAGAATAAGAAAACGGATTATAATTTATGACTCTTCAACTCAAATATTTTGATGAGAATCTGAACCAAGACTAAATAAACTTTGAGAAAGAGACTCTCCGTATTGTGTTTTTAAGGCTGATTCGTTGCCTCTGGCTCTGAGGTAAAACCATCTCCGACCACCGTGATATGTCAGAAAAAGTACATTAGCTTGTTTGCGCGCATGTACGCTCATGTACTCTTTTAGATTTACTGGATATTCACACTCACTTGCTCACACTCAAACTGTTGTGCAAAAAAACAAATAATAAGGGCATGCTCTGGTTTTAAGTTACGCTAAAGTCGCAAACAGCATGCTGGTACAGAAAAGTACAACGGAGGAAAATATTGAAACACACACTCCCACACACACACACACACACACACACACACACGATTACACTGTTGTTGCACTTTTGTCCAGCCGCTCACTGCAACACTGTCGTCTCCAGCCTGACGATATCAATGGGCTCCTTCACAACTGGGCTGTAAGTTTTGGTCAGTTTGAGCTTGCCATGGAAACCGGGAGGGCTGTGCAGGATACACGGTGTGGATATGGAGGTGACAATGACGGATGACGTCTTGTACGTGGTCCTCGGCCCCGACTCCTCCATCACGTTCTCCAGCTGTGTCGGCAGAAGGGAGGGAAGAGGCAGAGATGTTCAGGTATTGTGACTGAGGACTGATGAACCATATGAACTGTCGCTGTGATCTGGATCGATACAACTCTCCTCCACTTAACCTGTTAGCGCAAGGCATGAAGCAGTCACAGCTAATCAAAGGCATTGATTGTTTTGGATTGATGAATGGCTCTCCCACAGTGCCCTTGATGAAGGTGGACTGATGACATGGTCGACTCTGTGAGATCAATGGCTCTCCACTTGAGGAGCGAAGTTCTCCAGCTGAGCATGTTTAATTAGATCACTTCTCTTTTATTACAGCTGAGATCTAATTTTTGTAGGTTGTAGCAACACGCTGAAGGAATAGTTGGATAATTTGAGAAATACGCTTTTTGGCATTCTTGCCGGGACTGAAATGAGAAGATCAATACCACTCTTATGTCTGTTAAGTATTGAAAGTGGTGCCAGAAGTGGGTTAGCTTAGCATCAAGACTGGAAAGAGGGGGGAGCAGCTAGCCTGGCTATGTCCTAAGACAGTGCGGGAGGACTAAGTTCAATTAAAGTGAGAGTCAATAGCTAACACACATCTTGGACACGTTTATTTACACCTGGAGGTGAAACGCACTCGATGTAATCAATCCGTAACGTTAGCAAGGAGGTGCTTAAATGCTAACGTCAACTAATATGTTGCTTATCATGAAATGTGGCCCAGATTGTTCTCTTTCCACCCCAAAAATGTGAAGGGACATCGGACCGCATTTCAAGGTTAAGCAACATAGCCAACCTATCAGCTAACGTTAGCATTAGCCTCCAAGCTAGTATAACGATTTGATTATAACCAGTGTGTTTCCCATTACAGGTTTAAATAAATGTGTCCAAAATGTATGTTGATACTTTAGAATGAATGTATGCCTTTTCTAAGAAACATAGATGTTGGGTAGTAATGCTAACATTAGCTGTGACTTATAGAAGGTAATGGGTCATCAAAAATGTTGATTTAAATTGAAAACTGACCGGATGTCTCAAGATTTGAACTATCCATCGTCTGTTCAGTCGCAGATCAGCGAGAAAGCACTGAAAATTTTTTTATATTTGACAAAATTTGAGCTCTGATGTCAGTGTGAAATTGCCGCCATGTGAAAATGGCGTATGGGAGGGGGCAACAAACCAGCCTCCCTAAAGCTAGCTGGTTAACATGCTATCGTGATTGCTTAAACTGTCAAAAAGAAGCACTAGTTGTGACTTTACAGGGGGTCATACAGTATGTGACTGCGCTATAAAAGTGGTATCATTCTTCTCATCCAACTCTTGTCAAACTGTTTCTCAGACGGTGTTAAGATGTAGGAATGTGGAGAAACAGGTAGAGGGAAGTCACACAGGACTCAGACGATTGTAAACAAAAAGGTTATACGAACTATCTTGGAACTTAAAAGGAACAGTTAAACCAAAAAGTAAAGGTTAAGTCCATCTAAAGTCTTTATCTGTGAATGGAAGTCGTTCTTTGTACCAGAGCAGCTCCATCAAACATAGGTAATTTTTAGCACAAGATTCTTTTCTTTTCCTCTCTACAGAGCAATCAGTCAGTCGATAACTTCTGTGGGGGAGCAGTCAATCAATCTTTACATCAATTCACTCCTTTGTATTGACAGTGGGAGGCATCCAAAAAACAGACAACACAATCACTTTGGTTGCAGAGACATGGAGTCTGCGTGTGAAAGTATGAGCAGACAATGGCAGCTTGAAGTATTGATTAATACAGATGTCACATCAGCTGGAAGTTAATGAAACTGGACGGATCAGAAGGCACAATTGATTGGAGTAATGAGGATGGACAGGGGAAAGAAGGGAAGGACTTAAGAGATATGCCAACCAATGTATGTTACATGCAGAGCTATTTTTAATGATCTATTTTCAATAGATTCAAATGACAAACATCTGGACAGGACAGATGAAGGTTGACGATGGTAAAACTTATTCAAAACTTATAACAAATCCCTTGAAAAGACTAATACAAAGAAGGAATGTATCTTAAGAGCTAAATTTTAACAAAATTTTAGGAAAACCGACAGAAGCAATGACTCTTGTTTCCAGCCACTGCTGTTATGCAACTAAAAAGATGAAAAGTGAGGGAGGAAACACATCATTTATGATCGTTCGATGTGTTGGTTTGATGAATGTTTGTCTAATGGAAAAGATGAAACTGAAAAACAGCTGGATAGAAGCTAAGGTTGAGCAAGCGCTCAGCTAACATGACACTACAGTGCGGATATCCAGAACTTTTTACGAGTATGATGTGTCGGTATCTATACTTTGGAGAAGGAAAAACATAGATCTGAAGCTGAATTCTGAGGAATTCAGCTTCAGAAATACTGATCAACTCATAAGTTTCACATTTAAAGTAACAGCTCCCGGTTGAACCCGCCCACTTCTGGCTTAAGCACCACCCACTTCATCTCCAAGCCCCGCCCCCTGCAGACAATTCAGTTTTTCGAACTGACACAAATAATGTTGTAATGCTTTTTCCACACAGATGATAGTTGTTAGTACAATAAATATGTTGTCGGTTTCATTTTTTCATGGGATTTGTTGATTTTCTTGATTGAAAAAAAAAACTAAACAGATGCCACATCGACTGCACAGGGCAAGAGGTGAACGATCGATGGACTCTTACAGTAGCAGGCAGGTGACTGGTTGTCTTCAGACTCATGTCCGACATGGAGATGTCTTCAGGCTCTGTCAGAGTCTGAACAGTACGCACATAAACAACAGCCATTTAGTGTTTGTCATAGACTAAAACTCCAGGTGACATTATTAGTAAAAAAACACAGATCTTTAACTCTTTGAAAGTGTAGTTTCTTCACACAGTGCACACATTATCCCAGTAACAACCACATGTGACAACAGCAAGAGGATTAAAACAGGAGCAGCTACAGTCCAGTTGTTTTCTCGGAAATCCCTGTGTTATTTTAAAAGGTGCAATATGTCAAAATTTGTGTCTGGTCCAATTTCCAAGAGTACTAGCGGGTTGTCAGCGATTAAATGCTGGAGTGAAAGTGTTTATCCTCTGCTCTGTGCAGATATGGAGGCAGATGGAGGTCAGAGACTCCCAGACAATCAGCCAACTTCAACTGCCAACAAGTACACTACTTTGAAACACAGGGCAGCATCATGCAAGCTGTGGATTAAGACTGAAACACCCAGATTATTGGATTAGTCTTTGGACCCTCTGTAATGGAGTCCTCGCTGAACCTGACCGGCGCGGCAGTACGCCTGTATGTGTGTGTGTGTGTGTGTTTGCATGTGCGTACATGTGGGTTACTTGTGGTTTTTTTCCTGCGTAATAAGATGATTACAGAAAGACGGAAATGCTCCGTTGCCCCACATAGAATGACCTGTCGTTTTCCACCGACTTTACTGAGCGATGCTTAGAAATGTTGCAAACGTTCACCAAGAAGCTCCGTTCATACGACCCTGATCCCAGGAAATTTGGGCCGCTCAGTAAAACGTAAATTAAAGGCAGAATGTAAATCCGTTTCGACCTAAATTCGACTGATTAACGACAAGTGACGTTTGAACTGATACATTTCGTTGGTTTTTGTGAATGCTTTTTTTAAAGTTTGATTCCTGCAATAGGAAAAAGAGAACGGGGCAACAAAAGACTCGCTTCATTGGTAACAGGGGATGTTCTCATGATTGAGTATGAAAGGGTCGTCTTTGACAGGATCACCACTTTGTGAAATAGCCCAGCAGTTTAGGAACATCATTTCTCACTGCACAGTTGTTTGGAATTTAGGGATTTCATCATCTACGATCAATCACATCATCAAAAGATTCAGAGATTCTCTGCACAGGAGGAGGCAAGGAGGAAAACCTAAAAATGCCCCCGACCTTTGACCCCTCAAGGGGCTCTGCACTAAAAACAGACAAGGATTTCAGTGCGTGGGTACACTTTCGAAAACTGAACAGTTTGTTGCTGCTTCTGCAAATGCAAGTTAAGACTCTATCATGCAAAGTGAAAGTGGTAGATCAACAACACCCAGAAATGCCACTGACTCATGTCCCCCTCGAGCTAAAGAGGAAACAGGTCATTTAAATTGTTCACAAACACCTACTGAGTGTTGTCACAGGAAAAGGTGATGTAACCTGCACGTCTCACGGCTTTTTTTGGGGACAGGTTGCCGGCATCAAACTAAAAAATAACCAGTAAAGTTTATCAGAATATCAAACAATGCACTCTGTTTTTATTTATGTTTCACACAGCGTCCAAACTTTTGGGGAATCAGCGTTACAGTATTGCGTTTTAAAATTCTAGTAATTGAATTTCAAGCAAATGTTTGTGCATCGTTTTCAATGCTGCTCGCTGATGAAGGTGAGACGTCAGTGTTCGGCCAGAACTACATTTGTAGTCTGTCTCAACTAGTCTCAAGTCAAAAAAGCTACTGTACTGTTTTTGATTTTGTTGTCATGGCTTTTAGTCCAAAATCCCTGGTTGTAAACCTTCAATGGATCAATTATCTTACTCCAGTTTAGATGGTAGTAGCTTTTATAAAGCTGTTCATCTTTGGGGGCTTGTGTATTCTTTCCAAAAACTAAGCATCTGTATGAGATTTGAAGAATTCTTTAATTGAAGGTGATAAATTAACGTTAGCCAGACTCCAAAGCAGAGCTGCAAGTGAAGTTAAAACGCTGGGATCACAAAATCAAACCACACAGTTCCAGGGGAACGAAGCAACTCGACCTCATCGGATTACACGCTTCCTCAAGACCGTGAAGAGCCTGGATTTTTAAGAGGGCTCCAACTAACATGACCTCATGGATTTACTTGCCATGCAATACTGAACATAAACACGACGTTTATTGAATTCAACAGGACTCCAAAACAATATGACTTCACTTTTTACAATTCGCAAGAGAGGATTGAGACCAGACCTGATGTAACGCCAAAACAGAAGCATCAGGATACATCGTAAAAGTTAAAGTGGGAAAAGTTAAACTGAGCCCTCCATGACACTCTGACACCTGAAGCAATAAAGACAGGAATGTACGACTTCCACATTGCGTCTTTTTAATACATATTGTGCACATTAAAGTAAGTAAGTGACTGTGTGTTGACGTAAAACAGACCCTGTTACTCACTGTTATCTGCGAGAGGAGACATATGGCGGGGTCTGTGGGGTTGTGGGCGGCGGTCCTGTCAAACTCTCCCATGTTGTGACCTCTCACCTTTGACCTCTGGCTGGTATGGCGCACCTGTTTGACATCACAGGATAACTGGCGACTGACGGGCGTCCGGGACGAGCTGTCCTCCTCCGCGTCTGAGAAGCGAGCCTGAGAAAAGAAAAAGGAAAACACAAACAGACTCAAATCATCAACCGGTGAGTCGAGGCGTTTGTCAAAGGAAGCGCAAGACAGCGACATACCATATTAGATATGAGATACACTCACTGATTCGCTCTCTGACAGGGAGGAGTTGCGGGGCTTGTTGTGGCCTTTGCACTCTGATTGGCTGGTGAGGGTCGATCGCCGGGTGGACTGGAAGCTGCTGCTGCTGAAGCGGTCTCTGCCGGTGACGCACAGCAACACCCCGAGGTAGGGAATGTACTTGCTGATCGCCGACCTGAGAGAGAGAAATAGTCAAAGCCATTATTGAACACATTTTATTACGTGACAGAGAAGTGTGTGTCTCCCCGACATCCCTGGACACTGAGCTGAATTAGGCAGATTTCCCTTTTTTAATCAGGATTGTGAAACAAAAACTCAAAGAACATATTAAACCCGAGCAGTGACGTGACAGAGGGGAGGAAAAAAGAGGAAGGTCTCTGCAGCCAGCTGATTTACAGTCGTTCATTAAGGGGTCGTGGCACTGTAGACTACTGCAAACTAAGAAAACACCTTCATAAATTTGGCAACACGCACGCAGAATTACAAAAAAGACAACCAAGTGATTCCACAGGATGCTGGTGCGCATCCACTATCTTTATCTATTATTGGCTTTAGGCTTCAATTAACTTCTAAAATGTGACATTAATTGATATTTCTGCTTTAATGTGCTTCTGTATTTATTTACATTTTTATTAACTCAACTATTTATTAACCTTTCCCTATTTAATTTTCCATATTATTAATTCATTTATAAATTTTGTACGTTATTAATTTCTGTATTTGTGAGTCTGCCCAGTTTGAAGGAGCAAGTCGGGTGCAGAGTCAGAACTTCTGGAGGAATAAACACCCAGAGTCACATCAGTTTCTGCTCTGGATACAGAGCTGTTTACAGACGGGAGGAGAGCGCAGAGATTGTTTTTTTTAACTTTATTTATGAAAATAAATGTGGATTTATCTTCTCTCCTGATCCGGCTGCAGCTGTGATCCCCAGAGGTGACTCCATTGTTGGGTGTTAATGTTCTGTGATGTTGGCTGCTGACTTGAGTTGGAGGGGAAATGTACTTACTTCATGAACGTAACGTTACAGAAGAGAACCAGAGTCTCTGGTGAGTGCTGAATACAGTGAGAGACTCAAGTGATTGAAACACACACACACACACACACACACACACACACACACACACACACACACACACACACACACACACACACCTTTTTTGAAATCGATGGCTAACAGTCAGAACTTCGATATTTTACAGAAACGGGACATTACATCGACTGAGCAGCTGACATCAAGAGTAGAGAAGAACAAACCCAGCAGGCGTTTGATGGATTTGCAACAGTGACCAGCTGATTGCAGCCGAGCTTGTTGATTGTTCGCTCTTTTCTTCAAGTACGCAGAGTTCTTTCTCTATACAAGAGCTTGAGAGTACAGTGAATGTACGGCCCATTGTAAACAAGGAACAGACTGAAAGCACTGCCTCTGTCGAGGTCAGTATACGACAACTGCCTGCAATCATCATCATCATCATCATCATCACCCTGACGACTACAGCAGAGTCTGACAGGAACTTTTCTTGACAGGAAGGGATGAACGCCCTCGACATCACTTTAGTCTCTTAAATCATTTTCACCATCGGCGTTGAATAAAATCATCTATTGAAATTTGATTTTATATTACAATGTCCTCGGTCACTTGGTGCAATGTGACGCAAGCAACATTTTAGAGCCATAAATGCCACGGGCACAACTTTAAGAATGAAGGAATCTTTGCAGGCAGCTGAAATAAAATACATAATTTCTGTTTAATTGGTCATCAGACTATACAAGTCCTGGATTATTTGAGCAACTAGAAACTTGAAGACATTCGTTTGATTTAAACTGAGTGACCGCAGCCCGGCTTTTTAGGCCCAGACAAACCTGGCAACACAGAGGAAACCGCTTCAGTTCTGCCGACAGCAAGAAGAGAAAGAGCAATACCAAGAATTTGACACACTCTCCAACCAGAATAAAATTCAATATTTACTCAGGGAGAAAAACGATATTGCCGCGGCGGCAAAGATACGTCTGCAGGAGTGAAAAACAGAAACACATGAAACTTCACCGAGCTACTTTAGAAATCCTCCTCCTGGTTCTGATTTTAAATCTGCTTTCTTCTGTGCTTCTCACTGTTGCCATCACGTTCGATTGGTAAACAACTGTGAGTCTCACTGAATCATATTTACTTTTATACATTTTCATTTTCAATACGTTGGTTGTGTGTTTTTCTTTATTTGTCTTCATAATGAGCGGCACAATCGAGTAGTTGCCGTGTACAACGTATTATATCGACTCTATACTTCCTCGTCCACTCACACATAATTGAGGTCATTCCAAACAACAGGGCGTCTTACAGAGATGTGACCTACTCAACCTCGTCAGCAGCACAACACCTTGACAGCCAGGAACATTCACAGCAGAAGAGCTTTAAACTGTTTGCAATAAATACGGTTATTCAGTGTTCTAATTGCTCCTTTCAAGGGAATCTGCTCTGTACAACTATTGCTATTATTGTGTTGACTTGTGTTGAGTAATTTCTAAAATATAGCTGGTGTCATGTTTAAATACATGATGAACATGTGTTTTGTACACTTGGACAGTTTGTGGTTATCCTAGTGAGAAATGTAGCCACTTCTTACAAACTTCTACTTTAACTATCTTGATTTTTGTTGAGTTTTATTTATAAATCATATGTGTGAGAGGGCCTGAATGTAGAAAAATAATAAAAATCCCACTTAAAAAAGAGGGTTAGTCCAATAACAGCCTGGATTAAATGGTACATTCAACTTGTTATTTCCACATCATGAATTCAGTCTGCTGTTAATAAAACTCCTACCTGTATTTGGGATGTGTTATGGCGTATATGATGGGGTTGTAGATTGCGGATGATTTGGCGATCACGGCAGGAACAGAGTTCATATACGGAGTCAACATGTCAGCGTACCTGAGAGAGGAGAGCAGGGACAGGCAGAGAGGCGGGAGGAAGACAAATGAGGGGAGGAAATGAGACACGTTCTCGTAATGAGGGAGGTGTTGGGTGTGTTGTACAAGATTAATGTGGAGAGACAGCAGCGGGACGCACAGTCACGCTTACACGTGAATTGAAAGCTATTTTGCGTGACAGTGGCAACATTCTACCTTAAAACCATGAAAACTACAAAGACGTCTGTTGATGAGACACTGCTGGTCAACTTTTAATACTTTTATCTTTGTATATAACAAGCTGCTCTGTTCTGAGCTGCACTGACGTCATGTTTCTGTCAATTAAAGGAAAGTCCAATATTCACTCTCTTCTCGCTCTCCACCAACTCCCGAGGGATCTATTGGCCCTTTAGCTGCTAAATGATCCATAATGTTCACCAGCTGGATTGCTAACAGGTCGAGTACAGTGGGTTTCGCAGAGCCTTTTCACAGAAAACAACCCTGTTAGAGCTGCCACACTTGAACCGAAACGCCTAAATTGAGTCTGGACAGCTGAACGCTGAGCTGGAACGCATCGTGAAGCTCTGTGAAATAAATCACTACAAGCGACCTCTTCTCACACTGTCATTTGATGCACTGTTATTATAAAACCACTGATGATAGCTTGTTTTACAAAGATCTGTTCCGTGATCTGATGCTCATGTATGTGTTTGTTATGATGAGTATTATCTTTCCCAGAATCCTCATCGCTCGCTCGGATTGCTCTGAGAGCGGAGACTTTTTTCTGGCCTCGTGAAATTGCATAAGAATTTTGCCCTCCGTGTTTCTGAAGCAGGATTACTGTCCCACCTTCCAGGCAGCCGGGGCTTTTCACTTCAAGCCACTGTGATAATCAACCTGCAGGGGCTTAAAGCTTGGTTGATAGGTAATCCTTCAAGGTACATTCAGATTGAGCACAAAGTACATGAAAAGCCAGTGGATGTTCTCGCTGACGTGTACAGCCTCGACCAAACCTGCTGCCATCACACACCTGCCTGGTTAAAACGGAGCAACAGATGGACGACCTTCAACCAGGGCGGCTCTTATAACATCTTCCACCCTAAACTGCCACTTCTGCTTCATTATTATGAACCACGGCTTTCATGTCCTATTAGGATGTTTTGACATAACTGCGCTGAAGAGAAAGTCTCTGCTGACAAAGCGCCCACACACACACTCACACACACCTACCCAGCAAATGCAGTGAGGGCGGCACAGGAGTACGGGGCCCAGGAGACGACAAACAGCAGGATGACGATGAGCGCGATCTTGGCCATCTTCCACTCGCTCCTCATCTTGTTGAACCTCTTCGCAGAGTCTCTCGTTCCCTCACAGTTGATCTTCGTTATCGCTCTGTCGCACACAAATATACACCCATGAAACCACTTTTTGTTTTTTCTTTCAATGGCATTTGTAATTTTGGATAGAATCTGACATTTCTCCTTTAAAGGACATTATGTAAAAATTGTCTTTTTGCACGATTTGACGCCGACCCACAGCTTCTGAGAGTGACGAAACTGTCAAAAGTTGGCTTTAATCTGCATATAGATTAAGTATGGTGTTGATCTCAGTTCCAATCAGCTCACATATGGCCAATAAAAAGTGACTGATACATGTAAATGATTATAAATTGTTCCATAAAGCCCCTTTAAGAAACAATGAAATGATCTGTTAACTATTTATTGACCAATTATTGTAACAGATGTTTATAATACTTTGTAAATGGTTAATAAATACTGTGTGGTTCGTCTCACCTTTGCAGCTACTTAACAAACAATGAAAAACTATGTAAACCATTTATTAACACTGAAATAACAATTAACTAAACCTTAATGAACTCTAAATGTACCATTTAT
Source organism: Diplodus sargus (assembly GCA_903131615.1). NCBI lineage: Eukaryota > Metazoa > Chordata > Actinopteri > Spariformes > Sparidae > Diplodus > Diplodus sargus. Next base: position 208,678 of record CAEMYA010000238.1, on the reverse strand, counting down.
TGATAATGGTTACTATAAAGTGTTACCTTTCTCTTTTCAGTCAGTTTATTTTGACAGCTCAGCTAATTGATCTAGACATTTATTCCTCTTGTTCCAGCGCCGCCTGCACAGGCAGCATTAGCGTTCAGGTTGAGCAAGACATCAGTGGAAATCAATAGAAAAGCGCAGACACATCGTTAATCAGCAAGACATCAGTATCAACACGTGCGCGGCACCGTGTCAGACGCCTGTGAGTGTTTATCAATGCAGGAAGGAGTGTGTGATGCAAGAGCAAACGAGACAGGAGCATGACTTCACAACGTGCGTGTGTGTTTGTGCGTGTACCAACCGCGTTGTGTGTCGGATGGCTCTGAAGATGCAGCAGTAGCTGAAGATGATGACGAAGAGAGGGATGAAGAAGACAAAGGTGAAGAGGAGCATGGTGTAGGAGCGGACAGAGGGGGTGAACGTCATGTAGTCCCAGGAACAAGACGTCATCAGGCCCTCAGGGACGTAGGCACCTGTGGGTGAACAGTCAGTTAAGTGGTTGCTTCCCACGCAATGACGTCGATACCACTGACAATACTTGTTTGTTCTGTCAGCTTTTGTATTGTATGACTTACTGCCTCTTCCCTATCTGAAAGACCTTGAACTGTTTGCATCTGTAATAGTAACACATTCATCCTTCTGTCCTCCATGGAAGCAGTCTCCATAAAGAAAACCTCAGAATCAGAATCAGGTTTTTCTGCCAAGTTTTTACATATGAGGAATTTAAGGCAGTTTTGCATTTCAATAAAGGAAGTAAATAAAAAAAAAAACTATATGAAAGAACATAGGCATTCATTGCTATTGGGTAGTTGGTAAGTTTTGTCCAGGCGCGAGATGCGCTAGACGAAAACTAAAAGAATCCCCAAAATGAACACCAATCCTAAATTTGTGAACATGTCAAATTATAAAATAAAGAGTGACCAAAACATAGGCTACCTCTCTGACGCCTGGGGAAAAGATCCCCAGACTGCCTTAAAAATAAAACATTGAATTTTGTGAGTTGTTGAATCAGGAAAAACTCAGCTGTGTTGTTAAGTTCTTTCTTTCTTCATGTTAAAACCGTTGTGTCTGTTTGCCTCAGGGATGTGCGTGTTTACTTCCATTAGCACTGAGGAAATGAGATCTAATCACAAGTGGTCACTCGAGGTGCATGTTAATGCCAGGTGTGAACAGGTCCTATTATTCATCTGACTCACTGATGAGATGTCCACTTATCATCGATTCACTCAGGTTGCATGTTAACACCAGTTTGGATCAGGGCTTAGGATTCATCCCCTTGGGACCGTGAATGTCTCAACCAGTTTTGAGCATCAGCCTAACCTGCCATCCTACAGCCATGCAGTGTGCATCGCTGATAAGCAGATTGTTTGACTAAAATGGGATTATACAAATTAATGCAGAGTTCTCTTATATATAACAGCACCTGTCAAGCTCAGGCTCTAATGTATGACTGCGGGTCCTCGGTGGCACACGTGCATAATCCATCAGATAATGCAGTTGGCGCTTTCGTCCGGCTGTTTCTACTGTGAAAACAAACACTCGTAGTGTTTGGTATGCACACCACAGGCTTCTTCTATATGGACTGCATCCTTCATTTCACACAAAGCCATCAAAGAAAAATACACAAATGCATGAAGAGGCACCACTTTTTCTCGGCTTATACATAACAGCACCACAAATACACTAAATATCAAATAGCAGCAGCCTTTGGAAAGCACTCTCCTTTTCTCCAGACACGGAAGGAAGCCATAAGTCACTTTTATTGCGTGTTGTGTTAAGTTGTTGTGGCAGCGGGGGCTCAAAACCCCAGGAGAATTTTTTAGCAGAAAACAGCCACTGCAACAGGGTAAGATACAAGGTGACAGCACTTCAACAGGGACTTCCAGAACATGTGTCCAAAAGATACGTGTAGTTTCTGTCTGAAAAACCAAACATGTCTTGCAAACTCATGAAATAACCGGCTGTGCAAAATAATATGAGTCATTATAGAGACAGAGGCTGTTTAATGGCTTAATATGGTTCAGTGCCAGCAATCCACATACGGGTCATTCAATAACAACTCACCCAGGGCCTCCCAGTTCATTTCATTGATTTTCTTCGATTAAATTTGTGGGGCCTTACAAAATCCAATAACTGCACACACAATACTTTTTAAGTTATGAATTTTTGAGGTTTTGCCCTCTGAGCTAAACTGAGATTTTCCATATGTGTATTCTGAGTCTCAAACATTACCTTATTTATTGCTGGATTGGGTTGAAATTTGTACTGAACATCCAAGATACCCTAAGGAAACTTGACAACATATTTTTGCTGAATGGTTACAGTAGTCAAATTAAAAACAGGAATTAATATTTTACCCAAATGAAGAATTTGTTCTAGACGTAGAAAAGACACAAATCACAACCCACTTTTTGGCTCTTTTTCACTGAATGAACTGGGAAAAGTTCTGGATTTTGGGTGAGTTAACATGAAATGACCCATATTATATAAACATGCAAGAAATATATTTAAGGTTGCTTCATTAAACAGTACATTATACAATATTAGATTATAATGGTGTCTACTAAGATTGCAGAGCCTCAGTTAAATTGGTTTGATAATTCAAAAAGTTAAATTTTCTTCTCTTTCTGACCGATGGAGTTCCCCAGGGCTCTATGGCTGGTCCCTTTTTGTTCTCTGTCTATGTGCTGCAACATAAGCAGACACAACTTGTGTGAATTCTCCTAATGAGATCAGTCTGATAGTGACACAAGTAAAACAAAGTGTTACTAAGCTAACAGATGCTGACTTGTTAACACTAACATACAGTCTTATTTGGAAAAAGCATACAACAAAGGACACAACCTCATCATCCGCTTTTGTTGGGCTGTTGTAATGACAGCCAAAGGAAAACAAGAGGTGATCTGTCTTCTGATAACTGAATGTACATTACATATTTCTTAAATTAAATTTGGCATTTTGACAAAAGGCGCCGTCGGATCTATTTGGCAACTTTCAGCAGGAATTTGACACGCTGCCACAAATAAAAGCAGCCAGAGAGAAGAACTAAGACAAAGCTCAACAGACTGAATCCCTAAGAGGAATCACGCGGATCGATAATGACTCAGCTTCCAGGTCCCAGCTGTACTCACTCCAGCCAAAGAAGGGGGGCAGGCTCCAGCCCATGGAGTAGACCCAGGCAGCAGCCAGAATGCTCAGGGCTTTCCTGCGAGACATCGACCCCAGGGAGGCCAGAGGCCTGGTGATCACCACGTACCGGTCCACTGCAATCACCATTAGTGTCATCATGCTGCAGATACCAAACAGCGCTCCGCAGAAGGCGTACAACTCACAACCTGGAAGAGGAGAGTTGAGGGAAGTAAAGGAGAGAGTGAACACATGTTTACTGACTGTGTCAATCAGGATGGATTCATTGTAAAAAAGTGAATCCTGCAGCTCTTTAACAACAGCTGGAAATACTTTAGCTGATTATGTTTAGTACAACTCAGTTTTACTGGCAGTTTTGGACACATTGATATTTCAGTGCTGTTTTGTCTGGTGATCATCTCACTATCAGATTTATTGTATTCCTTAACATCTTCTTAGCTATGAGACATGTGTTACACACATGCTCCATTATCACTTTAAGTACATTGCACAGAGACCTGTCTCCATCTCAGCATCCCAGATTGAGATATTGCACTCAGACCGACGGTGAGCGCAGGACTAAAATGGGATGAGGAAAGGTGGACTATGTGTTTACGTAACTGATGCTTGCTGCTTGCACTCTACGACTGTTGTGCCTACATCTTAACAGAGACCTGGTTCCACCACACTATCCTGGATTGATATGTTGCACTCAATCAGACCGTTTTCAGAGCCGACAGTGCAAGACAACAGCAAGATGAGGAGCGGAGGACTTAGAGTCTTTTTAAAGTGCTATTGCCTTCATTATCTCTTTCTTGTTCTTTGTTTTTGTATTGTCTCAATGTCACTGTAAATTGAAGCTACCCTGCAATGGTCTCTAAAGGATTGAATTAAACTAATAATGAATGAAAGAATGATAAAAGATAGATGGATGGATGACTGAAGACAAATATGGGGGGAAAGATTGTGAAATACTTGGGAAAACTTGTGCATTTACAAACAGCATACAGTACGAGTGTTCAAATATTTAAATATTCTTTTGAGAGTTTAAATATTTCATGCATACTTATTGTATGCTTATAAAGTATTATGCTGACATACTTTTTTATTCAGCCAGTGGTAGTGACTTCTAACAAGTCTCTTTGTGTTTCAAGGTGCTGTTCTCTATAGACTATCATTATGCTAAATGTATCCATAATGTATGAGGAAATCTGATGCACACACACTCATGCACACTTGGAGATAAATGCGCATGCCTGTACAAACACACACACAGATGGACTACACACAATCCACAAAATGCAAACACTCAATCATCACTTTATCAGCTGCCGTCCCTTCAGGCCCCGGGTGTCATTACAACCGGCCCAGTCACACATCATGAAATCACGGCACCGATTCGTCCAAGCACAAGACAAAAATTTGAAATGCGGCGCATAGCGTGAAGAAACTCAAACAAATACCGCTCAGGAAAATGTAATATTTATCACGACGCCTGTACGATCGGCGAGTGTTTGACAGCCCTTGTTAACTGACTGAAGCTAATGAAGTCCAGATTGGCTCCCGAGGAACAGCAGATGTTCTCCAGAGGAACAATAATTAAAAAAAGTCCTGGGGCATTTTATCCATCAGCAAAGTTAACTGCATCCTGGTCAAGTCAACATACCAAGTATATGTAAAACATCTCGGACAAGGAAAGGTTCATTTAATAAAGTCCTGCAGTGAGTTGTCAGGAGTCGACCTTTTGAAGAAGTGTGTTTCCGATCCCTGGTGTTTATTTGCTTGTTCAATTTGCACACGAAAACAAACCAACTGAGTGGAAGCTCAGAAATGTGTTTGCAATAACTCAAAATGTTTTACTCTTGGCTGAGGCTGAGTAGAGTGTCACTGTCGAAGCCCTTTCAAAATAAGAGCACGCTGCCATATTCTGTTTCTAACATATATTGGACTGCAAGTTGAACATAAAAATCATTTTACCCGCAATACAGTCTTTGCCGCTGATGGGATCTCTGAAGCTGGTTTTGTCCCTACTGATATCCTCTCTGACGATCACCAGGATAATTGATGTTGACTCATACAGATGTATAAACCATTTACTCCTCGGCTCTTTGTTATGTAATGTACAGCTGTAGCAGGTCATCAATATCCATTTTATTCCGAAGCTGCTGACACAGCTGAAGCACGCAGCCCGCCCTTTTGGCGCCACGGTTCATAGAAGCTTATCGATCATCAGCGTGGATGCTCATCGTTACTGTACTTGTACATTATAATTATAGTTATCTTTATAGTGATCATCCGTCTTCTGGACGGCCCTTTATTTCCACAACCTCCAACATATCATCTTGTGTTTCCCCAGGAGCTATAATGACACACAACTAAATGAAACGCACCGTTACCTTGGATAAAATGGGGGGGGGGGGGGGTTTGGATGATGCAAGTACATAACCCAACACAATATATAACATAGGTCTAGTGGTTGTAAACATTTTTATTGTGGAAATGTTACATATATGTTTATATGCTAAAACAAGTTCATGGCTTAATTAAATTAATTCGTCCTTAAGGGACTGTGAACATTTTGTGAATTTATTTGCAGTAATTGTCCAGGTTGGTCGTTCTCAAACAAAGTGTTTCACACACTGACGGATTATCTCGCCATCCTTTGAGCTACAGTGCTACTTATAAAACCCCAAGATTAAAGAGGTTCTAGAAGATTCTATGAATTCTTGTGAAACAGAATGAACGAAAACAAACAAAAGGCAAGGCACAGTTGGCTTTATTCTTTGTGCTTTCCATCTACCTGACTCGTTCTTGACCTTTCCTATTATCTGCATCTCACTCTGCGTTTTGAAAGGGATTGGCAGAAAGAAAAGAAAAAGACGTGTTTTTCGAGGTGGTTGGGGCGTTTGGTTGGAAGAAGAAAAAGCGTTGACGAAGGGTTGAGCACCGAGCTGCAGATCTGACAGTGATTGGCTGCCTTCATCAAGGTCAGGACAACTCCTGGAGGAAAACACGGCGCTCCGACTATCAGTGTTTGATCAGTGGAGTGCAGAGTCTCTCTTACCACCTCTCTATCTCTGTTCCCAGTAGGCTGCATGCTGCCTAATACACACTTTAGTGCAACCCCCTCCGAATGCGCTCATGTAAAACACACGACCGACATACAGGCTCGCTTGCTCTTCGTGATCGATGGGATCTGGGTACTGTGGATTCAGCCTTCGGTGCTGCTTTTTAGACTGTAGGAGGGAAGGCTGATAAAGGAGGGCAGGTTTGTGTATGTGTGTGCGCATGTGTGTGCACAGAATCTTAATTGAACTGTAGGTCACACTCGAAAGGGTAGAGAGACAATACAGGTCCCTGAGGAATTCAGAGAGTGCGTCCATTAATGTTAAAGACGCATGAGTGCATGTGAAAGAGTGTGTATACCGCTGACGTCTGTGTTTAAGGTGTCGTCATGTTTAGTAACCTGCACTGCACTTCTAAATGTAACAGAAGTGTAAGATGTGATGTAATAACGTGGGATAACGTGTGTACGTGTTACCTTTCTTTCCAAAGATCCATCGCTTGTGCATGCTGGTGATGAAGAAGATGGGTGTCTGAGTAAAGCACATCAGGAAGTCTGTGACTGCCAGGTTAATGATGAAAATATTGGACGGCGTCCGCAAGCTCCGGCTCCTACACACACACACGAGACTCAGGCTATGAATAAATCAGACATCTCATTATCACATATATTATCATCACAGATCCATACAAAGCGCCGTGCTGAACTCAAAGTTTATTAAACACACACACACACAAAATTCTCAGACGTTTAACGTTTGTGAATAAAAGCCCCTTCTCACTTCCAAAATACAGCAGCCCGATAAGCTGCCGCGTGCTTCTAAGTTTGACGCTCTATACGCCTCTCTAGCGTCACTTCTTGAAGCGCCCACTCTGTTGCAGTGGTATAAGAGAGTGAGAAAAGTCAGAGGAAGGAGTCTGAGTTTGGTTGGGGTCGTTGGATGAGTCGTTCACTGGACCTTTCCTTTTTGAAGACTGGAGTTTGCATCCCGTTTGTTACCAAGAGTCGAGAGTGATTTGCTTCAAACGTAAGACAATGACGGTTAATGACGAACCTTGTGTCGCTTACGTATCGTGAGCAACGTCAGTTTACGATGCTCGTTGCAAGATTGAATGTAATCATTTTGGTCACAATGGCAATGAACAGTTAAACAGTCAAAACTTAAGGCTCAAATATTTGTATAAAAAAATTCGGCTGTCTGTCATGAAGAAAAGCAACGCACTGACTGAGGCGTATGTAGGCCAAGCAGTGTGTAAATGATTCACGATTACACCCTGAACATAAAATACTCAAATAAATACACCAACGCAGAGCCGGATGCAGGGTGACACAAAAAAGGAACTAATCGAAACTTCGGTTTAGTCTACATTTCAGGACGATGAGGACAGAACTGGTGACTCAGTGATTCTTACTGCTTGTAAGAACTTGTGAGTATTTAGTTCTCAGAGCATACAGAGAAAAGCTGTAAGTAATTGATTGTTCAATTATGTGTGACTGTTACTGCAATTTTATAGGAACTGCTTGGCAACATATTCCCTTTACAGTCTAGGGAATACACACACACACAAACAAGGTACCTGCAGAAAGCGTACATGACCAGGAAGTTTCCCAGCATGCCTGTGATGCCCACGACCAGGATGACGACACCGATGGTGTAGTGAGCGTGGTCCGGGACGTCTACCGTTGGAAATGGGTGGCTTGGAATCGTGGACCCCTAGAAACCGGAAAACAGGAAGGACTGGGTTAGTTTGTGGTGTTAAGACTCATGATATGAAGTCACGACTGATGGTATGAAGGATCATACATTTAAAATCACTAATCATGATTATCTTAATGCTCAGAACAGTTCAAAAGTAACATGGAATTAAATACGCTATTTTATTAGACCAATACATTTTTGGGGGGGTTCAAGTTGAGTTAACTTAAAATGTGACTTATCAAGACTTATAAACACGAGTTCTTCTAACGTGAAGTCTTTTTGACTTAATGAGATGGATAATAAAGTTACCAATCAACTCATTAAAACATGTTTCTGAAGAAAACAAGATCGGCATATTAGAAGAGTTCCCAGCATGCTTTGCTAAAGCGTCCAACCTCCCCTGAGCCTGTCAGAGAAAAGTCATGTTTGTCAAATATTGATAACATTGCTGTGAAAATAAAACAAATAGTTTTGTAGTCCTATTCAAGCAAACCTCAAAAGAACATGATACTTAGTTACAACTCATTTCCACAAGCTGTTTAAAAAACATCAGGAGCTCTAGAAAGCCAGAAAACAAAAACAAATGCGATATCTGGTTATAATTTGATTTTTATCGGATGCCTGTGACCGTCTGAGTGTCAGCAACTGGAGAGAGAGGAAATCCACTCAGTCTGAAGCCCACTCTATTAACTACAAATACATTCCATTCATACAATATTATAATAGCTCATTTAGTCACATAATTATGCCAATAATCGTTTTGTGGCGTTAGCTTGAAGTTTAAAATGTCATTAGGAGGACACGAAGTCACCTCCAGCACATAAGAACCCGCTCTGAACAGCTCTGAGATGAAAGCGACTATCAACGCTTTATGCTCCAGTCACTTCTTTGTTTCTGAAGGTCATGAAGACGGTGAACTTTATAGATCTGCAGGCAACAAAGACACTCTAAAAGGCCTCTGGCAGAGCCTCCAGGAACTCAATCAATTACAGTATGGTGTGAAAAGCTTGTGTTACACAATGAAGCGGGTAAAATCATGAGCAGAGTTAAACCATGAAGCAGTGGCGGAAAATATATCCAGATTCTTCTTCTGAGTCCAATAAAATACTCTGTGTACTATACACTGTAAAAGATATTCGTTAAGAAGTGAAGGGTATGCGCAGTACAAAGTAGCACACAATGGAAGCACCAAAAAAGTCTTAATTAAATGTAAATTCAAAGTTTTTGACAACTGGTGATGATATTCAGCAATGTTTACAGGACCGGGTCCACGTTTCATTTATACCATGCTCCCATTAGGGAACGGCGCACATCCTGTCATTGTCTCCGTTATTTTACACAGAAATTTGCTCGCAAAGTCGACGAGGTCGACGACTGCAAGCTGCCTAACATGGATGTAAACAATGCATTCAAGCTCTGAACGTGAACAGAATCTCTGTGCAAGAAAACGATGGACTGAGTGGAAGGCTACTGGAGGTATCTCCAACAGCATCAAGGATGTTAATTACCCTTTTCAGAGATCCTTTATTGACTTGCTCGGTAAGAGTGTTTACTCGGAAAAGATCCTAGAAACCAGACTTTGACTTTGAATTTCTATCCCAAGATTTTTATGTTGAATGCGTGAAGTGACGTGTTCTTGGTTGAACTCTGGTGTCATTAACCCCAACCTGCAATAGCCGCCAGGATAAAGTCATGGTTGTGTTGTGAGAGCATAAGAAATCCAGATGTGAATCCAATGAGCTTCAAACCAAAGTCAATTAAACTGTAGATTAAGAGAATCGTGATGGGAATATTTTAAGGCATTTGTTTAGCTGCCGTACCACCAGACTACAGAACAGCTTCTCTCCTCAGGCTGGGAGACTCCTGGAATACATTAAATTTCATGAATCCAAGTCGGTAGCGGGCATTAAGAATAAAGAACTCTACAGAAATATCCCTTCTGCTCGCTGATGGTCTTAACCAGTCAAAAGTTCCTTGCAGTACATTCGAACAAGAGTATTAGCACCAAAGACGAAAGGCCCATTTCAGAATAATAACTTCTCTTTGATTATATAAGTTAAAGTGTTAATATGCTTGAAAAGAAAACGTGTAGCTCCCTAAAAGCTGACTTCTCGTCAATGGAAGGTTTTCAATTCACAGCCACATCCAGCCTCTGAGAAGCGGCTGCACCTCAGAGCACAGAGCTCTACTTGAGTATTCCTTTCAGAGATCGTGACACACTCCCCTGCATTTACACTTTCCTTCTGTCACTGTGTTTCAGTCAAACACACAAACACACACACACACACACACACACACACACACACACACTACTTCAACTGAGCTAAACTCGAGTGTCAAATTGGAGCACACGTGCCTTCTTTTGTTAATCCTGGCCATTGCACTGAAGCCTGTGTGTATGTGTGTATGTGTGTGTGTGTGTGTGTGTGCAACATCTGTTTCAGCAGTCCTGCTTTTCTGCAGAGTCATAAGCTCCTGTTACTGAAAGAAGGACATCTGAATAGTATAGTCAGAGTGATGGACTGGTTATGTAAGCAAATGAGTGAAAAGGTCGCGGGGGACGTGTTACTGAAAGTGCAAGCGCGTGAAGGTGATTTGCAGATGTGACATGTGCATGTGTGTGGAATATAAACACACTTCCACGCGTCTGACGCTGTCAGCTGCGATGTGGTGGATCGCAGACAAGGTCCCCTTCCCTCCCGGTCCGGTTCCTCCTCCTCCTCCTCCTCCTTCCCTCCTCACTGCCCTGCCACTCTCCCTCTGCTGGATCCGTCCCCCTAATCTCCGCTCTCGCCGCTGATTCCCGTTTCCCTTCTAATTCCCCCCTCCACATTTGCTCCCTATGTCACTTAAATCTTGAGACCACTCCTTTCCTTCCTCTTGCTTTCTCTCATTCCCTCGCCTTCTCTCTCCGAGCTCTGGCGGCTCGGGGGCCAGATTACACCGATTCACACGGTGAGGAGGAAGGAGAGGCGCACCGGGTGGCGCGGAGGTCTCCTCCACAGCACGTTTGCGTGGGATTAAAAGATGGAAATGGTGGGTGGAGGTGTCTCTCTGTATTCTCCCTCCGTTTCTGGGCTTCCCTTCATCAGTGGAGAGCGACCGATATAAATGTTATTAGTCTTGATGCCAACACACATGACTAATTTAATAATGCAGCTGAGGGGCTTCCCTCTGGTGACACTGGTACTGACTTAAAATCAGTGAAACGGTTCGTCTACAGTGAAGAAATGTGCTTTCTTTAGCAACAGGTCCGTTGCTGCTTCAGAGAGCCACTGAGCAACAAAATGTGACTCACTAAGCGAGCCTTGAATGACAAATGAAGAGCTTCACGTGAGAATTCTGTATTGTAACATCGGCATTCAGGATTCGACATTCTGATTGGCTGCTGCGTATCTTTCTAGTAACCAGGCAGTATAACCAGACCTCTCTGAGAAAGGGTTGTTTTTTTTCTCTCTCAGTCATTTAATCTATGTCAGGTTTAAACCACCTTACTCGTTGCTACTGTCTCTCAGTTGAAGCAATTTCAAGTAGCTTTCCTTCCAAAGTTGATATTAATATTAGATTTCCGCCCCGGTAACACAGTCAATGCAACCCGGTATTGCGCCCAGCAAAGTAAAAGACCTGGCAGGTAACCGAGTCACTGTTGCTTTTGGTCCATGAATCTATTATTGACCTGGAGACGTCTGTGTAACTCTGTTAAGCTCTCCCCCGTCTGTGTTTCCTCCTCCTCTGTTCTCCCTCCCTTCTCTCAGGTGCTGCTCCTCAGACAATTAGCACTGACATTTATTTATGGGAGGGTGGAGGAGAAGGAGCTCTCTCCTCTTCCACAGATCAAGCAGTCCTGACCGGTTTAGATCGCCTCACTCAGTCAGTCTTTGTCCTCAGTCTGTGATTTGTTTTCTTTGGAGGATGGAGGTCTGGTAGGCCTCTTTTTATGGCTTTGTTTGTTGGTTTAGTTTATCTAGTCTTTTCTTAGTTTATGGGGGGAAGTTCAGGATCCTATGGCTTGCTGCGTGGCTCGGCCAGACTTCCTCCATCTTTTTGCTCATTTTGGCCTCCAGACTTCCACAGTTTTGGTTAATGTTGGTATTATTTGTAGATGTAAACATTCACTTTCTTTTGCAAACTTGTACTCGGGGGTGGTGCCCTTTTTAATTTGTTGTGGGTCACAAGGTAGACCTGACTGTTTGTTTTAAATGCACACCTCTAACCGCAAACAAGCTCAATAATGACTCTTTCTCCAATTAATTTTGATGAATGTCATAACAATATAACGTCTATAAACTGAGCAGGAACTTGTGGTCGGGGGCCAGCAAAAGAAATGCTTCTGTGGACAATCAGTGGGATGCATGCCCAGGAAATAATCCCAGAGGCTGGAAAACCTTTTTTGGAACATGTGCCAGGCGAGCTGTTCTCATTGGACTGAATAGGCGCCGTCTTTGCATTTGGTATCTCGTTCTTTGTTATGTTTTTAAAATAAGAGCACCAAAACTACTAGGTCAGGTTTAGGAAAAAAATTAATCCTTTTTGGAGTCATGCCGACTCTGAATCCAGTTCTCTGCGTTTTCACAGCCAAAGAACTGGCAGGAAAACTGTTTCCAGAGTGGCACCAACATTTTGTTGGTCCAGAACCAAAGAAACTGTTTGCATCAGGAGTTGGGGGCAGAGTTATCGTGACCAAGTACCAACTAAAACTGCTTATGACCGCAATTTTCAGCCAGTGCCCTGACTCGAGAAATTTTTTTTAAACTATTTTCACTAATCAAGCAACAATGGTCCAAGGACCAGTGGTGTTTGGATGATAATGTAGGCACACAAGAGCCAGGAGCAACGCTTGTTCCATGAATCGTATTTGTTCCCAATGGTGCTGGGGAATTGGAAACTCCCGTGGAAAAACAAACCGGTTCTTAAAATGTTCACAGTTCGAACCAGCACTAACACCAGCCCAGAACCAGTGCCTGGTTTGCCTTTGGTCGAAAAAGGGGTCACAGTCTTGCTTAAAATATGTTTGCACTTACCAGAAATAGTTGCAACAGGCTCTTTGACTCACACAGGACTAAAACCCCGGCCACCCACATGTAAGTCCTACAAATAAACCACCTGACTGTCACTAATCTCTTTCTGATATGGATTTTCCGGCTCTTTTATGCCATGTTAGGTAACGTGACCATTCTTGTTAGCTTAGCTTAGCTACAAACTTACTGCATTGTCTTCAGTCAGCTTCACTGTAGTTTTGTAAATCGATCTAATCGACTCATTATCGCTAGTTTTTGCGCTTGTTAGCCGTTGATTTGATGACTATATCACATTGAGCCTGTTTCAGGACCACTTTAATCTGATAATTGAATAATCAGGTTACGATAATAATCTGATTTAATATGTTTACATGCACATGAAATGTATGACATATTCTCCAAACATTTGTCACTTATCACGGCGTCTCTGCCGGTCAGGGCTGTCCTCGTGTGGGATTTGTTAGGTTTTCAAAACGTGCAAAACAACACTCTCCTTCTCCGCGTTATGCATACATGTAAACACATTTTAACAACATCCGACTTCTCCGACGTCTTTACACGAAAGAAAACAGGACTAACAGGGAGACATGCGCCGAATAAAACGGAATATTGGGCAAAAAACAAAGTGTGTTTATTGGATTGGATCTAATAAGATAAGTGCTTTTCTCAGAGAAAGCGTTATGCTGTTTACACGACCACTTGAATGATCCAGTAACGACCTCATTGACTCCAGATAAGGCTGGAATGTTGAGGTCATCTCTGCGGGGGCTTGTCAAGCATGGGCGCCATGAAATTGGGACGCTGAAGGAGCTCTGAGGAGAGGGGTGAGTCTGTTTGTCTGGCTTTTGAACTAAAATACCAACACGCTTCTCCGGACACCAACCTTTAAATCTGATAGTGAATGCTGGTGTAAAAACTTGAGGAGACACCTGACAGCGCTAATGAACGCTTCACTAACTCCACCGCTGATTATCCGCCGACGGCAACGAAAAAAGCAAGCAGGTCATTGATCAGCTCATCAATAATTAAGCAGACAAATGGTCATCTGTGACCTTAAGAGGCCAACCATTCGATTACCAGCTGACACACTCTGAACTGCAGATCAGAGGACACGATCACACACACACGCACCCTCACACATCAGCATGCCTAAATTGGATCCAGACCTTTTTACAATTATCCAGAGAATGTAGATTTGATGGGAAATTAAGAGAGAAAAAGCAACAAACAGCGGTAAAAGGAAAAGAGGGCTCTGGAGAGAAATAGAGAACGTTTTCTAAATGAAAACCACACTTATAGCCGAGTAGAAGATCCCATCTGTCTCAGTCGAAGCTGCCCCCAGGGCTCCGCTTCAGTATCAGCTTTCCCAGCACTCCCACCATGAAGGCCGGGACACAAAAGCTACAGAGACTGAAGCCTGAAGGTCTGAACTTCAAAGTCAGAGGCCAAACTCAAGCATTCGAACTTGTTGAGTTACGTTCACCGCGGCGGTGGAGCACCCATGTGTTTCTCAGTATGCCTCAGTCAAGGTCCGGGCTCCTGGGGCAGAGTGAATCACTGCTCTTTGTTTTTTCACATTACGGTACAGAGGTGGATACACCGCTGCTGTATCGGTCCAAGCATCTGGAGGAAAAGCATTTCCCTGAAGGCAACGCGTAAACTAAACCCACTCTCAGACATAGAGGGAGACAGAGAGAGAGGCGAGAGGGTAACGGTCACGCCTTCCTGCTGGCCACCACACATCTCTGAGGAGCGGGAATGTGGCAATGATGTCTGAGCTGGCACGATCACACACCTTCACATTTAAAGAAAGTAACGTAACCAACTCTGTGGTGTGTTTTCTTCCTGCCATGCTGCAAACACAATTTCCTGAGCAGATTGCATGAGGGACATTTTGATTGGGGTCTGTTATTGTGATGTTAAGGCACAAACTGTGACCGGGTCTGTATGTGCAATTTAGTGAAACATGACATCACAAAACTCTCCATTGAGTCATCTGAAGCTTTACAGGGACGCTGACAGGAGGAAAATAAAAACAAACTCACCACATGAAATCAATTATGAGCAACACTCTAACAAAAGAAATGAAAAAAAATACATGAATGACATTTTTTGCCGCACTGATTCACAAAAAAAAGTGCGAACACAGGTGACACTACAACCATTTTCTACAGTCAAATGGATCCGCGCTCCTTCATTCAGCTCCGCGCTGAATGAAGGAGCGCAGATGCGCAGCAGAGGATGCCGAGATTCGTTCATTCATTCATTCATTGAGACTTCACACCCCGCTCTCTAACACCTCCCCTCATGTCTTCCTCAAATCTCATGAATGGAAACAACAACCGGAGGCACGAAACAGTTTATTGGGCTGTTTTTGCCAGATGTGTGCTGCTGCTCTGGAGCCCATCGCGCCGCTGTTACGCATCGCCGCAGCGCGCTCTCCACTCACACAGAGGGGGGTTTTCCTCCGAGCAGCCACCGGCAACAAACACACACTCACACACAACAGAGTGGCACGGAGCCGGGGAGCCGGGTACTCACAGCTGTAGCGACCGGAGACAGCTCCATGAGCCGGTGCGGGCTGATGGAGCTGATGTTCCAGGGTGCGCGGGTGGTCGGGTCCGGCGTGGGGATCCCCGATCCAATCAGCAGCCTGGAATCCATTCCCGGTCCACTGTGCGTTAATGACGAGCTGTGCGAGAGAAGTGGACTGGAGAGGTGTGGAGTCTCTCTGAGGTGGTCTACGAGTCCAAGTGGCCCCTCATCATCGCCGCCCTGCTCTCATGTGTGACTCTGACAGGGCTGCTGGTCGTTCAGCAGCTGTGGAGGGGTGGAGAAGAGGTTCTCTCTCTCTCTATCTTCACTCCCTCTCCTCTCTCTCCATCCCTCCCTCTGTCCAATCCCTGCGCCCAGGACTACCTCCGAGTGTGTCAATGGGACTGTGCAACCGTGCACAAATAGAAGTGGCAGTTTTTCTGTTTGTTTATTCAACTCAAGGGAATCAATGGAGCAGGTTTCCTGTCATCTCAGTGCCCCTGCTTGTATGTCCCGTCCTTCCTTTCCTTCACATTGTCAGCTCTCACATCCTCTCCGCCTCTGCTGACATTAAAGAGGCTCTATGTAGTTTTGGAGGAGATGTTCAAACTCCAAATTTCAGTATTTACAACATTAATGAGCTTATACTACAAACTCAACATCAGTTTTTTCCACAAGTGAATAAACAAGCTGTTCTTAAAGGAAAATAAGGTCCCAGAACACTGTTTTGAAGCTATGACAAAGGTGGCAGGGTCCGTCACATATAAACAAAGAAAAACAGTATGAGACTGTGACGTCATTTAAAGTCAGTGAGTTTATTCAGTCGTAAAAATGAATGAATGAGAGTTTGTTAGGCGTAGAAAAAAGAAAAAACATTTAGTCAATGAAGATTTTTCTCTTCTGATTAAAACTTATTCCTCCGAGACTGCATGATGCACATTTAATAACACGGTCACGCACAGAAGGATCAGCAAAGAACCAACATGTCGTGCGCATCTCGCAGAGGTCTTGCTCCAATCTCCTGCATCTACGCAACAACAAATAAAATCTATATTTATTGTGTCCAAGAGACGTGACTCAGACGACTCGAGCGTGTTTCATTTGGCTTTTGAGTGCATCTGTGGGGAGAGGCCGGGGTCGCAGTGGCTCATGCAAAGACTAAAGAAGGATTGGAGAAATGAGTAGATAGCAGAGGGATTAAGACCTATTTGTGGTTTTGGGTTGTTTTCGCTGGACATTGGGTGAGTGTATGTAATATTTTAATCCTGAAGAAAGGAAATGAGGATAGAGGAAATAAGAAAAGTGGATGGCGGTATTAACAGAATCGTCATTTCATGCATCCATTTTCTTCCTCTCATCCCAGGTTGTTTGAGAGTGGCAGCAGGCTTAGCAGAGTATTTCTGGCGTCTCTCCCCAGCGACATCTTCCAGCTCTTTCTGAGGAATCCTGAGGCGTTCCCAGTGCGGATGAGATATGTTATCCCTCCAGCTAGTTCTCGGTCTACCCCGAGGTCTCCCTCCAGTCGGACAGTGCCGAACCTCCAAAGGAAGGCGCCCAGGGAGGCCTCATGATCAGATGCCCGAACCACCTCAGATGTCTCCTTTGGACTACTCGGAGCTCCCTCTGGATATCCGAGCTCCTCACCCCCATCTAATGTGAGGCTGAGCGCAGCCACACTACAGAGAAACTCATCTCGGCAGTTGTATCCACAATCTGATCCTTTCTGTCACTACCGAGAACTCAAGACCGAGCAGTAGGTGAGGGCTGGAACATAGATCGAAAGCTTTTGCCTCACCTCCCCGTTCACCACGACGGCTCAGAGTAAAGCAGCCCGTACTGTTGACATGCAGCTGTGTTTGCGCACGGTCAGACTCACAAACAAGCGATAATTTTTGTTGTATCGATAGAGACACGAGGCAAATGTTAATGAGATGGAAGTTCTTGCACGTGGAGTAAAATTTGGAGGTGCATTTCTTCTTGTTGTTTCCTGTTTCACATGTTTGCTGCAGCAGACTGAGTGAATTGGAGGGCTTGTGCTCAGTTCTGCCTCTGTGTCGGGTTGCCAGGTACAACGACGCACATCCCACTCAGAAAGTAAGAATCATCTGTTTGATCCGTTTTGCTCTACACGTCTGTGGGCTTCAGATAATTTGCAAAAATTTAGAAACACTCTCCTGTACGCGCTGGCCTCTCATCCACATGCAAACACCGTCTTAGGTCATTAAAGACTGAGATTTTTTAAAACAGCTTTTGAAGGGCTTTAAAGAAAACAACAACTCCTGTTTCTGTGGATCCGTGTGCTCATGTAAAACAGGACATTCAGAGAAACGATGACAACACGTCTCAACGTACCTTATGATTTCTCCACAGCAGCTCCGACAGAGTGCCAGAAAGGTGTTAAACGTAAAGTGTGTCAAATAAGTGTAAATAACTGAAGAATTAGCTATCGGAATATTGATATGATAAGGGTTTGTTTAGTTTAAGATCAATTGGGAAATCTTAGCTCTCCTCTGAAGACGCACAGAGGAACTGAGGAGCAGCACTGATGATGTCAGAGGGCTGTGATTGGTTGAGGAATTGTCCTGCTTGGCAGAATGATGTCATGCCTCTACTGCCACAACGTTGACTGTTTCTACTCCTTCTATAAAAAGTAGCTGTGTCCATTATTTATATTAAAAAGATATTGACACAGCTTTGACATGAACACATTTCACCACTTGCATTCAAAATTAAAAAACGTAATTTCTCCCTGAACAGCTGAGTCACAAGACGGTCACGTTCGTGCGTCTGCAGCTTCATGGACTTGTTTGTTTAGTGCGGCCGGGGGGCCAGAACATTAACTAATCTGCTCACACCTGTGGATCATTTCTCCGTCTCATGATTTCTGGGAAGCGTGCAACGATAAAAACGATGAGTTCTGAGACAGAGATGGAGACGGAGACGGAGAGACCTGTGGCTGGGAGATGTTTGTTTGAGGCTCTAACGGCTCGCGGGTGAACAATAAAGCATGCCTTCCATCTCCGCACATCCACAATGACATTTAGCCGAGGGCAGTCTACCATGCGGACGGACGGCGGCGGAGAGGCTGAATGATGGATTGGGAATAATGGCCAATTGTGAACGGCAGAAGAGGGATGTCGAGGAATTTGAGCATGACCTTCTTCCAGTTTTCTTGTTCTCTCCAGAAGGAAGTGGAAGGTCTTGTGATGCCTCTCATAGCCCCACTAACCTTCCTTTGTGCTCCTTGCTTCATCACTCGGTTTGCCTGCGGGCTTGTATTAGGATTTTGCACACTGAGGCACACTAACCTCTTCCCTCGTAACCCATTTTGCCGTTTATATAACGCCCGGCTCAGTAGTCTTCCATTCCAACAACAATATGTCTCTGATGCTCTCTAATGCCGTTTATTGCTCCATAAAGGCGCCCTTAACTCCCTTAATCTCAAACAAGCGCCTCTAGAAAAGTGTGGAAACAGGGTGAGGAAATTCTGGACGACGGCGGATCAAATCTAAGTATCTACCACCTTTTCCGGGCTTGACCCCCTGCGCGCCGGAGGTCACCGTGCTTTCGGCATGTTCACCTCGCTCACTAAATCACTCCTTAACACAAACAACACACAGCTCATGTGAGTTGGGCTGCAACCTGTTTAAACGTTTAACTCTGTCCTCTTCCCGTCTGACTGAACTCTCCAACAAACAAAAACAAACGCATCCTTCCTGCGCGGGTGTTGTGTGTTTTGGTTTTGTGTGAGCAGCGAGTGTCCGCGTGCGTGCGTGCGTCTCGCAGCTGCCAGAGGGCTGCGTCGCTCGCAAACACACACAAAGTAACTGGTCCCATGATCGGGAGTTCAGGCTGATATTAAGAGGATCAGAAACTGGGTCTGGACTTAACAACGGTAGCATTATACAAACAACACGGCTAACACAAAGGCCAAAACAATACCACTCTGTGTGCCATGATCCCCCTCGTCCTTCCTCCCTCCATCCTATTTATTCCTGTTCAGGTTAAATAAGGTGATTTTTTAAATTTCATCTTGAGCTGTAAATCCAGCGACCCAGTTGCAGGTCGGGCAGGTTCATGTGAGCAGGACGTCGCAGATGTGTTTGTTTGTTGGTCTACGTGTCAGTAAACGATGTGTCTGCATAAACAACCAGACGAGTCCATAGAAGAAACATTCAGCTAAAGTAAATTGTAACGGAGTCGTGCGTAAACATACAGTACAAATATTTCAACTAATGCAGTAATAACAATAATCTAAAGCATAAACAAGAGCCTGTAACAGTGACTCAGCTGATTGTGGCGACGATATGAAATTTATACATGTAAATAAAGGTTACTGATTGTAAGTATGGTTCTATGAGCACAGACAGATTTGGGTTCTATGGGCTTCTCCCTCCTGTAGAGGGCACTAATGTTAGGATGGACTTTGATAGTTGTTAAAGAAATTAAAGAATTCAAAGATTTTGTCATGGCAGCAAAAGCACGGGAGTGAATAGTAGCTTCTACTGTTAACAAGCAATGAAATGCTTTATAAACCTTTTTTTGAAAAACTCTATATATTTTAAAGTGCAACTACTTATAGATATTCATCCAGGTGCCGTTTTGTGACTTGAAACCCACTTCAGAGTAACAGAAGCATAAACTCTTCATAGTTCTTTATTTCCTATTTACACTAACCTGTGTATGACAAAGGCAAAAACAAAAGCTTAGGCGGGAAACAGCCTACACAAAATCACAAAATACATGTAACTTTATCAAGTGGGATTATTTTATAATTTAGGCCTTCGAAAACTAATTTAACCAACATATTGCCAATTTGAAATTCCATTGGCTGAAAAATATGTGAATCATCAGGCGGCCGGCGTGTGAGTGGCTGAGGAGAGAAGGTGTCTCTGCGATCGCTGGTTGGCTGTTGTAGGCTGCAGGTTGGGCATAGAAGCTGCCGTCTGGTCAAATGAAGCGTCAATCATTGGGCGAAGTGCCATTCAAATGAATGAATTATGGCATTACGTAGCGTAATTAAAGCAGTTTTGGACAGATAGAAGCATTAGCAATAATGACTATGCAATGTGCAATTAGGCTTTCAACACTAAGCTTGTTGAGACACATTTTAGCAGAATAAAACTAATTAATAAGGTTTAGGAAATGATAATTGTTAGCAGCACTTTAGTTAAGTATCTTCTGTTTGTGCTTGACAATGTTGACTCCTGTGTTTGACCCGTTTGTCTATCCCGACCTCCTGTACTGCACTTTCATACGTGAAATGTATTCCTGGTGATATTCTGGTTTTAGACAGGTTGTTGTTGTTTCACTACTGGGTACGGAGTGCTTTGGAAAAGTATAGAGTCTCCAAGGCCTGTATTCAAAAGCTTTCTACATCTTTTGACAGCAAGGCAGACCAGAATCCCCTGTCGATTTAACATTCCTCCATCCATCTGTCAGTCCTCGCCGACACATCCTCGCCACTCAGGAGCAGCTTCAAGTGTTGGGCAAAGGCACCACTGAATCAATCTCCAGCAAACTGACGTGGCGAAAAGGTGAAAGTAAGCTTCTCTCAAATCTGTTGAGGGAAACCGGCTGCAGTAGCTTTTTCAGTGTGTTCTTCCATACAGGTAACACATGGGGATATGCAGCTCCAAGACATGACTCATATCTGGTAGTTTCCTTACTTTACAGGAAATAAGAAAAATACCGCTCGCTGTCCCCGTTATCCATTGGAGCTACTTGAAGCGGCAGTTTGTCCTCTATCGCAGAGCACAACATTTCCAGAGGTCATGAAGCGTTCAGTCTGAGACAGCATGATATTCTGTCTGAAGACGGAAGCTGATACGTGCCGCTGAAAGTTTCTTAGCTGATGGAAGTGTCAGACAAGATACCTGACTGACATTTAGAAAAAGTCTGTCTGGATGTAAGACAGCAGGTCAGGCTGATATACTGGTATCACATTTTTTTCCCCAGAAACCACATCTGGGATCAGTACAGTCATAATGCGTTGTAAATAATGGATGAGGGTATTTCAGCCGGAGAAGCACAGAGGTACACTGAAAAAAGTCCAGCGCAGCTCAGTAAAAGAAAACATTGTCCAATAAAGTACTTTAGTTTCCAAACTGAGTTTACTGGGAAACTCTTCAGAGTACTTATTTTGTTGGTTACTCTGGTTTTTTATTTCTTAATTATTAATTGTTCACTAACAAGCTGAAGAGTGTAGACCGAAGTTCAAGGCTCCCTGGCTAGTTCCAATCGAACACTATAAATCAGCAAGCCGACATGTTTACAATACCAATTCTACGGTGGCCCTGAGGAACCAAACAATAACATTTAAAAAACACAATGACATTTCAGATTGCTGACAAGGTGGTGCGGCTCTTCGTAGCTGTGACTGGACAGAGCCGAAGTCCATGGCGACAGTTCAATGTTATTTCATGCTGTGTTTTCACCCTCAGTGTCACTGTATGACTCTATAATGTTTATCACATTCACCATCGTAGGCTAGCATGTTAGCATTCTAACATTTTCCAATTCAGATCTAAAGACAGCATTCTTTAGGGCTTATTGAAAATTATACAGTGTAATGAACAACTGTGATATCATCGTGGTGGTCACCATCTTGGTTTTTTTGAAACCTGAGAGGGTGGAACTAGGGATGATATGGGATCTGACTGAAAACCTGAAAACACACTGTGGTAGCCAATTGTCAGTCACAAGGTAACCACACCTTAAAGCACAACCTGCTTTTTCATATATTTTGCTTTAAATGGGACTATAATGTTAAAACTGATCATGCTGTATTGAAGAACTCTTGAAAATATGGTATTTGGGACCATGAACTCATTAGGAAACTTGTAACGGGCTGAGTTAGGACCTAAAGGATATAAGGAATCGTTGATAATGATGTTTTAATGACAAAACTCAGGAACAAGGGCAAGGCAGGTAATAATACAGAAAAGCTGATATGACAGGTGGACTGGAAAGCAGATGAGTGAGTAGTGGAATTTGCCCAGACACACAGTTCAGTCCAACCACAGGCCGCGGTGCCAGGTAGGAGTAGCAGGCGGCGTGGTCGTAAAGGCAGAGGATCAGAAAGGCAGCAGTTGGGTTTTCACAGGACACAAACACACACACACACACACACACACACACACACACACACACA
>CAEMYA010000238.1:174738-186022 GCA_903131615.1 Diplodus sargus | reverse complement strand
ACACACACACAGCAAAATGCCGCAATACAATGAGAGTCTCTGAACAGCAGGAAACCACATGTAAACTGACTGAAACACTCACTCCTCAGTGTTGTGGTGGAAAGGTCACGCCAGTCAGCCGCAGGCAAAACAGGAACCAAGGATGCAGCAGAAGATCTCCAGGCTGGGGACTGAAGGCTGGTGCCTTTGACGGGAGTCAGACGAGATGGGGAGGTCAGTGGCAGGCAGGGTCGGCAACAGGTCGTGCATTAGCGGCGAGGAATAACCTGGCAAACAGTGTCTGTGAGGCTGGGGTGTGTTTACTGGGATAACTGGTGATGAGGAGGAGCAGCTGTGAGAACAGGTGAGTGCAGTTGGCTCATATGGTGAGAACATGCCACGCAGAAAAGAGCAGGTGACCAGCAGGGATGCAGAACTGTGACAGAAAAACTGTTTACTGGGGTAATAAATCAAAGTGAGGTGTATGGTCATTTCCATTAGCTTAAGGCACCTCTGCATCAGCTTGACTTTGTAGACTATGTCCACTATTTCAACAGTTTTGGGTGTTACCATTACCATTATTGTTGGCCCTGATCTATTCATCACCAGTAAGTCAGACACTTGAAGCGCCCGGTTAATTTGTTTATATGTGTTTATTACATTTATTTCACATGGTAAAGTGTTCTGATGTGGGCATATAAATGTATTGCTGCTGTTAATATTTGTATGGTTAATGTGGCAAATGATAGCAAAATGTCCTATGTTTTGCAAAGGCCTCTGAACGCCCCAGGCCTCTCTTATTTGGGTTCTCATTTGTTTGGGCAGGTGTCAATCACTTTCTCTGTTATTGGGGATCAACCTGTCAGATTGTTAGAGGGGCGGGACTAGAGGGAAAGGGAGGGAAATGAGGAGAGAAAGCTGTGGAGAGAAGTGGAAAGAAGTCTGAGCAAACTTTCAAATAACTTTATGGAAAAGTAATATTTACCGTTATCAACTGGGAGGTTAGGCGAGCGTTTGCTTATTTTTGTTAAGAGTGTAACCAAGCGTGTTTTAGAAGTGAGGGTCTTCTTGCTGGTGCTAACTGTAGACCAAGACAGACTGTTGCTAGCGGTTAGCATCGCGAGCTGCTAATGGGGAGAAGCTGTGGACCAGGTTGGACTTTGGAGTCAGTGCAGAACCAAGCCTCGGGACAGAACCAAGCCTCGGGACAGAGATGTGGTCACGTCGCTGCCTCTGGGAAGAGGTTTTCCTTGCCTTTCCGAGGTTCTAGTGTGAATATCCTGACCTGACCTTCAACGTGGATATGAGCTCCAGCATGGCCGCCATCACTGGGACCAACTGAAACAGGACAGAAATCCTGGGGTATTTCATTTTTTTAATGTTTCTAATGTGTGTGTATTTCTTGGTTACGAGGTAATTCATAACAAAGGAAAAGTATATGAGCTACAAGGTTTAGACCTCAATAATAGACCTATTATTGCTAAATCCTTGTTTGGAGGTGTTTTTCATGCTGATGTTTATTTGAATAAGATGTACAGTTATGCTTAAAGTAAATTGCATGGGAAAATTAATGCTCAATAACAGCATATTAGCAATTAATAAACTAGCGAGGGATTTTCAATGTGTGTTAATTATTGTAAAACATCCCATATTACACATTTTAGTAGCTCTCACCAATCTGCTCCCACGTAGTCTGATACATTAAGGGGGTTTTCATGAAAATTATAAAACACAGCTAAGTGAGAGGGCTACACACTCATAATATATTATATCAAAAACGCATAGTAGCTCTAAACACAAAGTGTAGGTGAGGCTGATATCACTAGTTTTGCTGGTATTTGGTCATAAACCATGGTATTTTTGATGTTTCAGTAGGATCTTTCTATCCATCCAAGTCAGCACATCAACTGTCGCTTAAAACTACGAGTAGACTTGAACATTTTGAGATTTGGGCGCCCCCCACAATGGTAGCATCAGAAAAGACCAAAATATCCCACACACAAATCCAAGAAAGGGCTGAAAGCATTTGATATTGTTGCCAGTTTTCAGCAAAATTCAAAGTTTTCCCAAACACTTACACCATTAGAACAATTCTAAACATGCTGTAATCACATGTAAAGGTCTACAGATAGTGGTTTTAAAAGCTGAGAATATCTGATATGGGCTCCAGGAACAGATCAGATGCAGTCACACATACTGACGATACAATATGAGCTGTAAAATACAAACGTAAGCAAGGCAGCTGCAGAAATTCACACATGCAGTGTCAGTTTTGGTGAATAAATGTAAGTAGACATAGGCGTACAGGCGTACCAGTATAGCAGATACAGTATGTGTCATATCAGTTTGTCTTTGCACCAGCTGCTCACTTCCAAGTTCACTCTTCCTCTCTGCAAGCCGTCACCCCTCCTCTACCTGGAGCCATATAAATACACCTGTGGGACAGCTGGAAGGCTCTGCAGGTGTCATAAGGAAGTGGGATAAAGAAAGCTGACAAAAAACAAACAAACAGATCCACAAGGCTGCATATATTCAGAAGATGTTGAAAAAAAAAAAACTCACAAACATGTGAACCGCCTGCATAATAAATTGTGTTAGGTTGCTTTTCTTCTGCTGCTCAGTTCTTGATTGATGCAAATAAGTTGAACCTAAAGATGTGAATTGTTGTGCAACCTCTCGTTCACAAACAGTGTCAACACCAACCAAGATTCTTCTTTTATCAGAGTTGCTGTATACATCTATAAATGCCGACATAATCTGGCTCCTTCAGGTGCTCAGTGACCGTGTTGTTCCACTCAGAGTTTCTGGCTCTGCATCCATTGAGAATATTAAGGTGCTTTAACCATACTTGCCAACCTCGAGACCTAAAAATAAAAAGGAAGGATTTTGAAACCCGCCCAAAAATTTGAGATTCAAGGACTATGTTGTTTCCTACAATCTGGTGACATTTAAACAACGAAAATAACAAAACGATCTTCCAGTTGCACTCGGAGGTATTTGTAAGAGTAAACCATGTCAACTTCCTGCCCCCGGATGGATACCAGTGTAAGAAGAGGTCAGAGATCAGAGGATTGTTTCCAAAGAAATACCTCACAATGACCTGTTTCAGGAGGAAAACAATGGCAGCTTCCCTTAAAGTTTGCAGAAGGTACAAAAGAGTTTCCTCGTTCGTTGTACCACATTGAGTGCATTTTGTTTTCAGTTCTCAACTTTTTGGCCTCTACTATCAAGGGCAATAAAAAACCTTTTAAGATGTCAGTGACGGATTAGTCAATTAAGATATAACATAATACTCCATCTGTACCCATTTTAAGTAATACTGTGATAAACTACTCAATCAGCTGCACTTTGTTATATTTTGACTGCATTTGACCTTTGCTTTGGGTCATTACTTTCAATCAATTACACCCCATTGTTCTTGTTGACATAGATACAAAGATTTTAAGATAGCTTAACTGATTTTTAATTATGGCAGTGTGATTATTCTACTGCTGCACCAGTGACCCACATAATGTGCAGCAAGTGGACAAAATCAAATGTCCAACATCAAACACTCAAATATTAATTAATAGTAATTCTTCCTGATCTTGTCCTGATTACATGAAACTCGCTGCATTTGTCAACACTTAACCTCCTTTGCTGTTTGTCATTTAAATGACAAGAAGAGCAATCAGATTAAACGTGCTAATGTGTAATTGTGCTCATTTCCCCGAGCAGCATTAGAGAGGATTTTCACAAAACAACCACAGTAGTTGACAAATGTCCAACGTAATCACAGCACTGTTTGGCTCCAGGGAGCTGGATTAACATGAATAATTATTAGGACAGATCAAATGGAATTATTAGGGTCTTACTGGTCGTGCTGACATACTGTTATTAGATGTAGCAGCTACTCTACTCACAAACTGTCCACTGGGTGAAGAGAAAACTCAAATGAAACTCAACAGAGTGCCAACGTTAGAACCACATACAGTTCACTATCATATTACCTCTGAAATATAAGGAAACTATCAGCTGAAGCTCTCTACTTTTAACACATTAACAAGCATCTGTGCGTGTGTTCCTATTAATGTGGTTACATCATGGGAGCTGGCAGAGGCTGCAGGTAGATCCTGACACTAGTAAGCTGCTCTGCGACCTGGTGTCGCTCCAAAACAACCAGCACAAATGTCAGAGTTTCTAGGACACGGCAGCTGATGGAGGAGGTTTTATCTGTCGTCATGTGATCTCTCTGTGTCTGGTAAGCTCAAATATGCTTCATTATTGACATAAGCCATTGTTGCAGAACAGAAATACAGAACAGTAAAGTACAGTACTAGAAACAGCAGTGTGACAACAGAAACAAAGACAGATAATTTAAACATTTTGTTGAGTCCAAACGGTTGCTTTGTTGATTGAATTTTGACGGTTGGTCCCAGCTTCCAACAAATTTTGTCAGCCAAAAGTAAAATATCAAACATGTTTCATGCGTTATTGATAAGTCATGTGGGTCAGGGGCTTTATGTGCGAGTGGGCCACGCCCCAACTTTGTCCATCTTGCTCAGACCTAGCCTATCTTTGAACTTGGCCCTCAGTTTGATCTGGGCTATTAATCTGTGAAGTCTCATGACTGTGTCTTGCATGGTTCAAGGTTAAAGATATAAACACCCAGCAAAGTAATCAAAACAGTTTCTGTTATTTCATGCAACAAAAGGCATCTCCGGGACCATATTTTGCCATGATGATCCATAGACTCACAGGATGAAACAGCCTTACAGCCAATACTGTTACGGCTGGCAATCAAATGGAAAATACAACACAGAGTCCATGCACTTGTGCAAATATAGACATAAGAATATATTAAATAGTTGATATTTTGAGCACAATGGTATTTTGAGGACAATGGTGCTCTTCTTCTATCTGTACACTCTAACACTTGCATGCTACCCATTGTGCTGTGTCGCAGCCATGTACCCTTAATGTTTTCCTATTATTTAAATCATCTCTGTAAATATTTTATTCAACTTGTTACACAGACGGGTGACAGTTTTTTTTTATTAGTTTGTTTATCGCTCATTATTTGTGTACCACTCATAAATGTGTATTTGCAGTTGTCCAAGATGCCAGTGAGCCTCTATCTGTGACAAGTGGGTCATATCTGCCGTTTCCTCTGTTTCCTCTGTTTCCTGTGAGACTCTTAGTAAGCTGTTGCTTCCAGACATTTGCACATTTACAGTTGTTTTGTTTCTCTGCTTATGTAAGTATATATTTACCTTATTTTGTCACGTGAAGATCTTAATTCAGAACCTGAACACTTTACATTGTTGATTGTATTTAGTTTCACTTTCACACAAAATAGACATGTTGTTGACTGTGCAGTTGGAAAAGCAGACAAACAGGTTCTGGAAAACAAGTTAATACGTGTAAGCTGCTGGTAGTCAGCTGAACAGGAAGCCTGGCTCAGACCTAATCTTGCCTCTCATCTCTACGCCATGATAGTATGATAAGGGTCTTGTTCATACATGATAAAGGAGGGAATTTCCATGTTAAAAAACAAGTGTAAGCTCCAGTACATTTAGTGATCACGTAGTCACCAAGAAGATGTAAAGAAGAGGATTCAAAGTCGTTTGTGTTAATTACACTCTTCAGAAAACATGGAGAAAGCTGCATCCCTCAAAGGTGAGTTTATAACGTCACTCTCATACAGGGTTCGAAATACAATCTGATCTTTGTGGGGGTCTGTGAAGTAACTATGCGTGACCCTAACTTACCTTAGAGTGGAGATAGATAAATAGGCTATATAATATAATATAACCAGCAGGTGCATTCTGTGACAATGTTTACGTTTGGTTTTGGTTTTACCATCTGATCCGATGTTATAATGTTTTTTACACAAAGAAAGAATTATCTTCATGTATAATGCCAGATATGCAAGTAGGTCCAAATAGTTGTGTGATGTATAAGCATTTTGCACAATCTATACAGTTTGTCTTAATGCAAAAACATTTTTTTTTTTTTAAAGTAGCCTATGTTAGTTACTGATTACTGGATTTATACATTTCACATGTTTACCGTCAGTATGTGATATTCTTTAATGAATGTGGCGTAAATGGTGACATCAGTTGAAACTGTGTTCAAACAGTTACGGGGAGGTAAGACGCACTTCAGACATGGAAGCAGACGAGATGCACTTCAAACAGCAAAACAGACTGGCTTTTACAGCAGTGCTGCAACAAAGTGACCTGGCTCCCATGTAACTTGAGCCCAGCTCTTGTATTGTGAATGAATGATTTTTTTGACAGTTTTCAATGGCATTTTTTTTTTTATGATACCATCTTTGTCTCATTTTCTTTCCATCAGAGCTGAACATTTTACTTGTGGGATCAAACAGCTCCCGGAAATACCTGGTTGGAAACATCATCTTGGGAAAACAGGCCTTTGAATCAGATGTAAAAGCCTGTTGTGAGAAGGGAGAAGGAGAAGCATGCAGGAGAAAAGTCACATTGGTCAAAGCCCCCGGGTGGCTGCGAGGATACCACCTCTGTAATACACCTGAGATGTTCAAGACAGAAGCGATTCTCAGCGTCACACCTGGACTGCACAGTTTTATTCTTGTGATTAATGCTGAAATATCGTTCAAGGATGAGTACGAGAAGACAACAAAGAAGCACTTGCAACACTTTTTTGGTGACAAGGTGTGGGATCACACGATAGTGGTCTTCAGCCACAGAGGTCAGATCGACCAGGAAACCATTGAGGATTACATCAAGAGGGAAGGGGCTCCACTTCAGTCGCTTCTGGAGGCCTGTGGTAACAGATACCACGTCCTCTGTGACAATGGCACAGACAACAGCAAGAAAGTCAAAGAGCTGTTTGAGAAGATTGACGACATGGTGGCTAAAAACAGTTGTTATGAAACTGACAGCACGCTGATAGAAAATGCTGAGTTGAAGAGGAAGGAAGTGGACAAAAAAGCTGAGGAGTTGCGTCTGCAATCACAACAACAAAGGGAAAAGCTGAGCGATCTCATGACAGGTCAGTAGAATCTGGTCCCCCCTAGAGGGGCGCCAGAGATTGCAGGGGGTACGTACAACTTTGTCTTCTCCGAGGTTGTGAGGTTAAAATTATATTTGTGCAGCCCTCTGAGGTAGATTGATGCACTGGCACGTCAAAATCACGTGACCAATTTAAGAAGACGTAGCAGTGAGACGGAGCCTCAGTGAGTTACGTTCCGACGTATGTGTTGGAGCAGCCTTCAAGCTGTGTACCAGTTTTTAAATCGTGTTGATAGGCCAAGTAAAACCGGACATATGATAAATAATGTATGGCATGCTTTTTCGCTAACATTACCGTCACGTTTGCTGCGCGTTTGGTGCAGGAAGAGACGATAAAAACTGGCTTTTCTCACGAAAGTATCCGCAAGCAGGAAAAGTTTGTGTGCGAAAAAATTACGTTCCTATTGGTGGAAAAAGGAATCACTGCAGCCAATCACAAAATTATATGGCAAACCACGTGATTTGGTTGCTGAGGAACAGGGGGAAGTTGTGGGAGGGACCGACAGTGACGGTGATAGAGATAGCAAGTTTTGAGAGTTGAGAGATTTGTGACATTTAGCGTGTTTGGAGTGTACAATTAGTGTGTTATGTAGTGTAGTGTGTTTAGTGTGTAGTGGAGGCGGGGTTTTTTTTGTTTAATGAGTCAAAACAATGAGGAGACTGCTGAATGTGGAGCAGGCATTGCCTGAGTCTGAGGCATTGCCTGCATTTAAATGTAAATAGCTTCATACAACTTTGTAAATTTAAAAAACTTAAGCAGGAGTTTAGCAAACAACAATTTATATTTGCATCATAAGTAATAAAAATGGTTCGTTAAACATATTTGTGGTTTTCAGTAAAAAATCTAACTTTTTCCTTCTTGGATTTTATGTTTTTTGTGATTTTATGTCCATTGTGTTAATACAGTGTGTCAAAATGAAACTGTACAGTCACACATGTGAGGTTGTGCTGAAAATAATGACACCAAACAAGGCAACATATATAGTTTTTAAGGTGAAATATAATGGTAAAATCAAAAATAGTCAGAAACAGCCAATTATACCCTGAACTCCCAATAACACACCCGATCAAAACTCTCTATAATCCAAATTGAAACATATTTTTTGGTCAGCATTTAATTTCATTAAGCTACTTATTACCAACACCCCTATGAGGTAGGCCTATTTTGTTCTCTTATAGCCTATTCTGGTCGTTATTTTATTCTTTTAGTGTATGCGGGTTGGGGTTCAGGGGGCTCTTGTCTTGGACACAGGCAAGGGGGGCATCAAGGAAAAAAGGTTGGGAACCACTGATTTAAGGGACAACTGTGATTCCTGTAGTAGAGTAAGTTCTGCAGTTTTTCTAGTTTCCCTAGTTTTTTTTAAAAAAAATGTATGTAACAATGACTGCCAATTACTCATGGGTCAGAGTGTCACTATGCTGATGGGTGTTACCTGGTGTAAAGGTAGTGATTTTGTAAGAAATTAAGGTGAGCACCAAAACTAATTGTTACAATAACAACTGTAAGTAATACTGCAAGTTCTGGACTTCTAACAGCTGTGTTTTTCTGCAGAACAAACACTTAACCTGAGAATCTTGATGGTCGGCTGGGTGTTCTCCGGGAAGAGCTCGTCTGGGAACACCATTTTGAAAGCTGACATGTTTGAGGCTGGTGACAAAACGGAAAAAGCTTCAAAGCAAAGCGGCGAGGTGGCTGGAAGGGA
The DNA here is from genome assembly GCA_903131615.1 of Diplodus sargus. NCBI lineage: Eukaryota > Metazoa > Chordata > Actinopteri > Spariformes > Sparidae > Diplodus > Diplodus sargus. The sequence continues at coordinate 177,306 of CAEMYA010000238.1, read as the reverse complement.
GGTCGTCATCGTGGACACTCCTGGATGGTGGAAATTCTTCCCAGCGACGTTTACCCCTTCGACTTTGAAAGCTGAGATTTTGAAAGGGGTCTCTCTGTGCTCTCCATCACCAAATGTCATTTTACTGGTCTTGCCTCTTGACACATCATTCACCGATGACCAAAGACGTGTCACAGAGGACAACATGAGGCTGCTTGGACAGAGAGTGTGGAGACATGTTATCGTGCTGTTTACATTCGGGGACACTCTGGGGGACAAAACTATTGAGCAACACATTGAAAGCGAAGGAAAGCCTCTCCGATGGCTCATTGAGAATTGTGGGAATCGATATCATGTCCTAAACAATATGAGCACAGATGATGATTATCAAGTTAGAGAGCTGCTGGAGAAGATGGAGGAGATGGTGGCAGGAAACAGCTCATTTTATCTCAGTGCCTATCCTGATGGAGATTATGCAAAACGTCAAGAAGACAGAAGTGAATATTTAGCTGAAATCAAAGATGAGAACACAACCAAGAAGATCACAGAACAACTTACCATCGAATGGGATCGCAAGAACTGGGAAAAACACCATTGTGAAGGAAGCATGAGCTTACCACCAGGCAGTAAGTATCCAGAGACAGGAACAGATGCTGAATTTTTAAACATACCATAAGAAATAATACGTTTTATTGTCGCACCTGGATCAACAACATCACACCAATACAGCGTATTTGCAGAATTTTATATAACTAAAGTTTATACTGTACATCTTTTTATTTACCTGAGACATTCTGATAATTATTATGTTTTAGGTTTGCAGCATGCATAGTGTCTCTGAATGGACCGTTTACATTATATTACAATCACTAAGGCTACCCCCTTAAAATCCATGGTCATTTAGTATTCTTCTTTTTTTTTAAAAACCAGTGAGTGATGCTAAGCAGAGCTGTCAGGGTTCAGAAGGAGAAGAAGAGCAAAAAGAGCATAAAGACGACCAGTTCAAGAGCTTCTTTGGTCCTGAAGTAGACAGTGAAGATGATGCAGGATCTGGACCTCTGAACAGATGGAGGGAACTGTTGGAGAGAGAGTGGAGCAGAAGAGAGGTTTCAATGGAGCAGGCTTCCTGGAGACAGTTCTACAATCCTGTAGCAGGTGAATAAATCAAGTACCTTTGTGCAAGTAACCCTAACCCGTCTTGTTTAGTTTGTATTGCTTTAACATTCTTATCCTTTGTTTAATCCTATCACAGCCTGCTCTGAGCCAGATAGTGATCAGCTGCTGAAATCAAGAGAAAAAGTGAGAAGTTGGCTCAAATGTTCAACATCTGAGTATGGGACAGCCTCGAACACCAGCGACCAAACAAAGGAAGATAGTATCTGTTTTGGCCAAGAACTTAGCTCACCACCAGGCGGAGGGGCGCCCAAGAGAAGGAAGAAATCTTAAAAATAAGAAATAATGCCCTTTTTTTTCTGAAAAAAAAAAAAAACAATACAAAAAAAAACGTTTAAAATATTTCTGAATGACTGAATTACTGAATTATCATAAAAATGATCATTGTTTCTTTTAATTTTTATGGCTGTTTGTATTGTATATTGTATATGTATGTATTTATATCTATATTGTAAATCTGTGATGTAGTATTGCATGTGGAGTCTGTATAATATGAGTGCAAATAAAAACAATCAATGAATAATCAAGTATAAAAACTTCAATTAAAAAGGTGCACATAATGAAAAATATACATATGTGAGAAATATAATAAGGTCAGTAGTGAATGTCATCAGTGGTTCATATCTCACTTTGTTTCTTGGTTATGTATATGCCTGTAATCTGCTGAATACACTTATTTAAAAATGCATTCTACAATCATTATTACGATCTACCATCTTTAATGTTAATATTACTAATTGTAATGCATGCTTTATCTCATTTTTCATGTTTATTTATTATGAATGTATATTCAGTTATTATTATTATTATTATTGTAATCAACTTATACATGTATCATATCTTTAATTTGATTGCTTGTATTCATTTTAACTTATTCTGTTTCAATTGGTGTGCATTACTTTCTAAATCCATATTTGTTTCCTTGATGTTTTTAAAATCACTTGTAAAGCATTTTATGCATGTGATTTGTGTGCAGAGGTTATATTAATGATCGATTGATAGATTGATTGATAATGTATTGTTTGATTAATTGATGAAATTTAAGCCGATTCATGGAATTCTGTAATTATAGAAATAAAGCTGGATCAACATTTTAATTTTTTGTCTTAAACACTTTATTTGAAGGGTTGTGCATAACACCGACTTGAGACAAATATTACCATGACATCGTGAATCATGTCACCTTCCTGCCCTGGATGGATACCAGAGTAAGAAGAGGTCAGAGATCACAGGACTCTTTGCCCAATCACCAAAACACCTCACAATAACCTGCTTCTGAAGGAAAACAATGGCAGCTTCCCTAAAAGGTTCCAGAAAGTACAAAGGAGTTTCCTTGTTCGTTGTGCCACACTGAATGCAATTCGTTCTCAGTTCTGGACCTTTTAGCTTCTTCCATGAAGGGCAATAAAACCCCTA
>CAEMYA010000238.1:102039-163397 GCA_903131615.1 Diplodus sargus | reverse complement strand
GTGTGTGTGTGTGTGTGTGTGTGTGTGTGTGTGAGAGAGAGAGAGAGAGAGAGAGAGAGAGAGAGAGAGACAGACAGACAGACAGACAGACAGAATCAGTTTCCTAACTGAAGTACTTTTGCATTACAGGTACATAAGTGAACTTCTGGGAGGAGAGAAGTTTCTTAAAAGTATTGAGACTCCACCAGCCAAAACATTTTAATTAATTTGTGGTTAATTGCGAGTTAAAAATGGACAAAATGCGATTAATCGCAATTAAAAGAAATAATCGTTTGACAGCCCTAATTTATGTCTATCTTGTAAATCTGTGACGTAGTATTGCAGGTTGGTGGAGTCCGAAATGTATGAGTGCAAATAAAGACAAACAATGAACACGCAAGTATAAAATATTCAATTAAGAAGGTGCACATAATCAAAAATATACATATGTGAGAAATATAACAAGGTCAGTAGTAAATATCATCAGTAATTCATGTCTCAGTTTGTTTCTCGGTTATGTATATGCCTGTAATCTGCTGTATACACTGATTTAAAAATGCATTCTACAATCATTATTACCATCTTATAATATTTTGGTTTTAATGTTTATTATTACTTATTCTAATTTATGTTTTATCACAATATGTCGTTCTTTTTTATGTTCATTTAATATGAATGTATATTAACGTATTATTATTTTACGATCAACTTCTACATTTAGTTAATCTTTAATTTGATTGCTTGTATTCATCTTGTTATCTTTTATTATTTTAACTACTTATTCTGTTTCAATTGGTATGCATTACTTTCTAAATCCATTTTTGTTTTTGCATTTGGTTTGTGTGCAAAGGTTATATATTATTAACGATTGACTGATTGATAATGGATTGTTTGATTGATTGATTGATGAAATTTAAGCCGAACCTTGGAATGCTGTTATAGAAATAAAGCTGGATCCATATTTTAATTTTTTGTAGTGTTTTCCTCTGTCTTAAACACTTTATTTGAAGGGTTGTGCATAACACCGACTTGAGACAAATATAACCATGGCATCGTGAATCATGTCACCTTCCTGCCCTGGATGGATACCAGAGTAAGAAGAGGTCAGAGATCACAGGACTCTTTGCCCAATCGCCAAAATACCTCACAATAACCTGCTTCTGAAGGAAAACAATGGCAGCTTCCCTAAAAGGTTCCAGAAAGTACAAAGGAGTTTTCTTGTTCGTTGTGCCACACTGAATGCAATCCGTTCTCAGTTCTGGACCTTTTAGCTTCTTCCATGAAGGTCAATAAAACCCCTAGTAAGATGTCAGTGACGGATTAGTGATTTAGGACATAATGTAAAATCCCATCAGCCCCCCTTTTGAGTAATACTGTGATAAACCACTCAATCAACTGCACATTGTTAGATTTTGACTGTATTTGACCTTTGCCTTGAGTCATTACCTTCAATCAATTACACCTGATTGTTCTTGTTGACATAGACATAAAGAAACAAAACAAAGATTTTAAGATTATTTAACTGATTTTTAATTATGGCAGAGTAGTTCTAATGTTGCAGCAAGTGGACAAAATCTAATTATTATGCAATATAAAACTCTTATATTCAGGAAACTTTTTTTGTGGTTGATTAAACCAAATAGAGTAAAGGAATTTTCTAATATTTTTTAAAGGCTAAGATAGCTTTTTTCTCTGAATATTATTGATTAATAATAATTCTTCCTGATCTTGACTTATTACATAAAACCTAGTGTATTTGTCAACATTTCCTATCAATGTGGTAAGAAAAGGGAGCTGGCAGAGGCTGCAGGGAGAATCTGACACTATTCAGCATCAGCAACCAGCATCAACAACATATCAGCACAAATGTCATCGTTTCTAGGACACGACATCTGATGCAGAAGATTTATCTGTCATCACATGATCTCTTTGTCTTTGGCAAGCTCAAATATGCTTCATTATTGAGATAAGCCATTGTTGTAGCAGAGATACATGACATACCATAAACAACAGTGTGACAACAGATACAAAAACATCACACAAATATTGATAAACCCAACAAGTGCATCGAAACATGCTGTTCATAAGGGGCTGATTGGTTGATCTTTGGTATTGCTTCTCAAAGCTTGAACATGACAACTCTAAATGTTCTTTCTTGAGTATTGAACAATACGCCTGCCATGACATAATTGTGTAGAGTGTAGTGTGTGCGTCGTTTGGGAACCAATGTTCATCAGAGATGATCAGGTTATGTGAGAAGTGTACAGATCCAGTCTTAAGCCTCTAAATCATCATCAAAAATCCTGCCAATTGCAAAGGCCGTACTGAATTTGACAATGATTGACAGAGAAATGCATAAACACCTGGCAAAATACTCAACCACGTCTGTGTTAGGTCTGTTGTGGCAACTGAAAATCAGTCGCTTGTCTGGTGTAGATGAGAGTTGGTCAAAACACCAAGTTTGAAGTTCTTTATTGCTTGCAAGCAAGAGTCACTCATGAGCCGTGCATAGATGATGACTAAAGAAAGGATCTCACTCAAAACACTACTCCAGTCATCTCCACATCCACCTCATGATACACATAAAATCTCATATACATTTCAGCCATTGTTGTGTGTTTGTGTTGTGTTTGTGTTGTTGTTGTTGTTGTCAACTCCTTTCTGTTTCTCTACCAGCAACATTCTCTACTTTGTTTTCACAAAGTCGTCCCAAAAAACACATCTCGTGTTTGGGGTTGTCTTACCAGCAATTCCATTGTCATACAGGTGAGCCGTTTTTGAGGAAGCTTGTCAATTATGAAGCCGATCAAAACCAATGACATCGCAGCAACCAGGTGCACTTACAAGTTTGTACAAAACAAAGGCATAAGGAGGCCGACATTAAATAGAAGAGGTCGTAGGACAACGAGTTGACAGGAGAGATCAAATCCAAGAAAGCGTCTCTTTGTCTGCAGAGCATGTGTGATTTACAATAGACAGAAGGGCAAGGGCTGATTGTCCACAAGTTCTTCAACCAAGGATGGCGTGAAATGCTAAAATGGATCGCCAGATATACTTGAGCGGACCACCAAAGTAAAGTATATGTGTGGGAAAAACTGACATCAAACAACTGAAAGAGTCGTTGTAAGCTGTTGTTCCATTACATTTGCATTTGTTATGTTTCAAACAAAGAAAAGTTCTGCAAATAAAAACAGGTTTAAAGATATGTTACATTTGTGGCATCTGGGTAGTTCACTGTGGTACACCACATGCCTGAAATGCTGTTACTGGTAGTGCACTGAACAGGAAACCTGGCTCCTCTCATCTCCACGCCCTTGAAAATATGCTGCTGGTCTGGTTCATACATGATGGAAGTGATAGCGATAATACATTTAGCCTTCACACAGCCAACAACAAGACACAGGAGGAGATCCGATTTCAGACTCATTCAATGCTTTTAATGTTGACTACAATCTTTAGGAAACATGGAGAAAGCTACACCTGTCAAAGGTGAGTTCATAAAGTAACTCTCATGTTATGAATAACTGCTTTTCTGTCTTCAGGCATTTTTTTCATGTTACTATCTTTGTCTCATTTTCTGTCTGTCAGAGCTGAACGTTTTACTTGTGGGATCAAACAGCTCCCGGAAATATCTGGTTGGAAACATCATCCTGGGAAAACAGGCATTTGAATCAGATGTAACAGCCTGTTGTGAGAAGGGAGAAGGAGAAGTATGCGGGCGAAGAGTCACATTGGTCAAAGCCCCCGGGTGGCTGCGAGGATACCACCTCTGTAATACACCTGAACTTTTCAAGACAGAAGCGATTCTCAGCGTCACTCCTGGACTGCACAGTTTTATCCTGGTGATTAATGCTGAAATACCGTTCAAGGACGAGTACGAGAAGACAACAAAGAAGCACTTGCAACACTTTTTTGGTGACAAGGTGTGGGATCACACGATAGTGGTCTTCAGCCACAGAGGTCAGATCGACCAAGAAACCATTGAGGATTACATCGAGAGGGAAGGGGCTCCACTTCAGTCGCTTCTGGAGGCCTGTGGTAACAGATACCACGTCCTCTGTGACGATGGCACAGACAACAGCAAGAAAGTCAAAGAGCTGTTTGAAAAGATCGACGACATGGTGGCTAAAAACAGTTGTTATGAAACAGAAAGCACACTGACAGTGAATGCTGAGTTGAAGAGGAAGGAAGTGGACAGAAAAGCTGCTGAGTTGCGTCTGCAATCACAACAACAAAGGGAAATTCTGAGAAATCTCATGACAGGTCAGTACAGTTTGGTCATTTAAGGAACTGTGATTTCTGTGGTTTTGATCATGATTCCTACTTCTGTCTGGAACATTGCAAGTAAGACTCAAAGGAATACCAGCTGTCGGATGATCAGATTGGTTTAAATAATCCCCACGTTAACCCACATTTGTTTTAAGGTGCAGATCACTGCACCCAAGGTCCGATCACACACCTGTCAAGTTTTGTGACTGCATTTTGCACAGTTGTGATGCGATCACATCAATAACCTGCTAAAGTACAGAAAATTGCCTCAGTGGTAGTTTCTGCTACCACAGAGAGGCAAAATCAAGTCCCTCCTAGCTGTCCCCTCATTAGGACCTTATGTAGGAAAAAATATTGTACAGTAGTCAGTGAAGAGAAACACATTTTTTGGATCCTGTTTTAAATGTAATTTTGCAAGTCAAGAAAGTCAGTTTGTTGTAAAGACAGTAAAATTCTATATAGTCTTGTAGGAAACAGCTCAGTATATGTCAACAACACTGTCACTTCTGGCTATAATGTAATAATGACTACTGGGTAGTACACATGGGTCAGAGTGTCAATATGCTGTTGGGTGTTACCTGGTGTAATGGTAACTATTTTGTAAGAAATTAAGACGAGCACCAAAACGTCCAGTTGTTACAATAAGATAAGTAATTTTAAAGTACCAGATTTCTAACAGCTGTGTTTTTCCGCAGAACAAACACTTAACCTGAGAATCTTGATGGTCGGCTGGGTGTTCTCCGGGAAGAGCGCGTCTGGGAACACTATTTTGAAAGCTGACATGTTTCAGGCTGGTGACCAAACGAAGAAAGCTTTAAAGCAAAGCGGCGAGGTGGCTGGAAGGGAGGTCGTCATCGTGGACACTCCTGGATGGTGGAAATTCTTCCCAGCGACGTTTACTGCTTCGCCTTTGAAGGTTGAGATTTTAAAAGGGGTCTCTCTGTGCTCTCCATCACCAAATGTCATTTTGCTTGGAGTTCCGGTTGACACATCGTTCACCAATGACCAAAGAAGAATCACAGAGGAGAACATGAAGCTGCTCGGACAGAGAGTGTGGAGACATGTTATTGTGCTGTTTACATTTGGGGACACTCTGGGGGACAAAACTATTGAGCAACACATTGAAAGTGAAGGGAAGCATCTCCAAGGGCTTATTGAGAAATGTGGGAATCGATATCATGTCCTAAACAATATGAGCACAGATGATGATGATCAGGTTAGAGAGCTGCTGGAGAAGATGGAGGAAATGGTGGCAGGAAACAGCTCCTTTTACCTCAGTGCCTATCCTGATGAAGATTATGCAAAACATCAAGAAGACAGAAGTGACAGTTCTGTGACAGAAATCAAAGATGAGAACACAACCAAGAAGATCACAGAACAACTTTCCATCGAATGGGATCGCAAGAACTGGGAAAAACACCATTCTGAAGGAAGCATGGGCATACCACCAGGCAGTAAGTATCCAGATACATGAGGATAATTTTAAACACCATCATTATATTAGAAAATAAAAAACTTGATTATCCCACTGGGATCATAAACGTCACATAAGTTAATTTGCAAAATTTTATATGATTAAAATCTCCCAGCATGGAGATATTTTTCTGTGATTTGCTCATGATATCAATTGCACTAAGGATCCTTATGAATCCTGTTGTGAAGCAGAGATTTCTAATCATTATGATAAAATCCCAATGACTGAAGGACAGTAAATGAAGGGACTTGTGGCTTTAGGTCGTCCACAAAGAGGACAAAAATGGTAAACAGTAAGACCCAACCAGTCTATTCATGTCCATCTGTGGCTAACACCTCATTACAGGGTAGTTAATGATGTCACTGAGTAAATGAAATGTGTGCCAACTGTGCCTGTAGATCGAAACAAATCAAAAAAGAGCCTTTATAAAGTTGTGACTAAAGTTTTTACTGTAAATAAGGGCCTACTTTAAAACACCGCCTTTGGGAATTGTCTGTGCAATTACTAAAATAACTTTTATCCCTTGTAGTACTAACCTGATTACTGTATTTCCTAACCAGTGAGTGAAGGTAAGCAGAGCTCCCAGGGCTCAGAAGGAGAAGAGGACCAAATGGAGTACTGGCTCAAGAGCTTCTTTGGGCCAAAAGTATACACTGAAGATGATGCAGGATCTGGACCTCTCCACAAATTGAGGGAACTGATGGAGAGAGAGTGGCTCAGAAGAGAGGTGTGCATGGAGTACACCAATCCTGCAGCAGGTGAATACATCAATTACCTTTGTGCCAGTAGCTTCTGTCTTGTTCAGTTTTGTTTTGCTTTAACATACTTATTCTTTTTTTTTCATTCATACCATAGCTCCCTCTGAGCCAGATTGTTATCAGCTGCTGAGAGCAAGAGAAAAAGTAAGACAGTGGCTGAAAACCCAACAAACTTCATCTGGGTATGGTACAGCTTCTTACCTCAGCGACCAGTCGAAGGACAACGATCCTTGTTTTGGTCAAGCGAGCTCGCCACCAGGAAGAAATCGTGCTTACTCTGATCTACACTGCGATAAGCCTACAGACAGACTGTAGGGGGACACTCTTCTGGGGACCAGTGATCAGACATCTAAACATTAAAAATACAGGTATGCTTATTATTAGGGATCCGATCCAAATCCTTAAATATTTAGTATCTGCCGATACCGGATCCCGATCCAATACTTAGCCTTAACTAATATTTTCCTTAATACTTTTTTTATTTTGTTGAAACAAAGTATATACTTTCATGAGGCTCGTTCTTATTCTGCATATGCTATTGCAACACTGGCCGACCACCTTTCTTGTGTTAGCACATGAGTCTGTGATGCGGCACTGTGACAGCAGACCATCGTGTACAGTCAGCTGAAGTGTGCGAGACGCAGCCCACGCTTGGTACTTCCATATCATCCATTACTTTTTATAATATTCCTCATGTTGTCACATAAAAATGACGTGGACGCGTTGCTTGTCTATTTCACAGCGTTCAGCATCTCCTCGGTCGCCTGTTTTACACATTCTGCTGTATGAACCTATGAAACTAGTGCGCATACCGGCACATTATAACTCGAAAGTGGAGTCCATGTGAAGAGTGAAGAGTCCATGTATTGTAATGTAGAGATTGTAGGGCATACCGGGGATTCAGAAACTTCAGGTGGCGAAGAAAACCCTGATCCTCTACCACAGAGATGAGCTGGTTATTCAGAGTAATTAATTTAATTACCTTCTCTGTAACATTTTATTGTACCAAATGAGCAGTGTTAAATGCAGCTCTTTTTGTTACCCCCTGACGAAATGGTCGTATTGCAGATGTTATATGTCGCCATTGGACTGCATTCGCTTTCTAATTTAAAATATTTCTACTCTGCAGACATTTTATCCACATGTTCACCGGAGTAATGTTATGCGTGCGTCTAAGTTCTGCAACAAATTGTGCTCTAACATGAAGAAAAAAAAAAACAGGCTTGGGTCCACGTTCAAAATTGCCGATCCCCGATCAGTGGAAAAATGCCCCGATCCCGATCCTGCAGATCGGCTCGGGACATCCCTACTTATTATACGAGGGTGAACAGGAGACGACGATGCAAGCAGAGCAGATGTTTTGCACTTATGCTGTGTGTTGTTAAACTGTTAACTATCACTGTTGAGTATATCTCAACATATCTGTTTGAACTGAACTCTGAGGTAGTTTTTGTGTAGTGTAAACTTGTACAACACTGATGATGGTGAATATTACTCTGAAGTGTCAGTTGTCCCTTCATGCCCTCTGTTTTGCACACTGATACTTCTGTAGAGAGCATCACTTTAATTGTTGTGGCTACAACAGTGATTATAATCTAATCACTGCTACCTGGAAGAAATATTTTCATCATGATTAGAAGATGCAAGATTGAATTATTCAGACTGTTACGATGTTGTGTTATTGTTGTGACAATTGAATTCTCGCTGAAATGAATTACCAGAACATACATGTAAATTTTATTAGCACTAGTATCATTCGAGTAAAAATGTAACAAAATCTGTACACGTTATGAAGGAAAATCCTCGTTGGGTATCTGACTGAGGTTTATTCAACTTCATAAAAAAATCAAAAACATTGAGTCTCCTCTGTAAATAGTTTTCTAATGAATGATAATCGTAGCAAATTTTGATTGAATCATGACCCACATCTGGTTTGTCCCACCCACTTGCCCATTCCACGTATAAAGACGGGTTCAGTTTAGTTGACTAAACAAATTGTGTACACGCTCACATCTGCTATTTATATCTAGCTATTTAATATCTGTATTGTACTGTAGGGTTGCATGCTGAGGTGTTGGTGGCAGTGTATGATGTAATAATTAGGTCGAGTACTGGGAAATGAGATTTGCTCCATTTTCCAAGAACACACTTGCGGAAACTGGTTATTTTAATTATGATAACTTGATCCCAAGGAAATTGTACTGTTTAGCGCAAATGTACAGAATCATTGTAATCATTGTTAGCCATGTATGCAAGCACTTAAATAATGTCTTTTCATTTGCTTTATAGAGAAATAATAACAAAAACAGAGCCAAAGCAAGGTGATAAACGGAGACGATGTTGTCTCACACTGTTTGTTGCTGGTGGAATGCAGCTGATCAATGGGGCGCGGTTTGAAAGTGTGTATATATTAACAGTGAATCAAAAAACTTTCAAGTATTCTTTCAAGTATACTAGTCAAGACAAGTTATGAAAAGCTGGCCGTTGTGAATGCTGGCTAAAAAGCCGGGGCTAAACATGCATTGCTGACTGTAAAAACTTAATTAAATACCAGTAATTGAATGTGTGAATGTCGTTGGTTTGATGTTAAGCTGAGTGCTGTCTTTAATTGCTGTGAAGTTGCATCTGAAGAAGAGTAAGAGTCATAACAGTGAGGTGACAATTAAGGATTCATAATATGTTTTAAGCTGGGAGGAAAACTGCAATGCTGACTCAAATTTGTGCAGAGACGGAGTTTGAAGGAAAAACCATGAAAGGGACGGAAAAGTTCAATCAGTCTCATAATGTGTCGAATTAAAAAGATAATAAATATTATAGTTGAGTGTAGTATTAATGGTTGCAGAATATACTCTACATGTGTGTCTCTGTGTGTGCATGCTAGCTTGTAGCTGTAAGGGATCAAATAATGCAAAAATGTACTCTGTGTGTCTGTGTGTATCAGAAATCACAAGTATACAAAGGGAAAAATTAGGTGTTATGTCACTGTTGCATAATGAAGTTCAACCTTGAAATGTTACTATGGAAATAAATCTTGATCAAAACTTCAGGTGCGTTTTCTTTTTTTCCCTCCCCCATTTACTTTTCATTCTAAAGCTGATGCTACAGTCTGCAGAATGTGTTGTACAGTCAGCGTGAATAAAGCAGAGTGCAGAGCCAAATTCAACATGTGAAGCATTTAAGATTAAAATACAGAGAGCAGGACTGAAAGATAACACTTTGCTGATTAAACAGGAAAAAAACCTCCACACATGCACGTTCAGCGATACCACGTTTTGCATTAATGTTCACATCTTTCATACAGACAGCTACTTTGGCAGTTCATGACCAGAAGATTGATGACTTCCTTCTGAAATAAAATCTTCTATCATTCAAACAACTGACAACATTTACACCAGCCGAACAAAAACAATGAGCGTACCACAGTTTGTTTCTCACATAATGCACCTTTAATACTGCAATTTACGTTTATTCATGGATAACATTAGTGACAATTAACACTAAAAGCAGTATCGATTCTTGTTTACATTTACACGTTTTCTGTAGTTAAATAAATGTTTTTATTTGGCAGCCATCGAGTCTGCTTGTGGAGGTTAAATGTCTTAACTGAGTCAAACGGGTTCGGTGTGACGGCACCTTAAAACGTTCAACAACGGCACTCCTGTGCCTCAAACCAGCAACACAGCTCAGCGAAATGTCTGCATGTGACAGACTTCTTCCGTCTCCCACTGCTGCGTGCATTAATAACCTCAGGGCTGAGTCCACGCGCACCCACATCGCCACTTATCACTTAAAACTCTTCAGAGGATATCTCGAAAAACAGAAGATCAAATGATATGTATGTGGCGGTCTGTGTACCGTCCACTTCAAAGATGCACTTTTAAGAGGAATAATGTCATGAAATAAATGAAAGAAGGACACAAAAAGGTTTTAAACATCACAGAGGGAATAAGAGCGAGGAGGGCGAGGAGAATGAGATTAAGCTGACAGCAGAAATGTGGAGAGAAGCTTCTGATGAAGAGCGATGAAGAGTTGGGAATGTGCACTCGAATCCTACTGAGACTTCCTGAGCCCATCAGCCGGACCGTCAGAGGGGATTAGGAAGACCGGGGATTACCATCGGAATGGCAAAATTGGATCTCTGTTATATCAGAATAAATGTTAATCCAGAGTTAAACCTCCTACAGTTTCGTATTCGCAGAGAGACAGGCATCGATACGCATAAACACATGGAGGTTGGAGGTGGGAGGATGATGAACGGAGGAGGCAAAGGTGAAGAAGAGAACAAGAGGACAGGGATAATGGTCTCTACGTATCTGACGTCTGTTCCTTCTATGTTCAGACTGAAGCATCTGATAATCAGACTACAGCGTTCCTCCTTTGACATGTTGCTCATTAACACTGTGATTTTTATTCTTTGTTGCTACGTCTGCGTGTGTCATTATGTCAGCGAACCCCGGTGTTCAAAGTCAACATCAATTATGTGATTCATCAGCTGGCATCAGGAGATCCATGGACACGCCAAGTACGGAGCATCTTCAAAAGCATCAGCCGATAAACAGAAAGGGTGATGCAGAGAGCGAAAAAGAAAGAAAGAGAGAGGCAGCGTGAGAATATTCGTCCACAACAATGTAAAGACTGTCCATCATCATTAGGGCCTAATGTCACTCTACAGTTCTGTGGTTTATCAGTCGAGTGTGTGAACTGCACTGCAGATTGGAGTCTGTGTTAACAGGGACAAACTGCATCATTCTAAACTGCGAGGCTGCTCGTCCCTCATATTAACACGCGTCTTTGGTGACACAATCACAAGTGGACAGCTCTAAGTCCGTCAGTCCACACTCAGAATTAATATGGGAATCAACATGCGCCTCATCACTTCTCCTCTCTATATGCAAATAAAGACTACGTTACTGGGACGGAGAAAGACAGAACTTAATGTTTAATAAATACAGATATAGACAGACTCATAGATAGACTTTTACAACGTTCATTAAAGTTTTCCCTAAATCAAAAACAATCCATCAAATATAAAGGGGAGTCTGGGTGTTGGTGTTGACGTGCAGTCGTGGCTGCTGTGGTTTCTCTTCAGTCTGCTGCAGTGAAAAAACATGACGCCATTTATTATGACGTCATTTTATAGAATGACCCCTCAGGAACCCCGGCTGTGATCGACTTCCCGAGGACGTCATTACATTTCAAATGTCTCCGGTGAGTAAAAGACAGCAGGAGATGCCGCTGATGTTCAGAATGGTCATTTAAAAGCTACTTCAAGTGCTGCTGGTTCTGAAAGTAAAGTGTTGTTCATTTTTAAGGCTCGTATCCGCATGAAACCCACCTGGTTGAGTCGCCGGCTCAAAACATCAGCTACCCTGAAGTCAAACTGCAAGACCGTGCACTTAAAAACTTCACGGGGGGAATTCTGTAAGAGGAAGCTAACAGCTTGAATACATTTGCTTTGGGATTCTGCTTCCATTTGAGATCAATTTGGTGACTTGGGGCAACGTCTTTGTTCACTAATTCAAAAACCAAGCATCTTTAATTCACCATCACTCTTCAAATCTCCGACTGTCTTCTTGACAGCCGAGGCAGCCGAAGCTCACGGGTAGTGGAGTAATAAGACCAAAACCCAATGCCAAAAATGATGGACAAAAACATGATTTTTCAGAAAAACTAAAAAAATCTTTCAAGAATCTTTGGTCTGAGCAGGGTTTAAAACTTCGTCGAGCTTGCGTTGGGTTCAGACGTAAAGCGAATGTGTCCTTTAACTCAGTTGCTTGGAAACAACTCCAGTTCCCAGCCGCTGTAGGAGGAGACGGCAGAAAGTTGTGGAAGAGACAAGGACGTTGTGTCGCTTTCTCTGAACAGAGAATGTCACCACACTATAGTTCTCTCTTTTTTGAAGCATCTGCGCGAGTTCAAGATTGACACTTCACGGTGGTAGAAACAAGGACAAGAGGAAAACAAAGAAAACAAAGAAATAACAGAAGTGGAGTTTTGTTTACGTTCTGCAAATAAGTTGAAGTCGGAGTTGTCTCCTATACCTTTTACACATTTATGCAACATTCATATATTTCAGTCTTTTTTTTACTTAAATTCTTACATATTGCAAATTTAAATCACCAAAACCAAATCAATCTTGACATTCAGGAATCAAACCCAACATCCCTCAGGGGAAGTCCTGTGTATGATCCATTCAGTCACGCCATAACTCAGACTCTCCTCGCTCTTCATAGCATCTCTTCAGGACGAGATGCCAGAGGGGTAACTACAGCATCCTAAATAAGTGTTGGTGGTGAGATTGGCTGAAATGACTGGGAACGTCATTCCCCTAGAGAGCAAATTGGAAAGTTTTCAATTAAGATTGCGAGTTTTCATTCGAGAGAAGTGAAATGCTTTGGTGCAATCTGCGTAATTGCAATACACTACCTTTTAACCTCAAACATTGATCAAGCCGCTCCTCGGGGGTTTGTAGAAGCCTCATACCAGCCTGTGATTGGTTGTTTGCCACGGCCGTGCAAGAAACAATCAATTACTCTTAAACGTACCGTACAAATGTGACTGAAGACAAAATACAGCTCTGCCTCTGTCGTGGCTGCGTTTGCACATTTTCAAAATTAATGAAACGCTGCAGAGCAAATCCGAGCTGGTGCTTCGGCAGATTATTGATTTGCTCCATTGGAAACATTCATTCATGTGCCAGGGGAGGGGTGTAATGTTGTAATCCCAGAACAGATCCCGGCGAGATGAGGAGGACCCTCGGACTTTGAACTCTGCAGGGCAAATCGAATCACACTGGGCCGAGCAGAGGGTATCTGCAGGAGACAGGAAATGGAAGGTTCGGTGGGTAAAGACTTTACAGCGTGCATGTAACTGACTGTACGCAAATTGCGGTATTGATGCAAAAGATGATTACCTGCTCATCAAGCCATTTGCTGCACAGAGAGGAAGATTGCGCGGAATGATACCGTTCCTCTTTGTGTGCGCTCACGTTCGCGTATTTCGACACACAAAGCAGTCGGCGGGAGTGACTCAGAGGGTTTGCAGTAAATGAAACAGAGGACATCGCTTAACCACAACATGACGGCTGATGTGTCTCCATTTGATGGAGTTACCACCAAAAAGCATCTGGCTGCCCTGTGTAGTCCTCACATAAAAGGCAAACAGATTAGATTAAAATGGCATACAACAGATTAAAATGGCACAGCGGGGGAAGTGATTTCATAGAACTGGCAGACGAGATGAACGAGGGCATGTCAAAACTGACAAACAGCGAGTTGGACTCTTTCTCTGCGTGTGTGTGTGTGTGTATAAAAAGAGATTAGTGAGAAAGACTGAATGAAAGAGAGGGAGAAAAAAATTAATCATCAGGTTTTTTGGAAAGGGTAGAGTTGAGGAGCGTGTGGGAGGGTTGGGAGTCGATTTTAAATGGAGAATTTAAATAAGAAAAACAGAGCGGTAAAAGAAGTGACTTTCTGAGACTATAAAAGGAAAAAATGATAACATGTCAAACAGGTTCACAGATTTTGCCAAAAGAGGCAGCGCGAGATAAGTCCTTCTGCTCCCGACTGACCCTCGAAGTGAAGCAGTCTGGGGTTGAAGAGACGGTCATGGCATGAAACATAATGGAGGAGCTGGTTGGGTGAACAGCACAACCTCATCCAAACATAATTTGCAGACACTTGATGCTCTTTACTGAAACATCTGACGACAAAACAAAGAATATAGAGTGGATCTAATTAAAATCGCGCCACCTGCTCACAATGGCTCCCGGGGCACACAGTGTTTACTGTACGGGGCGCCAGGTGTGACCCATATTCAAATGCATACATACAAATCACCTCCTCGCTCTCTCTCACATATGTAAACAACTGAACGGGCTGATTGCCACTGACTCCCAAGACGGCTTTTATCACCGTTCCCAAAACGACAAGATTGTTGCAGCGTGCCAGTTAAAAGGCTTGACGGGCCGTCGCTTGGTTAAAGGTGCTATTGCTTTCTGTTGCATTCATGTTAAAACGCTGCTGTTGTTCTGATCGTCTCCCCCCTCCAGTGGTTGCCAGTTTGTGCCCTCCAAACTTGCGTAGCAACTAGTGATTATTTTCACGACTGATTAATCTGTTGATTATTTTCTGGATTTATTGCTTCATTAGCTGTGGGGTTTGCTTAAGACTTGCTTTTGATTAACCTCTTTGTTAACTTTCTATTGATTCGTCTCTTTGCTTGCTTCCCCCCCCCCCCCCTTATCTCTGTTGTGAAGCACTTTGTGACTCTCAGAAAATAAACTTTAATTAATTTTATCATTATTAGAAGATGTCAAAAATCACAGAAAAAAATGGCAGACCACCAGATGAGTGAATTATTTGTATAATGACAAAATTGATAGAAGCATTAATCCTCACATTTCAGACCCATCAGAGAACCGTTTGCCGTGTGTGCTAACTTGAACATTTACTGTTTATCAGAGAAGTTGCTGATAATCTTTTAAATATGATTAAAGGAATAATCCAACACGTCGGTAAATACTCATATAAATTTCACTTATATATTTCACTTTTGCCACTACAGTAAATATACAGTAAGGAGACAGCTGGTTAGCTTAGCTTAGGTTGAAGACTGGAAAATGGGTTAAACAGCGAGCTAGCCAGGTTACAGTCCAAATGTACTTTAACAAAAAACATCTACCCCTCTTAAACTCATAGTTTGTTGGTTCAATTAGCACACAAACCGAAGTATAAAACCAACAACTCGTGTTTTTATGGGTGTTTACGTGCAGGACCAGATGAGGTGACTCCCTGGAGTCAAGTCAGATGTACATTTTAGGTTCTTACAGAACATCCAAAAATGTGCTTTAAGTGCTATTGGTGAGCTTCAGAGGTTCTGGTAGGCAGAACTTTTCTTGCCTTTCAACAATAATAAAGACTAATTCTGGTCTTTATGCTACACTAAGCCAACCAGCTGCTGGCTGTAGCTTCATATTTAAGGGACAGATGAGAGCATCACTGATCTTTTCATCTGACTCTCATCAAGAAAGTGCATAAGTGGCATGTGGCATGCAAAGCCTTTGGTGCTACTTCAGGATCACAGTAGCTATGCATTCAGCTAATAGTCAGCTAAAAATACCCAAACTAACATGAGGTTTGGCCACCAGGAGGATTGGTGTGCTAGTGGTCCATCTGTGTGGAG
The DNA here is from genome assembly GCA_903131615.1 of Diplodus sargus. Lineage (NCBI taxonomy): Eukaryota > Metazoa > Chordata > Actinopteri > Spariformes > Sparidae > Diplodus > Diplodus sargus. The sequence continues at coordinate 147,734 of CAEMYA010000238.1, read as the reverse complement.
ATCAGGTAGGGATCTAACATAAACATGTCGGCGTGAGCCTGTTTAACCTGGTTCACATGAGTCCTGCGCAAGTGTCCTTGTGTAATCTTTTTAATCGTCCCACATTAAATTGGCCCAGTATACGTGGAAGTCCTGCTGTTCATCCAATTATGACTGTGCCATGGGGGAAGATGATGAGGGCAATTCAGCTGGTCAGCACAGACGAATGGAAGACGGAAACCCTGCGGGGGGGGGAGAGCGATATCTCTCTTGTGGAAAAAGAAATGTCAACCAGATGATGAGGACGGTGTCAGTCACTCAGGTGTAGCCAATAATTTCACAGAGCACCAAACTCTAACTCACTTCGCCCAGCGACAAGTCTGGGAAAAAGCACCATGGCAGAAAACATGTGGTCACATCAGCCCAGTTTCTCCAGGACTTCCACCTATTGGAGGATGCTCTACACAATTTACATCTACAGTGCACTAAATATAGTTTATTGGGTTCCACAAAACATCCACCTTCCATGTATTTCCTCTGAAAAGCCATGAATCCCTCCCCAAGGGGCCCGAGAGGATGGCGAGGGATGATCAAGCTGTGCAAAGGGCAAAGCCCGAATAAATTAACTCTTACCTGGAGGAGGTGGAGAATGGCGGTGTGTTAACCGATCACACATGAACCAGATTATGCGACTGTGGAATAATAAAGTGTTGCCTATTTTCAAGGAAACACCTGGCTCAGCGCAGCAGGGAGCGGGGAGCGACGATAACAACTTTCCCCCCCGAGCAATATAGACTCGGAGCCTGCGGTTGGATGCTGTGGTGGAGGCTGGAACAGCATGGGCAGCAAGTGACAGTTGTCTTTCAGGTGAGTGCCGTGGCAGCAGGCATACAATGCCACAACGTCAGGAACATGTTTTTTATTGCAGCGACAGGTGAGAGTAGACGGTGGATGAGCTGACGATCGCATCAATGTTGCATGTTGCTTTATTTCAGACGTAGCTTCTGAACAGAAATAGCTATGATGGTACATCCCGGTCTCATCAATCTGGGTACTATAACATAACTTAACACTTTGGTTTTGTTCATATCGTATCGTAAATAACATGGACCAGGACCGTCTTTTCAATTTCAAGTCCACCACTAAAGCACGCTGTCAATGTAGAGTTCTGCTGGGATCGTGAAATTCTGTAGGCTAACCCGAAAGTTAGCATCGCCCTGGTTGGAATGTGGAATTCTTTATTGGATTTTTAATTGATGCTCTGTGGCAAAAAACAACTTTTATCGTCAAACCCAGTCCAGGATAAATGTCAGCCGTGTACGTTCCCACAAAACTTTTCTTGAATTCTGTTTTTCTCTCTTGTCACAAAACTGGTTAGATCTATAGAACATTTTGTCTGTGGTGTAACAAACTCAGAACACATAATGCCGCTGGTGGAACACATAATGCTGCTATACAAAGACTTTAAACAAGACTTAATTGCCCAATTTCAACCATTCTGTAGCTGCCTTTCACTGTGCGGCTGTTGTAGGAATAATCATCCACAAAATCTTGGCACTGAACGTCCAGCCATCATCCTGCCGAGCCCGTTGGGACTCATCCGTCCACTTTGCTCATTTTGTCTGACATTAAAACGTAATATCATTTTTTTCCCCCTTCAGGTAACATCTCAATCGATTGTGTCAGTATTTTATTAATAATGTGCCCTCTTGCTGGAGATGTTACATGACTGACGGGGAACAGTTAAGCTGCCTGATCTGGAGGGATGAAGCAGGGAGATATGAGACACTGGTGAGGAGAGACGGGAGAGGATGACTGAAGGGGGAACAGAACATGGAGACAAATGGGGAGGACTGTAAATGCAGAGAAAAGAGGCAAAGAGTCAGAGAGATTGAGGGAAAGAGCGGCTTGACTGGAAACGAGACATAAGGTGAAAAGAATAAAGTTAGATACGGGGATAGGCAAAGGAGGAGATCCATTGTGCTCGGAGAGAGTAGATGGCCTTGGCATCAAGCATTATTGTGACAGATTAAGGGTTAATGTTCAACAGGGCGGAGAGGAGTGGAATACTTCCACCGTGCTCGCACACACACAGCGACGGTGCTGCTCTGTGTGCTGCCGAGGGCTGAAATCAAAAGCGGTGATTCTGATAATAATAATTGCAGTGATTACCGCTTGTTCGCATATCTCCCAGCCATTATTCCCGCAATGTTGTTTTTTCTCCTCTTCTGTGTAGGCCTGCATTAAATCTCTTCAATCTCGGTCTCTGACAGCAAGCACAGCTGAGGAGGAGATTGCACAAAGGGGGAAAAAAACCCATCCCTCTTGCTCTGGAATCACAGATGGACTGCTGCAGAAAATGTAATCAAAAGCCCTGAGAGTTCTGACTTTTAATATGTGGAAATGATGCCAGGTTGATGGGTTTGTCGGTGTGTGTGTGTGTGTGTGTGTGTGTGTGCACAAACTTTAACCATACTGTGCTGCTGTTCTCTACGGGGGGGAGGATGATTTATAGGTTGGTGTTGGTGCACATTACAATATAAATCACATTTGTTTTTCAATCACTTCATGCATGGATATTGTCCGTCTCAGTTAAATACATCGTGGCAATGTGACTGCAGCGCAAGTTTCCACAGAAAAACCGAAGAAAAGCATCACGTTCACATCACATGTTTGCGACCAGACTTGCATACTGGGAGGCGGAGAGGATGGTGGTGGAGCTACAGGCGAGACAGCTGCCAGAGACCGCACTCCGAGGCTGCATGTCAACAATTAAAAAGCGTGAAACCACTGCATGTTTGTAAGGAGGCGTCAGGATCATATCTAGTCACGCTTGTCGTGACAAAAAACTGATGTTTTTGACAGTCAGTCGGGACATTGCCAGTCATGTTTCTGTTGACGAAAACGGGTATTTTGAGCCACAACGTGATCTTTTCCTGACCCTCACTAAGTGGTTGTCAAGCCAGTCATCGCATTTCGGCGTGGGTTCTCAACAATTTTTAGTATGAAACCACTGGATATTTTTAAAAAGACGAAAAACAGATATTTTTGATGAAACCTTCGGACATCTCCAGTCATGTTTGTGGTGACAAAAATAATTATATTTTAAGCCAAAACATGATCTTTCCTATACCTAACCAAGTTGTTGACAAGCCAGTGATCGCAGTTCAAGAGTGTGTTTCAACATCATTAAGATGTGAAACCACTGGATATTCTTAAAGGTACTTCAGGACAACATCTAGACATGGTTCTGGTGACTAGAACAGGTATTTTGAGCCACAACATGACCTTTTCCTAACCCTAACCAAGTTTGTTCTGTGCCTAAACCCAACTAGACCTTATCTACACCGTTGTTGCGAGATAAAACTGAAAATTGTACCCACATATACAAAAATTGCAACGCAAAGAAATGTGAAGTTTCATCGTCTTCGTGGTTGGCAGAAACGCACTTTGCCAACATTTTTTCTGGCGATTGCAACAGGTGGAGTTGTAGTTTCTTACAAAAACATTAAATAAAATATATCTGATTACAACAATATAGTCTGTTGTTGCTTATTCACTAAACGTTTAGACATAGTAGTGCTCAGGAATGCTAAATGTGGGGACTTACAGTATAATTTTGCTGGAACACAGTGCAGGTTAAATACAATCCCCAAGCACCTCAATCAGCACCTCTTTTTGCAAGAATATATAGAACTGTGCTTGCACTTCACTTCACTGTATGGTTTCTCTTTCCGACACAGAGTGGAAGTCAGTGCCGTTTCCTCATCAAGGCGTGTGTGGGCGAGAGACAAAGAAAAAGTCCACGGAAGAAAAACTGAAGGAGTCAATGAGTGACTGAATGAATACGCTGATGAATGGAAGGGGGAGAATGAATGATCCAGTCTGTGCACGTGCAACAGGGCTAATTGGTAAGTCATAGTTGCTATGGTAACAGCCCCATTTGATAGATATATATATTTTTTCCCCTTGCAAACATTCATTCTGAACCACCAGCTCTACGTGTTTGGAGTTAAAGTGCAGTGATTTGTCCAAAAAAAAGAGTTGAACTTGAGACCGTGTCTCCCTGAAAGTGACGCTGTGTGGGAGCATTAATGAGGGAAGCTGCGCACCAGGAGCTGACTATTATTTATTTCTTTTACTCTGAATCACGGCTGGGTTTGATGGAAGAACTCCCCGGTTGAACCGAACAAAGAGTTTAGACGCCAGCGAGGGAGCACACCGGCAAAAATAGACCAATAAATAAAGAAAGAGGCGAGAGGGTTTTTACAGGGAAGAAGTCACGCCTGGGTTGCAGCAGACTGACGCATGGGATAAAAATATCCCCAAAGTTTCTATTTCTCTCCCGCAGTAGTCTACTCGAGCTCATCTCCCTCCTCTGCCGGTGTGCTATTTTTAGCCCACGATGACTCTTCTACAGGGAGCGCGAGGGCCTGTCTGCCACCGCGCCGCACGTGAGTCCCCCCGCACGTGCGCTCCTCTCCGTGACAGGCAGCCCGGGCGTCAGACACAACTCCCACCACCACCACCGCCGGCGGTACCGACGCCAACCGGAAGGAGGGGAGGGGAGGAGGGATGAGGGAGGGGAGACAATGTGCAGGAGAGGAGGAGGATTGATCGGAAGATAAACTTTATTCAAAAAAGATGAGATCTGAACTGCTGCTTCCATTTCACTTTCGTTCAAATTCATGCATTTTTACACAAGATTGTCTCCGAGATAGATTATTGCCGTGACCATACTGTACGTAGGCTGTTTAAACTCTCATGGGCTCAGTGAAGAGTGCTGTGCTTGGTTTGTTGTCGATTGGTATGTCTGAATAACAGTATGTGATATGTAAATGAGCAAACAATGAAATGATAAACATGTTTGCTCCTACAGAAAAAAATTATTATTTGGGCATTAACGCAAATTATAAACTTAGTAGTATCAACTCCAGAGAAAATGTCCATAGTTCCATCAGGCTTCCATAGTTTTCTATTTTCCCTCTCCAGGGTTTGAGGTGCCGCTTCGGTCACAGGACCAAACACGTCTCAGTCACCCGGAGCCGTATCTCATAGGATCAGATGTGTTTTTTTCACAAGCAGACATCTCTATGGCCACTAACTCCAAAAACTCCAAAAAGTCAAAAACAATGTAAGTGGATAAACAGCACGACAGGTAAAAGCAGAAATCAGTATTTTTGATTTGGGGGCAAACTGTCCCTATAAATCCATGTTTGTGAGCAAGATATAGTCCACCCACCTGACTACTGTGGAATAGGGAGATGCTAATTGAACAGCATGATAATTGCACAGATTTGCCTCGGGCAGGTCACAATAAAATGCCACTCTAAAAATGTGCAGTTTTATCACGCGACAAAATGCCACAGACGCTGCACGTTTCGAGGGAGCGTGCGATCCTGCAGGAGTGGGAGTCAGAGCTGTGATGTGAATGTTCATTTCACGACCATAAGCAGCCCCCCCCGACGTCATTTCTGAGAAAACATCAACCATCCTCGCAACCACCGACCCAGTGTGACCACGTCAGACGTGTCATGTAATTATATTTATTTGTTATTGCACTGCAGCAGTGGTGTCAGCAGTGTTTGTGCCTTTGTCTGACACCATTCAGATCATGTGATTGGAAAAAAAACTTCGTTTTGTGTAGGATGTTAATTCCAGACAACTGGTGCAGATTAAGTCAATTTTATTTATACAGCCCAAAATCATAAATCACATTTTAACAATCTGTACAGTGTATGACACCCTCAGTGAAAAAACTCGGGCCACGCTAACGACTGAGCCGCCATGCTGCCCTCACGTATACGAAGAGTTTGTGTGCAATAGGACAACTTGTTTTACATGTTTACAATTGAACTGGGGGAAAACACTTTTGTAACATCGTCAAAAATACGGTATTTGTTCTGTCATTACAACACAGCCTCACTGCTGAGGAGGACTGTGTTTGTTGGTCGGAGCGAGTTTCAGTTGAATGATCCATTCTTACAATTCTTCACTCGTACGAAGCTTGCCGACCGTGACTCACTTTTAACAATCTCTTCTCCCTCATGCTTTTCTCGGGAACGTTCCGTCCATGTGCAGTGGACCGTTTTTCTCACGTAGCGCGCCTCATCCCTTGAATATCAGCTCCTCTTTCTGTGTGTCCTAGTGAACGTCCAGAAATGTCCTCACTTTCTCCCTCTGGTTGTCCATACGCATCAACGCGGGTCGTTGGCGGAGCCACGTTTGAAGACGCAGCGGCGAAAACAGATCAGAGGAGGTTTGTATTTGGGCGTCCAGGAGGAAACATGAAACGATATTAAAAGAATGAAACGATAACAATTGTTTTTTTGGGAATTTCAGTGGATTATCTCGCCACCCTCCTCCATCTGTCCTCTGTGCATTCCTGTGATCCTCCTCACAATGTGATCTTCTATCATTTTATTGTGTCGATTCACAAAAGCGCCTCTGAATGCTCGTTCTTTGTCGAGGTTCTCCATCATCTCCTCTGCAATATCTGCAAATTCATCCAGTTTTATCTGGATATCGTGTTGCCATGTTTGCTGCAGTTTTTGCAGTTAGTTGAGTTCTCCACGCTTCAATCAAACTGTGAACTCGCACAGTAGATTGTTTTCAGTGGTTTATGAGCTGCAGTTTTGCGGGTAAACACACCGACCTCTTCAGTCTTCATCTCCAAGGTCCTGCAGCTCACCATCCGCTTGTGTTACGTCTTCTCCCCGCGCATCATTCCTGATTTCCTCTTCTTTTCTTGCAGTCTTCTTGTTGTCTCTCCGGCTCTTCCTTCAGCCTGCTTTCAGCCTTCCCTAAATCTGATCTTTTCACTGGGTTTAACTTCTGAGAGCCGCATTTCTTCCTCCTAGATTGTCAAAACTAATTCCAGTCTCGTTTGTAGTATAGCCTTCTAAGGGCTTTAATTAAAGGTGTTAAGTGAGTAGTTAATGGCCAAACTCACATTAACACCCTGCTGGCAGTGAACACACCATCAAACAACTACAAGTGATCCATCTGAAGTGATTCAGGCTTAAAAGTTGACACACAAAGTTTAATGTGTTTGGTTTCTTTCTTTCTTCTGTATCATGGAGGAGCAATAACGACACGCTTTAATACAGAATTCCTACATATTATGTCTTTAAAACTGTCAGTAGTGGTTTATGATTACATTAAAAGTGTTTTCCGCTGAAAGACTGATTCAACAGTGATGTTTCCTGTAGGCGGGAGGCTACTACTCCACTCTTGGATTCATCCGGTGACAATTTCACAGGTAGGCTGACCTCCTCGTACTTCACTGCAGGTGTTACAGCGAGCAGTTTTTTTTTTCTTCATGCTCATTCTCACGGTGTCAAAAATCACACCTTCCTGTCCACGTGCGTGGGAATCTTCCGTCCCGCTCAGCGTTCAGACAGGAAGGTGTGTTTTTTCTTGAGATGCTTGAGAGATCGTCTTCATCACCTTCAACACCTTCAACACCTTCAACACCTTCACCTTGTCTGTTTTTTTTTAAACAAATTGTAAAAGTATTTCAGCTCCTCCAATTCCAGTTAGCATTTTTGCTGGATCGTTTCTTATGCACTTCGTATCTCATGTGGTTTGCTCCTTCTTGTCCCGCACCATTAAGTTATCAATGTGTGCTTATACTCCATCTAAGCCTTTAACAATAACCCGCTTCACCGTCCTGGAAAATTCCAGATGTAGTTTATATCTATAGGAAGCAGTGAGAATCAATAATGCCAGTGGACAGTTGAGCAGTTTTATCATTGAGAATAATTATCATGTGATTTCATCCACAGTTGGATGCTTGCATCATATTCTGACACTTCCAGTCGGCTTTCCCTACAGAGCATTTACATTTTCCCACTCTGTGGGCTCAACAGCTCTCATCTTGTCCAGTGGGCAGAGTCATTTGCAGTTTCTCCGCTGATTTCTGTGTATTAAGTGTGAACTTGTAACTCCTGCAGTTTCTTCCAGCAGTTCGTCCTCCATCCTGAAAGGCATCTTTGTGCTCTGAATCATCTGTGTTGTTAACTGTGCAGACTTCACACCACCTCTATTCATCGTGTTGACCCATTTCTTTTCATCTCAGGTTGTCGTGCCTAATATTGGCCTGAAAGCATGCGCTCTTCTAGCAACACGGACTAATTACAATCAATGTGCTGATGTTCCCAAATCTCACAATCTCTCCCCCCCGCTTTTTTTTTGGTTAGCCGGTCACACCAGTGGATATTTTTAGGGGCACCTGGGGATATTTCCTTCCATTTTAGTCACGTCAAATGGGGTATTTTTTAAAAAGACCTGCGGACATTTGCAGTGTTTTTTGAGGCGACCACGAAATGTCGGAATGTTGGTGACGAGAGAGGAACTGAAAACTCAATTTAAACAGACGTAGAGTTGCAACTTAAAGAAACTTTCAGCTCTAACTTCAGCGTGTCAAAAAACACAAAGTTGTCCTCATTTTGATGATTTTTTCATTTTTCTCCACAGTGAATGTATAGAATTTAACGCTTCATATAATATTTCATAAATATGGAACTAGATAGGCTGCGAGCTGCTAATAAAAAGCTTCCAGGACTCTGTTTCATTCATTAATGTAACGCCAGTCAACATCCCTTTTCCCTGGTGACTACAGTGACAGCGAGGTTTACAGGGGACGAATGTAAACACAGATGGTCGTGTTCTATATTCATTACATTGTGCAATCAACATCTTCATAATAATACGCTGAAGCAGAAAACTTGACAGCTGAAAATCTCCTTCACGAATCCGTCCGTTGACCCGCGTGCGTCTCGACGCTTCACACATGCTGATGACATTTCCGAGAGAGATGTCTACATCTCTTAGCAACGTCTCAGCCATTAAAGAAGAACCGATCCCACTCACCATTTTGTCTCTAACCGGAGTCGCCTCTGTGACATCAGATTCACACTGCTTTACCTCCTTCAGGCGCTTAAAAGCGTCTCGACTGACTCTTAACACTTCATTCAGCGGGTTTGTTTTGTTCGGTCATGAGCATTTTCCGACAGGCTTTCAGGAAATCTTTATCGCCATCTTCCAAAAATGTTGCTTGTCAAAAAAATCCCAAGATAAGTCTGCTCATCATCAATCGCTGTCAAACAGCTACATTTGGCAGATTTTTGGGCATTATTTTGTAATACTTTTTATGATGGACAGAATATAATCTTCGATGTTGAAGGAGTGATGAAAGTGGGCCGATAAACCTGCACTTAGCAAAAACCATCCAAACCCTGAATTCAGGTCACTGGTTCTCCAAAGGATTGCAGGACAAACATAAACCCACGCTGACATATGAAAGAACCATTAAATGTATTTTCCCTGTACCGGAGCGCGGTGTACGTGAAAGGTAATGGCTATTGATTCATCACCTTTTCTCTGCTCTGTTCTGCAGGGATTTGATGAGTTTTCTGCCTCCCGTCTCACGCAGCGAGAACTCCGTCAAACTTTTTAATTGTCACCTCGAGCTAAAAAAGAGAAACTTCGACAACAAAAGACTGTCTGCGCGACCACGGGTTTGTACAGTGTTTGTACGTGTCAGTGATGACAGTGTGTCAATACTTCTGTGAATGAGTGGGTGCTGCTTAATGCAGTGTGTGAGAGCATGCAGACAACTGTGTCACTGCCTACATCTAGTGGTGGAGGGACAAACTGCACACTGTACACCATAACACAACTTAATAATAATGTATGTTGACTAAAGGACTCACAGACAAGTAGGGTTGAGCAGCTGCATTGAAGAAAACTGCAATTATTAAGTCTCAGTTCCCTCTTTTTAAAACATATTTACTTCAAAGATGCACAGAAATTAGTCCTGTTTTTCTACGTCTTCTAAATCAGTCCAACATCAACACACAGACATGATACACATATTTTATTTTGAATGTCACTTACCCTTTCTGAAGATGTCCCTGTCTCGGATGTCCATCCTGGATACACGTCCGAAAAATCAGTTCAGAAATCACAGGAAAAAAGACGCTCCTCACAACTACCGAACTTGCCTGAGAATCGTCACGTTTTAAAGTTTCTTTCAGTATCAAACTAATCCAGTGTTAGTTATCTGTACGCCAGTGAGTGAATTATAAACAGGAAGTGATGTTAGCTTATTCGGCATACTTTTAGTGACGCTAATTTGCTAAAAAAGTAAACAAATAAAGGCTAAAATACGAGGATCATGTTGAGGAGTTCACAGCTAACTGACGCCATGGCAACTGTTTTACTTCCTGTTTACGTTCCAACAGCCCCCAAATTAATTAATTAAGACACTGCGGATACAGAACGATTTTTAAATGTATGACACATAACTTTCAGTGTTTGCAAGCACAAGATAATACTAACATTGCCAATAATTCGACTTAAGAAGCAATAAAATTAGTTGTTTGTAGTTGTTTTAAGTAGCATATTCATTTTTAGCATACATGAGCTACACAGGCTAATGAGCTATTTTATGGATGTATTTGATATTGGTTCTTCTTGATATTGTGACTCTTGTTTCAGGACCTGGAGATTACCATCTGAAAACCTTGACTCTTTGTAAAAGTGATACAAGAGCTGATACCTGCATTTCCTCAGCTCTTATAATTGATTTTTTACAGGTGTATGTTCTGAAACAATGTATTTAAAACCTCAAAATGTGCACATTCAAGATACTTTACATGAGTATTTACATTTTATCTAGCTATTTGCTGTTACTAAATCTCCCAGACTAAATACTGTACTTTTAACTCCACTACATTTGTCTAACTGCTTTAGTTACTTTTACTTGTCAGATTAGAATTTTCCATACATTTCCTGAACAGTAAAAAAACAACATGTTTCTCCAAAGTTGGTGAGTTTTAGGCAGGGCAGGGGTCCATGGGCTGAGACTGGACTAACATAAGGTCTGATTTGGGCTGCCAGATGTTTTGATGTAGAATTTGAATGTCTGCTAATGCTTTATTAAAAATATAATATCATTTTATTATACCCTATTATAGTAATACTAGATTACTTCTCTCACCATGACGAGCTCGGTGCCACTTTGTGCAGGAAGTCAGTCAATTAAGGGAACCTGAGATCTGAGTGCTATGAGAGGCAAGTGAAAATATTTAAAGGAAGTTGAACAGATTATCCTGGACTTTGAGATTTCGAAAATAGCCTTTTTTTATTTCACACGTTCACCTCGGGCCTTCTGTGTGAAAACCATTTTGCACCCTAATACAAACAGTAGTGTGATGCTTTTCAGCTGTGGTCTGCTATTAAGTTTCAGTTTTGGCCCTCCAAGGGAAAAAAGGTTTGGCACCGCTGGTCTTAAGGTTGAGAAAATTCTACTTCTTAAGCTAAATAAACAATTTAAAAACCCTCTTGGATTAGCTGCAAAAGACATCATCACAGAGCTAAAAACAAAGATTTTTAGAGATATTTGTTACTCTACAAACAAATGATGAACTTTTAGAATAACAGTTTAGTAAACAGTATGTAAATAGTTCAAATTGTCTTAAAATCGAAACATCTGCAACAGGGAAACGAAAACAAATGACGACACAGACGGTGTACGGTGGTTACGCCCCCTGTGGGAGTGCATTGGTAATAACTTTATTGCAAAAATACAGGTTCCCTCTTTCCCCGAGCAACACCACCCCAGAACTGACACACAGTCTACACACACCCACAAACAATAAACCATCTGCAGCGGTTCATCCTCACCCTTCGCCCGTCTCTTTGTCTTGGACCGTCGCATCATTCACAAACACACACTTTCATCCTTAAGTTTTACATTCATTCGCTCTCTGTCTTTCGCTCCTCCTCCTCCTCCACCTCCACCTCCTCCTCCTGGTTGCTCTCTTTTTGCATTCCATTGGTTAAAACGTAATAGTAGATGCAGAACAACAAAGTTCGAACCAGCAGCATTTTAAAACATGAGATCTCCTCCTCCTCCTCTCCGTGTCTCTGCCAGAGTCCATGAGAGCGCCCGTGGGTGGGTGTGTCTGCCTCCTGACTGTCTCTGATACAGGATCGTGAGGGAAGGTTGATTTGCATAGCGGACTCATGCGCTACAATTGGCTACATTCTCCCACATCCAGAACCCGGAACAAACAAATGAATCAACAACAACAAAACCAACAAAAAAAAACCAAAAGAAAGAAAGACAACAACAAAATCTGAACCTAAATGAAAAATATAAATGTTAAATACGCTCTCTGAGTCAAGTGCCAACCTTTGGTTTAGTAACAACGATCAATCAACATCAGTAAATTCTTGACGAACTTTACATTGGCCAGTTGTTTTTGTTTATAAGTTGTTATTTTTATATAATATTTAATAGAATAAAGCATATAATAAATGTACTCTACACATGTCAGAACGCTCCTCAGTAAAGGGGGGAGTGGATGAAGTTACGTTACTGCGTGATAACTGTTCATACAACTGAGGAATGGTTGACATCTCTGAAGAAGAAGATAGCTCACTGGCCGAAAATATACCTCTAATACATATATATCATATAAAGCATATTCATATTAGACATGTCACTGTCTCAGGCTGAAGATGAGCATTTTAATCTAATCACATCTGAGGTCTCAAAACCAGTTTCAGTGGAGGGGGGGAGAGAAATAATAACAAATCGAGTGAATTCATAAGTTCACCTGAGGCCTTTAAATAAAACAAACGCCAGTCGGACTTCCTTCCAGCTGCCTCTCAGTCGAAAAAGCCTTTCAGGAAAAGTGCACTTCTGCCCAGTAACCTTGCAAAGCGCACTTGAGTCATCTCTATTTTTCATTAATAAAGCCTAAGAGAAGGGTTTTCCTAACCTACATACTCTCGCTCCCGTCTCGACTTCCCCTCCCCTGTCGGCCTATTTCTGGTGCTACCGTATCCTGTTTTTTTGGAAGAAAGAAAGCAAGCGCGAATAAAAAGAGGAGCGGAGAAAAAGAAAGAAAGAGAGAAACAAAGAAAGAAAAGAAAGAAGCAGAGCAAAAAGGAAGCGCTTTTCTTGTTTAATCTCCCGGTAGAAACGGGAGAGCTGTCATTAGGTCGGCGAGCGGTTTTTGGGGGGCGGGGAGGGCGGAAACTCCAGCTAGACACTTGTGAAGTGCACTCCACTCCTATTTGAAATGCAGACATGAGGAAGTACCACTTTTAAGTTTATCAATATTCGTTAATTATCATTATCAACATTCCATAAGGTCTTATTAATTAACATACAGGTTTCATACATGAGTTTTTCTGTACATGACTTTTTAGTTTATTAGAGAGTTCGGTCTCGGGCGGGTTTTGTACTGTGCGCGCACACAGGAAGAGAAAAAAACAAACGAACCCCGAAAAAACAAAGAAGAGAAAAAATATGGCTGTCCATCTGAAACAGTTCGGCTACGTGTGCGTCCAACAGGAAAAAATGCCCGTGAAGAAAGAGGAAGAGGCGTGGCTACTTGGTAAGAGCCTCCCCCTGAGCTGAGGGGTCCTGTGTGTGGGGAGGGGCGGAGTCTGCCGAGAGCTCAGGTCCAATCAGACCCGGCCGGTGAGCGACCAAGCCGACACTGAAAGCGGCATGCTCGCCAGGCTGACTGCACAGGGGGGAACCCTCCGAAAAACCCAGGGGGAGACAGAAACAACAGTCCCGGGAAGAAGGGGGGGAAGGTTGAGGTTGTAGTTGGGGGTCAGAGTGACTGCATAGACAGAATAGTAGGTCGAGGATTGGGAGGGGGAGGGAGGAAGGCAAGAAGGGGCTAAGCAGGGTGCTGCAGGCGCTGAGGGAGGCTCTACGTCAGTGCAGATGTGCATGTGTGCGTGCATGTGTTTGCGTGTGCATGTTTGTTTGAGGGAGGAGGAGGAGGAGGAGGAGGAGGAGCAGGATGGGAGTTTGATCCTCCTGAGCCGATTCCAGGTCCGTCGAGGCGAGGACCCCGGCGCCGCCGCCGCCGCCGCCCCGTGGTGGAGGTGGAGCGCGGTGAGAGATTAGTGAAGCAGAGTCGGACTCTGGTCAGAAGACAGTTTGACCCCCGTCAGACACAGCCAGAAGCTCCCTGCACTGCCCGACAGCTCCTGGACGGGAAGGACGAACAACAGGTCGGATCAGCGCCAACGTGCAACTCAGAATCACGTCAGACTCACAGACTGAACCGTCAAAAACACAAGAGGACATTTTTATGTCTGCACCTTCTCAGTGAAATCAGCTGATTCAAAATGTGCCATGTCTTTAATGCACTTTATAGATATTTTCATCATCAGAAACTTTGGAATTTGACCATAAATGTAATATGATCTGAACTGTGGTGCAACATAAAAACACATAAAAACATATAAAAACAAATAAAAACATATAAAAAACATATACAACTGAAAACTGGAACCTCCCAGAATCAACTGCAGCGAAATGGGTGCCAGAATATTCTAACTTCAAGGTTTAATGCTATAAGTAAAAGAGTATGGAGTTATTTTGCACATTCAGAAAGGTTTTGTATTAGATTACAAAGAGGTTTCAGGTTAAAAGAGAACCGAATTTCCTGTTCTGTGCTGATGAAAAAAAGATACAACTTCTTCTTTAGCAGATTAGTTCAGCACAGAACATGAAGTCTTTTATTTCTGGTGATTTATATTTCTTTTCTCTTGTCATGTGGCTGACTGAGGGACTAAAACACAGTCTCACACACACCTTTAGTGTATTTACATGCATATAATTGTCACGTTTCATCTCCCTGTACACACAATCGTGTCAGTATCCCGTTTTTCTGAGCGTGTGCAGTTGAGTCTGTGTTCCAGTGAGAGATCAGAAACCTGGATCAGTTTCTTACATGCCGCAGTTTTTCTGGTTTCTGAGGCCAGGATGTAATGTTTAAATGCACAGAACCAACGTCCTCTGATGCTACGTGTGCACGTAAACATGCTCGCTGTTGAAGGTGAAGCTGTCATCTCACGTCTCACATCCCAAACAGATATGAAATAAATCTGACAGGCTTTAAGAGTCGGTGTCGACTTGTTTTTCCTTTCCTTGTATTTCCCAGTTTGCTCATTATTTAGTTAGCCAGCACCTCCGACAGCTCGTCCCACATATGTCATCTTCAACTTTTAACTGGAGAGGCGCCTCACAACCTGCCGCGATGTTTGACAGAGAAGTAGTTTCTGTTGTCAGTGTTTCCTGTGTGAAATAATTGGAGATTTTCAAGTGTTTTCTTCACACCCAGCAGTTAAATCATTACAGTTGGAGCTGGTTGTTCTAAGCTGTGGAACAACGGGAAGATTTGCAAAGAACATCTTAAAACAACAGGGTTTCTTTTCTCTAACTTATGTTAGATTTCGTTTAGCTTAAGGAAAAAAAACATCCTCTTTATCAACTGGATTTGTGGTTTGGTTTCTAAAGTTTTTAGATGTCTGCAGGAATTTTAAACTAAATTTGACACAAATGGCAGATTTTCCCAGGGATGAGAGAAACCTTTGGCTCTCCAGTTATTATAAATCAGTGCACAGCCCCAGGATACAGCTACGTGCAAATAGGGGCTTAGCCTACTTTTGTGCCAGACGAGTGTGGTTTGCCAGAAAGTAAAACAGATCACCGAACATTCATAAAACATCACAAAAACACACCGACTTTGCTTTTGTGACCTGATTTAAAAAATCAGCTCTGACACCCACTCGTCTGGCACCGAGAGTAGCTCAACCAAGGAAACGAGCGGCATTTTCCTTTAAATATTTACAGGTGTGGGGTCGTATGAGCTCAGCGCAGTGTTTACCTGTGAAGCGGTGGAGGGAGGTGGTGATGAGAAGGTGTTGGTGATGAGGAGATGGAGGAGATGATAGTGGTGGAATAGCGACAGGGACTCAGAAGAGAGGAAGTAAGCAGGGAGAGGCACTGACATCAGCCTGCTTCACCTTTGAGAGACAAAGAGGAAGAAGAGAGGCAGAAGAGAGAGAGAGGGGGACAGATTGGAGATCGGAAAAGAAAAAGCAGGACAGAAAGGAAGAAACGAGACAAACAGCGGAGGGAGGAGGGGAGGGAAGAAGAGCACAGGGAGAAGCAATGTGTCAGGTGCCACGGCGGGAATCATCAGGCAGGTGCAGTTTAGCAGCACGGCCACATGGAGGCGGCAGAGGACAGGAAGTCACACTCACGAAGCTGCGGGTTGCAGTCAGGCGGCTGCGGCGCGGGGTCACTACTGTGCCGCTCAGGCTGCGTCCAATCCGCCTCAGGTTTTCCCCGTCCTCTGGCTCCACCCCATAACGCAGATCCCGCAACATCATTGGCTGGAGGGGAAGGGAAAAATGTCTGTCAGAGGCTGGAAGAGACGGATCCACGAGAGGGGGATTCTGTCGGGGGAGATGACGTGGATGTTACCTTGTTGAGGTAGGTGGGGGTGCTGGCGCAGTCCGCCCCGTACACACTCCTCTCCATGTCTGCGTTGGGGGTCTTGGAGCGACCCTGCCCTCCCACCCTGGATATGAGCCTCTCTGACGGGCTGCAGCCTGAAACACACACACAGGCCGGAGGTCAGAGGCCGAAACATTCAGGGGTCTAAAAACACGTCATGTGACATTTTAGAGGAACAAACTCAACTCACCCATGTTCCTACATTTACTCTCACATACTGAAGCTCAGGTAGAATATTTTGTCTTACATGCTTCACATATTAGATGTAAATTCTGTTGCAGCCCATCACTGAACCAAAATGTCAGACTGTGCAAACACAACATGCTTTTTTACATGGTTTCAACCTTTTCAGCAAATTAAATGTCTTATGCATCTTTAAAAAACACTTTCCTGTGATTTTTCTCTATAATCATTTGACTCTAGATCTTTTATAAAGTGACACAACAGAACACAGGGGTGCTGAGCAGAAACAAACGTTGAAACAAAACAGTAACTTCTCAGAATCAGCTATAAAAACATGACTGCTGTGTCCCAATCCCAAAAATGTGCACGCTCTAAAATATTTGAATCATTTTTCTGCAGCCTCGATCAGCCCGACTATTTCCTCTCTGCAGTGCATTGTGGGAGAACCCTGCCCGTCAACAGCACCCTGAAAATCAGGTGTTTAGTGGTACAGTAATCCAAACCGACTGCTTTGAGTGTAGCTTTGTCATTTTTGCAGTAAAGTGTTGTGAAAAGCAGCGATGGAATGTAACCGAGTACAGTTTTCCAATGATAAAAAATTGTGTTTCAAAGTTAAAGTTTGAAAGTTATCAAATAAATGTAGTCGAGTAAAAAGTAGTTTATATGCCTCCAAAGTTTAGTGGAGTGGAGCCTGCACCTGAATCCTCCGTGCATGTCACCTCAGTCAGTTTGAAATATCAATGTTTGAAGTTGTACAGCTCATAGTTCTGTTTGCGTGTGTGCGCGCCTGTGTGCGTGTGTGTGTGTGCGTGTGTGTGTACCTGTCTTTCCAGCCTGCAGACTGGCCTGGTAAAGGGAGTCGAGCTCAGACAGCTCAGCCTCTTCACGGTCACAGCAGGGATCACTGTGTTGCCCTGGGGCATGCTGGGAGCTGTAGTGCCCTGGAGAGGACTGGCAACTGTAGCTGTAGCGCTGACTGGACGCCTGCGGCCTGAAGGGAACGCAGCGGTCTGGGGGTGTTTCATACGGCGTCACCACGGCGTCGGGG
The DNA here is from genome assembly GCA_903131615.1 of Diplodus sargus. NCBI lineage: Eukaryota > Metazoa > Chordata > Actinopteri > Spariformes > Sparidae > Diplodus > Diplodus sargus. The sequence continues at coordinate 130,179 of CAEMYA010000238.1, read as the reverse complement.
CGGTCGAGGCTCCAGGAGGACCAGTGGCGTGTGCCGCTGTCGGCGACGGCGCCGTGCCTCGGCCAATGCTGAGCGGCGACGGTGGGGGAGTGGGGCCGGGGCGGCTGCCAGAGAGGCGTGAGAGGTTTCCTCTGCCCGGAGGCTTCCAGGGGGGAGGATGGGGGAGGAGGAAAGGGCGGAGGAGCGGGGTGTGTGTTTGTGGGTTCAAGTTGTGTGGCGTGTGCGGTGTGTGTGGTGTGTGTATCCCAGAGACGCAGAGGAAGCGAGGGCAGAGAGATGGCTAAGTGCTTCCCCAGGGGTCTGACGCTCACCCCCCCTGCCTGCAGCAACTCGCACAGCCTCACCCCAGTCCCCTCCCTCCCATCCTCGCCTTCCTCCCCTCTCCTCCCACCCTCCTCCCCCTCCTCCCCTTGGCTGGAAGGGGCGCAAGGGTGAGGGATGCTGAGGGTGAGCGGGGGTCGAGGGGGAGCGGGCCGATAGGGTGGAGGGGGCGGGACCGGGCCCAGAGCAGCGTCCTGGTTGGGCGTTGCCTGGTCCTCTTCCTCCTCCTGATTGGGCGTCAGCAGTACTTGGACCGGGCCAGGCTGTTCACTGGAGGACACAAGAGAGGGAGGGTGTCAGTCAGCTGGCAGCACGGACAGAAAAAAAAACAAAAAAAAACAGAGCTGCTCTGACGTCAGGTGAGTTACTGCATAGAGGGAAGGTCACAACAGCATACCGGGATAAACAAGCAGAAAACACACACACACACACACACACACACACAAGCTCACTACCATACAGAACAAACAGCTTCGAACACAATGATGCAGCCTTGTGCAAGCATCGCTTCGTGTATGGGATTTCGCAGCCATGCTGTTTGTGAGTCAGGCACAAGCTCGGCTCCACGGACTGACAGAACAAACTTCACTTCCTGATCAGAACGTCTTCCACGGATCCCGCTTTAATCTGATTATCAGAGCGGCTCTTTACCCTCCGCTGCACCGCTGCACTTTATCATCACGGAAAATAAATGTGGCTTCTACAGTCTGGAGTAATTCAGCCTCAGCGGGACGCTATATTACTTTATTGATTTACATACATTGATATGTGGAGGATATGATATATGTTGAACATTAGTGGATCCTCTCTGCAGTGTAGCAGTGTGTGTGTGTGTGTGTGTGTGTGTATGTGTGTGTGTGTTGGTATGTGTGAAGTGAGTCTGTAAATTTGTGTGTCTATTTTTAAAGACAGGGTGTGCGCCAAACCTGTATGTGTCTACGTGAGCGCCGGCCCCCATCCCCCACATTAACTCTGCCGTCTCTTTTCAGCCTTAGTAATTACCCAGCAGGCTTTGCAGCGGCAAGCTATAAATCAGAGGCTCGTGTTGATCAATAGAGGAGAGGAGGAAGGTAATAAAAGAGGCTGAGAGCCGAGCTTTACCTCCTCCTCCTCCCCTTCGTCCTGCTGTTAACAGTTTGGATTTACAGTTTAGTCATTTCTAACTAATTTGGCTGCAGTTTAAGTTGAGCTCTGATGAAGCAGCGACACTAACACAAACGAGTTAACAAATCCAATCATTTCTACTCTCCACCTGTAGTTCTCATCAATTCAGCCAGTTCAAAGTGCTGCAGTCTGAGTCCCAACGAGATGTAATGGGAGAATGTTTGAGAGTAGATTTAAAGATTTGACTTTATATGATATTCATCTGTGTACTTTAGTTTTTGATGATTTATTTGATTAAACGTTTGATTTTAGTTCAATATAAAATAGTTAAAGTTCCATGAAATGCCCTAATTTCTTAAAGGGCCACCAATTTTAAGATCTGACAACCTTAAAAGCATGTATAGGATTAGATACTAAATATATTCATAATTTATCTGACTCAATATGAGTTCAACCTCAATGATAATCCAGATAAGGCCTTTAAAATTCTATTTATAACCTTTAAAAAGTAACTGAAATACCAAGAGACTGTGATGTCATAAGTTTTGACGTAATAACAAAAATGTCGCAAATGTTGTGTCGCAGAGATATCTACTGAGGTTAGCATGCTAACCAGCTAGCCTGTCCTTTGTCAGGATGCCACATCTCTGAGCTCCCAGTCTGGACCGCTAGCTGCACGGCTAACTGCGCTAACTAGCTAACAGCCTTTATAGTTATCAGCAGTTAGCGATTACTGAGAGGACGCCAATTCTTACATATTGCACTTTCAACAGCTGATAACCTGAGAGATATTCTGTGTCCTGAGATATGTGGGATGCTTACTTATACTTTACTGCAAATCTAGTTTTGACTATTTAACTATATTAAATGTGAGTTCTTTATCTCAGATTCTACATGAGCTGCCCACCGTTTTAAAATGTTTATTACTCAGCACTTCTTGTATCTAATAATCTACATCTGAGTCTCAGGTAACCTCCTCACACAGCAGAACTAAGACATCAGGAAGAGACAGACTGACTGACTGCAACACACACACACACACACACACACAGCAGCAGCAGCGAGAAGCAAAACAAACACACGGACAGGATGCTGAACAGTATCTGTGACTGCAGCGCACAGGACAGACACACAGTGACGGACTGCTGCCGCTTTAGGGTGCACAGAGGGACGGATCAGCGGCACACAAAGAGCAGAGGGAAGCCTTGGCAGCATACAGCTACAAAGAGCAGCACAACAACAATGAAGGGAAGCAGTGAAGCACGGAAAGAAAGGCACAGAGCGACTCCGTCTCTCTCTTTTTTTGCTCTCGATGGCAACACAGAGCCCAGCAAAGCAAGTTTTTTTTTTTTTTACTGCACTGCAACAAACACACAAACACAGAGAGGAATACGAAGTGACCGTGTATAGTCGAGTGTGTGTGCTTGAGAACACACGCACGTTCAGACACACAAAACACACATACAGCGGGATGTGAGAGTGCAGTGCTCGGGGGGGGTTTACAAAAAAAAACAGGGGTTCTGGGATTTTGTGCAGCCAGAGCTGGAGACACACACATGAGGGTGTTGAGGCGTTTTTTTGTTGGACAGCCAGCACCCAGAGGACACACACAGAGGAGTCCTGAGGTGGGTTTGAGGACAGCTCGAGCCGAGGACACACACGAAGTGAGGAGGGGGGAGGAAGGGAGGAAGGGGGTCTGAGGTGGTTTGGAGACAGGCACCGCTGCGGACACATAAGGGGGGACAGTGGTGGTACCTGCGAGGCCCCTGTGGGCGGGCGCTTCCTGTCTCCCGTTCCATTTCCTGTTCCTGCCTGCGTTTGATTGGGCCCCCAGTGCTCCTCATGCACGCAGCTACAGCCAATCCGCTATGAGCGTTAGCCTCATGCAGGGGTCTGAGCACAGCTGAGGATGTTAACATCAGAGCGGGAGATAAAAAGGAGAAAAAAGACAGAGAAGATGTAACGACAGAGTGGGCAGAGAGAGGAAGAGTGGTAGAGTGAGAGGGGGGAAAAGGAAAAGGAAACAACAAATAAGACAGGAAGAGAGTAAAAGATGACAAAAATATGAGGATGACAGAACAGGTGAGACAAAGTGAGAAAATAGAGGCAGAGCAGAAGGAGTGGTTATGAGGGGGCCGGCATGCATTACGCTCCTCTACTGTAAGTCAACGTTTGTTTTAGACATGTATAGAGCTGCAAAGTGGGGATTTATTCTGGGCGTCACTTTTTTCTTTATCTTGGGCGACTCGGAGAACTTCTTTGAATTAGTTACATCAAAATATTTTCATCTGCAGTAAAAAAAAAATATATTGTTCTTCGTTAAACAGTCGAGGGAAAACATTCACTCTTATTTAAATGTATTAAGTATGGAGTGGTATTTTGTTCCTAATCACAACAAAAAACGATCCCACATTTAAGTTCCCATCTGTGCCTTCTTAGCGAATGTACAGCTGCTGAGGCTCATGGGTAATGTAGTATTTTGCGCCATCCACCCGCTGAAATAATTACAACTTTAATCTGTATTCACCCATTTAATGAATGTTTTAAGCTAGATTATGTAACTTTTAAAAGATGTTTATAGAGTTTTGCCACAAAAAATAATACATCTTTAAAAGATCAAGAAAATAAATAAGGAAATGTTAACATTTATTAATTATTATTTCATTTATTACTCTTCAGATATCTTCATATAAAGTCTTCGTTGGGTTAGAGTTAGGCCATAAAAAAATAATTAAATAAATACCTAAAAGGATCATTTTTTATTTACTTACTTACTGATTATTTAATTCATCCCTATGTGTTTTTAAGTTTAACAAATATCAAGGATGTCATTAGTAGAAGACTTAATTGTAGGAGAAAGTCTTCCACACCCAGCATCCGTTCCCACTTTGCAACTCTATTATAAAAGCATCAATACAGTATGATAACTAGTACTGTAAGTGAGTCAAAGAGTCAAGATAAGTGAGGAGCAAAGTCAAGGCTACGTTCACGAAGCCACAGACACCAAATTCAGATTTCGTTGAGTGTGTAGCTTTGTGAACGCACCTTGAGTGGTGTTAGTTTGGTTATAAAAAAGATGAAGAAGAGGACAACAAAAGAGCAGCCATCATCCATTTTTTTGGCTTTTGTTGCCAGACTTTTGATTGATAGACACAGAATAAAGGGAGGCTGATGGCAGCTCTGTTGTTGTTGTTGGCTGTAACGTCCTCTAAAACACTGAGGCAGATTGTCTGGAGTCCGCCTGAAACCATCGATAGGGATGAGGGAAAACCAAATTCTGTTACGTAATCGCACTGATAGTGATGCCATCTGTTCGTTCGCAAGTCGTCCTTTCACTTCATCAAGGTTGAGTGTACTCACGGGGGTGTGTGTGTGTGTGTGGGTGTGTGTGTGTGTGTGTGTGTCAGGTACATGAGGCTGAACACACTGAAGCACACACAGTAGGACAGACACGGCACAACATAATAATCCCTGATATAGATTTAGTTAGTGCTGAGCTGGAGGGGAAAACCTGCACTCCTGCAGTTCATACAAGACTCTCTCGCACACACAGAGACACGTGTCATCACACACACTGACACACAGAAAAATATAATTTGTGGATGCATGGAAACACACACACACACACACACACACACACACACACACACTCGTAGAGTATTATGCACACCAGCTGTCTTTGGAGCCAAGTGTCATGTTATTCAGGTCCAAGTCAAGTCAAAACTCTGCAAAACGCAAGTCGAGTATTTGAATTCTGCCCATTAAAATAATACAGTATGTGGATATTATTCTTTCAAAGCTAACTGTAGCTATTAGCAGTGTACGTGAGATCCTTGCATTGAAGTTTGTATGTTTTGCTTTTAATCTAAAGTAAGAGCCTGATTAAACAACACTAAAGTCTACAGCCATGCTAGCAGCTCTGCGAGGCTGTACTTTCAGCTGAATGCTCACATCAGCATGCTAACATGCTCACAATCGCCATTTTTAAGCGTGTTCACTTTCTTGCTAATAGCTAGATGGTAAGATTGGTGTCTCAAATCTGTGCACTTAATACGAAGCTACAAACTGTCAGATTATCTTATCATAAAGACTGGAAACGGGAAAACAGCTAGTTAGATTGCGTAAGCATTTACTTAGGAATCACTCTGAGTTAAATGCCAACATCGAAATGCTAATATACTCGCAGTGACAGGCTAACATGCGTTGGCAATTAACTTTAAAAAAAAAACAAAGTAAAGCAGACGATGAGGGAATGTTTTTACAGGCATTTAGTCATGACTCCGTATTGGACAAATTCAAATTGTGATCTGATGGAGGCGCTAGAACAGGCTTATATGCTTGACATTTAAATGTGTTACACTTTATATCCTTTGTTTCTGAGTTTGCACAATTTAAAAAAAAAGGTTATAAATACAAAAGTACAGGGAAAAAATGCATCTACTCTCTTCATCTGAGAAGTGGGTGGTTAGTTCGTTTCATGTAAATTCCCTCTGCTTTAACAGCCATGGTTAAAACTTATTTTTGAGTATTTTCATGTTGTGTGGCTGAGATGCCTCCTAACAAAATGATGAAAGGGCCGGAAAAAAGGCTGTTAAAGAGCCGCATTCAGGCCACACTGAACCGGTCTGTGTAAGAGGAAAAATCCAAGGTTCACCATCCAACAATCGTTGGAATGTTTCAGTCTGGATGAGATGACAGACCAACATCGCTGTCCAAAGAGCCATACTGGTAGCAATGCTGACTTAAGCAAAGTGCAAAAATTGATACAGAGATATCCCAACTTTAGTTCCTGGTATGAGTCCAGCTAAAAAAAAACTGGATCCGACTCCTCTCAAAGAGCGATGGGACGATTTCTTGTACAGTATGCAGCTACATCTTTCAGAACTCACAGTCTCAGTTTTCCCTGTGACTAGTTAATTGACATTGACATGTTAAATTGGTGGAGTGCCCCTTTAAATATGACTTGAGTCCAAGTCTGAAGTCTCACAATCTCTCACACACACGTCACACATACATGACAATTCATGTAAAAACATAAGCTAAGCGAGATGTAAACACACACACACACTCAGAATCTTGTTGTGAACTTAAAAACACACACACACCGGTGAATTCCCTCGAGTGAAGCGGTGACATCAGAGCTCAGAACTTGAACTGGGTTTGTGATTTTTAAATGGGAATCACCCTGAGAGAATTTCCCACTCAGTGACGGTCAGTAAACGTCCCACAGGAGTTTCCGTGTTGGTAAAAACCGATCTGACAGGGATTTGCTCTCTGCTCTGTTCTGCAACACTGAACTCAGCTAGAGCTCAGCTGGATGAGAGACACACACACACACAGACACACACACACACAAACACACACACACACATAAAACAATTTGCGGATGACACACAAAAAACAAATAGTATGAGTTATAGTAACACTCACTGAAGACAAAAATACCGATGGAGGGAGACAGATGGAGAGACAGACGAACAGATGGGTGTGAGGACAAAGAGGAGGTCAGACAGAACCACGGACGTACAAGTCACTGTGACGACTAAGCTAGACAACAGGTGATAATGTGACCTTAAAGCTGCACCGGGCAAGATTTGAACATAAAAATACACCGCAGTGACGCAGAGCTTCACATCCCCCACAATTGAAAGTGAGCAGACTCGCTCCCCTGTCTGTTTTCTTGTAGAGAAAACTGAGAATGAATCCCAACATGACGTAGTAAGTCAGTGCTAATGTCGCTGGTACACGAGTTTGAAACATACAACGTTGCCACATGCAGCTTTAAATGCAGTTTGACCTTCTTCTTAAAGGGCCTGTTCACCCAAATTCCAAAAAAACACAAACATATTTTCTCACTTACTGATTCTGCTTACAAGCCACGCAGAAATCGATCTTTGGACCTCACTGTGAGGAGTTTTTATCTGAACTCAACAAACAGTCCCTATAAACTACTCTGCGTATCAAAAATAGCATTAACTGGTATAAAAGTTTGGACAGAAATATCTTAAAGGTGCAGTATGCGAGAAATAACATCTGTCAAATTCATACTCAAAAGAAATGGATGGCACCGGTCAACTGCTGCTAACTGCAGCTAGTTAGCTTAGTTAGCTGTGCAGCTAGCAGCCTAGTAATAATGCCAAAACTGTCTTTCTTCATATTCTGTCAATTACATTTTTAAATATGGAACTTTTAAAATGAAACCAGAAATATCACAAGATGGAGGTAAGTGAGATAATATGTTTTCCATAAGTTGGGTGAACCGACCTCGAACTCTTGACATTTCAATGCATTTCTACTCCACAACCCTTCGCTCCTACTTCCTGTCTCTCTCTTCACCCCTCTTCCCCTCCATACCCTGGTGTTGGAGCTGGTCCAGGTCCATGAATTTGCTGGGTTTGGGGTTGAATCCCATGGCCGCCTCCCGCTCCGCCTCCCTTCGCTTCTGCTGCTCCTGCTGACGGGCTCTTCTCGCCACCTCCTCCTGCAGCTCGTCCAGCTCACTGCGCCCTGAGCCTGAACGTGTGCAGAAACAGATGAAGTCATCGGTCGGAGCAGAGAAGCGAGCCACAGCAGAGTAAGTAAGTTCAAATGTGTGCAACGGATACGTACCTGCATTGGTGCCGCCGCCCCAGCTGGGGGAGGGCAGCTCCTGCAGGATGGCACCGCTGCTCTTTGACTTGGGCACCGAACGCCATGAAGGTCCTGACATCAGCACCCGTTTCTGTTGCCCCACCTCCCTGTGGAGACAAAGAGAGAGAAAGGGAGAAAAAAAAGGGGGAAAAGATGTTGAGAGTGCAGATCATACGACTCCAGACAAATACGTCCACTCACTGATTTGTTGTACTATTGTTGGAAAATTCGCCGTTCTTAATGTCATGTTCGTATTTCATGCCCGTAAAGTGAAATTGAGCAGAAAAACAAGAATGACAGAGAAGCCACGGGAGGGACAGACGATGAACGACACAGACAGAGAGGAAGAGACAGTAATTGTTACTTGTGAGCGCCGTACCTATCGGGGCTGCTGCTGTTCCTCTCGCTGCTCTCGTAGCCACTCTCCATCCTCTGAATCAGACGTGGCTGGTGCTCCACCCCTCTCAGAGGTGGAGGGGCAGGGGGACCCATTGTCCGCCCGCTGCCCAGAGACCTGGGCTGCCCAACCAGCCCAAACCCCGCCTCCAACTCCCCGACTTCCCTCCCTTCCGCCTCTTGTAACCCTAGCTGTGCGGGTGGAGCGGGTCCCGCGGGGGGAAAGGAGTCCTGTGGCTCCGGAGGGAGAGAGGGACCGGGCAGGGTGTTGTAGCCCAGAGAGGAGCCTCTCGGTCGGGTGAAGATGCTGTCGATGTTCAGGGCCTCTCTCCTGGGCCTCCAGGTTGGCCGGTAGCGGCCTCCAGAAGAACTGGAGGGCGAGGGAGGAGGATGTCACACAGGACGTTACACCAAAATACTAACAGAGTTCGTTATTTAGTTTATTCAGGCATGAAGATCTTTCTCTTCTGATTAAGATTTCCTCCTTAAAATTGCATGGAGCACCTTTAAGGAAAGTCATTTCAGAGGGTAGTTAAATAAAAATACATGACCTATAAAAAGACTTAAATACAGATCAGTCAAGAGACTCACGTGGAGCTTTTATTGCAGCAACATTTTATTTCTGCTCAGAGCTCTACAACAAATCTGAGCGAGCTTGAAACAGACTGAGATATGGTGATAATTAGTTAGTTTGAACCCCAAAATGTGAAATTAATTCCACCTTTATTTCATGTAATAACCGTAACTGTTTAAAGACCAGTAACTGTTGAATACTTTTGAACATGGGTATAATTTTGAGACACTTGGAATTATTGTTCTTTCAAATCCACCAATTTTTTTCACACAGTTGCAGTTAAAAGTCACGTTTCAGATTTAAAACTTGTACGATTTTTCCAATAAAATGCAGGCTGTCTACGGTTGATTCATCAGCTGTGCAGTACCTGGACTTGCTCTCACTGCTGGTGCTTTCATCCTCCCAGTGGGGCCCTCCAGCTCCGCCCTCGCAGCCCCCCACTCCTGACGAAGAGGAGGAGGACAGGGGACGAGAAGAGGAGGAGGAGGAGGTGAGCGGCCGGCGGGAGGAGAGGAGGAAGACGGCCGTCTCCTTGTACTCCGGCAGGGGAGGAGAGGGAGGGCGGGGAGGACCCTCCACCGCTGACTCTGAACATGGAAGACAACATTTCTATTTATCCCTGAGGGGGCAATTAAAGTAAGTAAATAGAGACGAGGCGCAGAACACTTCTTTCCACTGATACTTGAAAACTAACCTGTGTTGGCTCTTAATGTATTTGCACAAGAAGTACCGCAGTTTCTCTTACTCCCTGAAAACACTGCGGTCACTTGTGTATTTGCTGCTGTTAGGAGCTGTCAAAGTGCAGCTGTACTTTGTGAGTATACATAACTTTGCGCCGGCATTACCTCCGGTGTCAGAGCCGTGCGGCGGTGTGCCGGTGTCGTAATTGCAGACCACCGTGGTCTGGGACTCGCTGGAGAGGTGGCTGCCCGTGGACTGGTGGAGAGATCGGCCGCGAGACGTGCGGTGACTCGAGCTGTCCGTCGACGAGTCGGTCCGAGTGTCGCTGGATATTGACGGCTCCCGACCTGAGAGGGAATCAGAGCAAGAGAGAGATGACCCTTCAGTTAATCCTGGATCTTCATATGTTTACAGTCAAATAAGTTAAGCATGTGGGAGCGGGAGTTGGATTATAAGGTTGAAGGTCGGAGCGTTAAAGCTGTAACCTCGCCTGCCCCCTGATGATAAACACTGAGTAATCTGATCTGATCTGTAGCAGAGTGTGTCATCTTTGCTGTACCAGAGTCTTCGCTGTCGTAACCAGCTTTGCTGCTGCAGTGCTGGAGCTCCAGCTGCGGGTTGGAGCTGGTACAGGGGTTGGGGCTCTCCTGCAGTATCACCGGCGTCCCACGGGGGTCAGCGTAGAGCAGCAGCAGGGGCTGATAGTGGCCTTTGATACAGCGAGACACCACGTCCTTCCACTTAGGGCCGATCTGGAGGTGCAGCAGGGCAACACACACACATAAAGACACACATGAACATACACAGAAACCCCCCCCACACCACCACACACACACACACACACACACACAACGAGAAAGTAAATCTATCTGTATTGAGGTATAACATTACACATATTCCACCAAAAGCAGAAGGTCAAACACACATTGTGCAGCTGTGTGTCCTCTTTGATATCACGTTATCACACTTTTTCATTAGCTCAACAACCTAATGTGACTGACAGCGTGCACCGTGACTGACGGAGGTGTCAAGGACATGTAGATTCACTTTATGTCACACTTTGACAACAAGCGAACGCAGCTCCCTTCGGCTCAGCCGCCGCAAGATTTATATCGTGTTATAACTCACGCGCGGGTCGTGAAGCATTACAACATGAGACCGGCTTTCAGCGCTTAAACCTGCGCTAAGATTCAGACAAAGACGGGGGGGGGGTTAAACCTTAAACACATAATCAATCTTGAGCCACCCCCGCTGACCATGCAGCACTTGAACTAAACCGTGCAGCGTAGTTCTTGTCATTGCTGATCTCACAGGCACAACTGGAGATGCAGCAGATACTGTACAGCAACACCCCCCCACCTCCCCGCGCTGCAGCATGCAGACGGCGAACTGTGTCTCACCTCTTTGACGTGGGCGTCGTCGAAGTACATCCACTTGCGTATCTTGGTCTGGAAGAAGAAGGTGGAGTAGTGCTTGCCGTAGTAGCACACCATGCCCACCAAGTAGAGCTCCGCCTGGCGAGCCCTCTCCTCTGTCACACGGTAGAACAACTACAGAGAGAGAGAGAGAGAGAGGAGGGAGGGAGGAGGAGACAGGGAGCGAGGGAGGGAGGGAGGGATGCAGGGAAGAGAGGGAGAGGTGTGCAGTGGCAGGGAGGAGATAGAGATAGAGGAGTTAGTGTGAATACAAGCACATTTTTGCTCACCTAGGAGCTGTATGCAGTAATCCTTCACTCAGTGCCTCTTCTCATTGTGTGCTGCACACACACTGCACAGTGCTACATGTGCGCCGCAGCTTCTCAGGCAGAAGTGATGCACAGATCTCACACTGATGCCTCAGTAAGGTCAAATAATACAGCCGCACATTTTATACGCACAGACAGATGTGATAAAAGTGCAGAAGTTGTTGGTTTAAGAATCGTCTGTATAATCCAACCTTTAACTGCTGCTGCATTTGGTTCAAACACCGCTACCAACAGCTACCGTCATTATTGACAATCTAAAGGGACAGTTCACCCCAAATTCAAAAACAGATATTCCTCCTCTTACCTCTGGTCATATTTATCCATCTAGCTGAATTTTGGAGATATCTGCCTTCTCTTGAATATAATGGAACTAGATGGCACTCGGCTTTTGGTGCTCAAGGCGCCAAAGAAATACATTTGAAAAACTCGACAGCAATGTCTCTTTTCAGAATTACTCAAGATAATCCACAGAGATTCGTGCGAGCAGCCTCACGTAGGAACTACTTTCTTTCCGTGTCGCCGCGTCGAAGAAAGTGTGTCTACTCAAGGACAAAGAGGATCGCGGCAGAGACAGCGCAGGATGTAAACATTAATGTCATCCTGCTCTGAGCTAGCTTAGTTAGCTTAATAAGCTAAGCCAAATTTCAATACCTAAGGCGTTTATCTCGTCAGCGTCACTGAGCCAATAAGCATGCAGTTCCATTATATTCTCGAAACCTCGGCAACTCAAACCTCTAGACAACCTCAGCACTACAGGTGAGAGGAAAAATATGCATTTTCTATTTTGGGGTGAACTGTCCCTTTAAGTCTACAAAATGTCAGATAATAGGCCATCATGACTTTTCCACAACCCAAAGTGACGTCTTCAAATTGCTTCTTTTGTTCGACCAACAATCCAAAACTCAAAGATATTCAATTCACGGAGATAAAAAACAAAAACAAAAGAGAAAACAGCAAATCCTCATTTTTGACAAGCTGGGACCAGCAAGTGTTGAGCATTTTTAGCTTGATAAATGAAAATCATTAACAATTGTCATCTATTTCATTGTAACAGACCAATTGTTTCTGCCCTAAAAAAATCCAAACAATGGAGCGAAAGAACACAAAAGAGTAACGGGGAGGCAGAAAAGAGAGAAAACAGATGCAGTAGACAAAGAGAGAAAATGAAAGCGGTGGCGGAGTCGGAGGGATACAGGAGACAGATGGATTCACTTTCTCTGATCTGAACGACTAAACAAAAGCAGAAAATGCGATAGATTATGCCTCCGATTCCTATCTAACAACTAGCTTCATCTCACAACGGCGGGATGAAAACGAGGGAGACAGCGGCAGGCGGAGACAGAAGAAAGAAGATAGAGGAAGGAATTTGACTCACTATAACACATATTCACTGATCCATTATTCATAGATATCGCTTCAGAATGCGGCTGGAGATGTTACAGTGGCATTAAAATGCATCAGCATTACTCAGTCATGACACGGAGTATCAGAGGCCAAACACGTGTGTGAGTGCGAGGTGTGAAAGCTGCAACACGAGACAGTGGAACGACATCCTGAGCTCCATATGAGAGAAATGGAGGTCAGGTCAGTTGTGTCATGTGTGTTATAATTTGTTGTTTGATGGAACCGGATAGGTCGAGTTTACTGGGCGTTAGAGAATGCACATATTTATATGCTGTATCTAAGTGTATTTACACGTGTGTTTGAGAGTATTTGTGTGTCCTTGCAGGTGTGTGTGTGTGTGTGCATGTTTTTGTTCCCTATTGGGGACCCTGTCATACACACTGACAATGCCAAGACCAGTAGTTCTTATGGGGACCAAAAAATGGTCCTAATGCAGTAAAACATGATTTCTGAAGTCCTAAGCGAGTCTAAGTTTAAGGTATGAATTGAGATGAATGAATTGATAGAGTTAAAGGTTAGGGTTACAGTAAAGGCAACCAAGTGCAAAAAGCCACTGTGACATCACTCATTGGTTTGTTGTCTATTGTTTTGATGACTTGAGTTCGACATTACAGTCCTTACTATCTTTTATTAGAAGATGGGCTGTAGTAGCTACTTGTCAATCACAAGGTAGCCACGCCCTTAAGAATACCCTGATGCTTTATCGTCTACTCAAAAGTTTACAAGATTAACATCCTACTGTATTAAAGAAGACCTGAAACTAATGATTTAGACATTAAACTCATTAGGAAATTGTTTACTGATGTTATTAATCAATAAGAGAAGTAGGGTCATTTTCTCATAAACATACATTAAATCAGGCTTGTTTTCAAAAACCAAACTCTGTGACTGTGGCGCTTTGAGCTAAAAGCTAAATACAGCATGCTAGCATGCTCATTATGATAATGCAAACAGGCTGATGATATCATCATAGATTAGCATATTAGCCTGTGAGCAAAAACAAAAAGTAGTTTTGCAGGTATTTGCTCATAAACCATTTTTTTCCATCCTCTGGAAACCAAGACTGTTTGCACCAGATTGTATAGCAATCCATCCAATGTTTGTAGGAGTCCTGCAACTAGAGATACTAAAAATGTGTATTTTTATTGTCTTACTGTAAGAATTTATCTTGTAGAGGGCCAGTGTGTTGGGTTTAGGGGACTCTATTGGCAGAAATTGAATATAATATCCAAAACTATGTTCTCATTTGATTAAAATCACCCAAAAATGAAGAATCGTTGTGTTTTCATTGCCTTAGAATGAGCTTTCTATGTCCACAGATGACTGAAGTCCCCTTCAGAGTCAGCCATGTTGCACTGCCATGTTTCTACAGTAGCCCCCCACAAACCTGACTCTAGAGGGGCCTTCTGCATTTCGAGGGGTATTAGGTTGCTCTCAGTCTGCAACCTCAGAGGAGCACTGACGGCGTACTCGCCACCACAAACATCACTGCACTAACTCACATGTACACACTGTGCACAAACCTTTTTTACAAACAAATTTGGAGCATTATGTCAGTGTTTGGGTGGATGTACTTGGCTGCTCACACTGGCATACATAACATACATTAATGTGTTACAACGACCGTGTAATTTGTGTGTGTGTAATGTGTGTGTGATCCCCTTACATCTCCCAGACGCAGGCATGTCCCCAGGCTGTGTATGACGTCCTCCGCCAGGTCAGAGTGGTCCGAGTCCCACACCAGCCCGATGGACACGATCTCCGGTGAGTTCATCAGCACCCGGCGGATACGCAACACCTCCCCGCAGTTACTCTGTGATGGAGGGAGGGAGAGGAAGGGAGGGGGGGGAAAAAAGGAGAGCGTGTGATCAAACAGGTTTATTCATGCTGTGTTGTGAGGCAGTGTGACAGCGGTGTACATCGCTAAAATCATCCCTGTACTTGGCAGAGATGAACACACGTGCACGCATGCAGAAACACACATGGATGAGGTGAACGGTGGGAGAATGAGTGGCCGAGATAAAAGGCAGGAGGGGAAGCGGCGATGAAAGGATTGTAAGAGAGGACGACAGAGGAAGAAGCGCTGTGCTGAGTTGTATTTGTCCCTTGGGCCTTCTGTTGAGTTCAGAACCGCGTGTTCTGAATCCTTCCTTTGAGTCATGACCCACCGCGGAGCTGGTGCACACACACACACATGCGCACACACGAGCATGCACGCAGTGCTGGCAGAGCGGGCTCGGAAACAGCCTGAGAACACCCCGGCAACCAGACACTTTGCCAAACACAACACTCGCACACACACATATGCACAGGCACACATAGAACTCTCTCTTTGTGGGCGGCGGGCTGTCTCGCGCTGGCACCAGAGATGGCAGGAAGGTATTTTGCCAGGGTCTGCCTCTCAATTCTCAGAAAAGGGACACAAACACGAGCCTGGCAGCGGCAGCCAAGCAGCACAGCAACTGAGACACAGGCTATCTGTTAGCTTAGGACGCGTCGACGGGACACACGGCCTCAGTTAGCTCCCTGTGCTGTGTCTCTGCTGAGAGCAGCCCGCTGACAACATCGTCCATCAAGCGAACGTACAAACAGATTCCCTCTACTTCATAATACAACATTGATCTTGCAGCCTCTTCTGTGAATTTTGTATGCAAATTTCTTTTCTTTGCTTTTTTTTTTTTTCGTTGTGGCTATGCAGACCTTTCCAAGAGAGGCCGAGTTACATAACAAGTGCTGCTGGTCAAAGGATACTGTAGGTTTGCAGAATGCTGATTGTGGCGTTCTCCAGAGCAAAATGAAACAACTTTAGGAAAAATGTTTGTGCTTATGCTTCACGCAGCAACGAAATAAAGAGACAGTCCCACTTTTATCAGCGAGCATTAACGACTGAGGAGGCAGACTGAACAGTAGAATCAGGTGGAAAGTTACTGATAAAGGACAATACCGATGCTTTATAGTTCTATCATTTCCATCAGTCATGACAATACTCAAGTTATCGCTGGGATCTAAGAAAGCTCAAACATCGCTACAACAAAGTCTACATCCAAATGTCTGGAGTTCACTTGCAAGTCTCAGAGCGCTGAGATCTGTACAAACCAATAAATCATCCATCCAGAAGGTCCCTGAAGTGGACTTTCTCTAGACTATCAGAGAGTCAGCTTGGGGTGAAGGTTTCACAGGACCTCTCTGATTAAATTACCCACAATTCATTGCAACACGAATTGATGTTTGAATTTTTCCAGCTGCCAAAAAACTTACGATGAAAGTCTTCAGAATGACATTCTTTACTTTAATACATTGCTTGAATTGTGACGAGCAGAAACAATGTTCAGCCAATCAAGATACAGAAATATGCAGAAGAACAGGCTGTAGTGGCCTTGCAATCTCACACCTATCTACATACGTATGAGCGATCAGTAGATGAGGCTCAACCCAAGCTAAGAAGCCAGTCAGATTATCTTAGCTATAAAAATAGTCACAACCAGCAAAGGGGAAAAAAGTTTACATCGCCCACTCAGCATGTTTCTGTCAGTTTGTTTAAAACCTGTATGATGTTTCTCAATTTGTCTGACTAAAACAGAAAATGTATCATCCTCCCTGGATGCAGGCAGTTAATTTGATGAGTAGAGGGTTTTAGGTAATCAAATCTACAGATAAAGCCCAGAGAGCTGTTTAATAAAACAGCAGGAGATGAAATTGCAACACAATCAATTGTTGCTTTTATACTTTTATTTTGCTGCATATACGAGAAAAACTACTTTCACTTTTTACTTGTAAGCTGCAGTAACTACTTATCTTGCTGGATTTTACAGATGACCAGCTTCTCAACTATGATGCACTGCTGTAGATTAAAATCCACAGCAGTATATAAAGGAGGGCAATCACAATTTAAATTCCTTTTTTCCCCTCCTGCATTCAGTTAACACATTTACGTACACGGCACTTTTTCGAGAGCGAGAATGTCGTAAAGTGCCGGAAAGGATCAGGTGTTGAAGATGATCACGCAGCACAGACTCAAGCATCTTTTGAACCCCTGTAGCTTTATTTCAAATGCATCCTTAAAAGCTCTAAATAGCCATCTAATACTAGGAAAATTTCGCATATTAATACATCATTTCATTTAACACCTAATATCAGATTAAACACGAGGGAAAAATTAGACGAGACCGAGCCATCAAAGAGGGAGCGAGGGCCCCCCCACACGGGCCCCACGGCAACACAGCTGGAAGCCCCAGTGGGAGGCGGGCGAGGAAAATCTAATTGAATCTTGACCTTAAAATTGAAAGTCAAACGGAAACTTGGATTTAGATAATCATGACACCCTTAACACGAAGAACGCTCAAATCAGCTCCGCCTCAAGCAGCTACGATATTAAATCATCATTTTCTTATTAAAATAAGTGGTAAATGGCTCTGTGTTCCAGCAGTAATCACTGTGTGGTGAGTGTTCGGTGAGTCTCTCCTCGCTCCTGCTCAAGCAGTAAAGGAGAAGATACCTTTTCTGGTATCCCTGCCCGCTTTATCCAATCAGGACAGAGAACTCTACAGAGAGGCTGTCCTGTCTGCTCGGGGAAACACCAATGCCAGCACTCCCGGTGACGGCTTATACTACCAAACAGGCCAAGGGATGAAAATGGGTTAAAGAAAAGCAAAAAGACAAAGAGAGCTGCGTCGAAAAACAAAAAGAAAGGAGTTGTGCAAGTGTGGTGACGTAACGAAGGACGGATGGGAGTGCAAAGTGCTAAACGGACAGGAAGTCAGCTGGTGACGCTTACAGCAGCTTTAACGTTAATACTTTCATACTTAAAGCAACATAAAACTCAGCAGTCAAAGACAATCCTCCAGGCGGAGACACAAAAAACATACAGCATACAGGTATTTTGAATTATTTGACTTTTTTTAGTGCGTATTTTATTCCCCGTGTTGCTTTGCCATCAACTTTGATGAACCAAATCTACCTTGTAAGTAACCAAGTTAGTGTGTGTGATGCAGGTTAGGCCAAGTCGCCAAATCGTAATCGATGCACCGATATATGCAGCATCACTTTTTCCAACCAAGCCCACACAAACAAAACCCGAACACGAATACAGAAATCTCTCATGCGAACTTATCGAATGTATCTACTTGGTTGCCAAAACAGGTTTTTATGACCTTCAATTAAAATATGAGTATTTTCACATTTTGGTGTCACTTTAAAACTTGTAGAACACCTGAAAACTTCTCCCGCTGCAGCATCTACGTGTTTAATTAGTGAAATTCATTCCAGCTTTTTAACTGACCATCTTCACACTTCCCTCTGTCAACTCTTTGGCACCAAGCAAACATCTTCACACTCTCCTATCTTCAAATCTGGCACCTACGGTATCTTCCAGCAGCCGTCTCCGCCATCCAAATACCAAATCGCTTTGTTTGAGCAGAGCCCGGTGTGGTATTAACAACAGATCAGCGCTGCGAGTGATGGAAGATAAACAGAGACAGGTTTGTGTGGGTCCCGCAGGACTGCGCACACAACGTCAGCGATTGGGCCGTGAATAATCTAACGGTGCGTGTGAGTGTAGCTGCGGCGGCGGAGTTCGTGGCGGCGCTGCTGCTGCTGCGTGAGGCAGCTGAGGAGGCGCTTTGTGCCTGTACTTTGGCAGAGGGGGGCTGGTTGAGCGCGGCCAAGCTGGATCTGTTCAGCAGCAGCACTTTCCCATGTGGCAGCGCAGAACAGACCTGCAGAACAAAGGCATCAATCCTCCGTCCACCTCCGTCAATAGCTACACCTCTTCTTCCTTTCTCTGCCTGTAATCTCTCTTCAGTTTCTTCATTCCAACAGTTTTAAGCAGCAGGTTTAATGTTATTTCCCCCCCCCTGCAGCCAAACGCTCTTTTGTTTCCTGCTACAAGAAGAGGACGATCATTGCTGGTTTTACTGTAAAGGAGGTCGATGGCGACGAGTCAGAAAATGCTTCCGGTAATAGAAAGTGGGGAGAAAAATGCAAATGAGATGCTGGTTATGTAACGAAGACCCGCCGCGAAAGAAGGAGGGAAAAACAAACAAAGACACGATGAAAGTGCCAAAGTGGTAACACTGCAAATTCTATTTTTAAAAACCGAATTTCACCCGTCTTTCAGTTATTTTTATCAATCCAACTTTTTAAATTGGAAAGAAAGAAATTAGCAGATTCTTTTTTGGGTTTTTCTCAAAAAACAGAACTACAGTGGATTCGGACATAGAGAATACTGAGTATCAATATTGATACTGCGACGGTATTGTAGGGATGACTACTGGTCTTTAACAAAATATTAACACAGTGAGATTTTGGTGAAATAATCATTGATGATGTGTAAATAATGGCTTAAGCCGACGTAAAGAACAAGTAGAACAGTCTGCAGTGTTCAGAAAAAGACATCAATCATCTGTAACGCAGATTTTAAACCAGGTAAAGACAACACTTTTGATGTAACGACATCAAAAATCTAAGACGAAGAATGGTCGTTTAGTGTGTGTGTGTGTGTGTGTGTGTGTGTGTGTGTGTGTGTGCGCGCGCACTCACAGGGCAGTTGCGCAGGTCTCCCATGTTGCTGGCGTTGCGGAGCAGCTCTCCGAACATGTCCGGTGTGGGTTTCTCTCTGCACTCGAGCATCCTCACTGCCTGGTTACTGCAGCATCCAACACACAAACATTAGATTTACACACTCCGTGATCGCGTGTGCCGCTCAGAATGAGACCAAAGCTTTTGTGGCAACACGTTATTGTAAGAAGGTAGTAAGTAACATATTCAAATTTATATCATCAATTCCCCCAGTACCATGATATTTGACTCAAAATATATTAAACAATACCCCAAAACTATTCTAATATACAGGAAACTTCCAACTAGCTTCTGTCTAACTTCGCCTCAGCGTGCTGCTGCACTGAAGTGATTTGTCACAGCTGAACCCTGAACCAAACATCTAAAGGTGAGTAAGCCGAAGTACATTGTGAACCATTAAATTTTCACCAATTTCTATCACTTCACGGAATTGAATAAAAGAAGTTACCCGTCTGTTGGAAAACAGCAGAATGTCTTATCAAATATTGTTGAGGTCATTTTCAAACATCCTGAAGTAATTACTATGGTAATTGGGGGGTAATTTCAACATATTTCATGTCAAATACCATGAAATTTCTGCTTTTATGAATAGACAAAACATCTATTATCAAGCCCAGGTTTGAACTATTGCCACCTAAAACACTGTCTTCATTTTTTAGACTTTCTGGTGTGAAAAGCTGTGAAACAGAATCAATATTCTAACTCTTCTATGGCAGATTATGATCTTTGACCTTCGTGAAGCGTTTGAGACAAAAGAAAATGTCCCTACAGGGAGTAACAACAGCACAGAATCATCATTATTGTTATTAAAGGAGAAGTTTATGCGCGACTTATAATTTGATGACAAAAGCTTTAGTCACGGAACAAAAACTGTGTTTCTGAGACAATCTTCTTCAGCGAGGCTTACACAGCGACGCTTTAATACTGAGCTGCAATTATCCCTTTAAAGAACAGCTGTCCTCTGAAAGACAAACTCAAATATACGTTATTGTCGTCATTATTATCTGTGAATACCAAATGAACTCATGCAGCTCAGCACCATGTCCGGGATTATGTGTGCAGTGAATCAGCATTGTTTTGTTTCTGGTGAAGTATTCCTTTAAGAATAACGATTTACAAAAAAAACCATCCAAATCTCCCCCTCTCCTCTCCTCTCCCTCTCCTCTCCTCTCATCCCCCCTCCCCTCTCCCTCACCCCTTCCATTAGCCTGACATGAACTCAACCTCTTCTCTACTCTCATTCAGTTTCGACCTCTCCTCCTTCAAGACGCGCCGGCAGATGTGAGGCTATGAAAGCAGTAAAAAAAAAAAGCGGCGACAACAACAACGACGCAGCCGGCGGAAACGCTCCTGTTTACTTGCGTCTGACTCGCGCTCGAACCAGACGTTTGTTTTTGTATTATTGTTGCCCTCTGATTATCTTACTCATGTTGACTTTTGCATATTTGGCTATCTCAACTGTAAACAACAGGCTCCACGAAGGGTAAAAATAGCTCGGCAGCGCTAACAGGCACAAACACGGAGCGGCGGCACCGCTGTGCCCCACAACTACCTTGACACAGTGTGTTTATTTGTACTTTTGCCCCCCATTCATCCCTCTATTTCCTCTGCCGTGTTCCATTTCCAAAAGGCATACGGAGTGATATATCCTCTTATTTCCTCATTCGCAGTCTTTCCGACCCACTGTTCCACTTATAGATTTATGTCGCCCCCTGGGTCTCCTGAATCAAACAGCTGATTGATTACTTCCCCTGTTCCTTATTTCATTGACTGAGAGCGTGTGCGAGTTTTATGTAACAGCTCCGAGGATGCACACGCGCGCACATGCGTCCTCCCATCTGTTGGATCTACCTGCGCCGGCGTCTACCTGGGCACTGGGAGAAGAGACATTAGGCTCACCTGCTCCTGCATATGCATGATCGTACACGTGTGCGCATAATGTGTGCGTGTGTTCGCAGTTCAGCGGGGACCCGCGAAGGGAAGAAGAGAACACGCTGTACCTTCCTTTACTGCCACCCAGCCTCAGCTTGCTGCCAGATTTACTGCAGTGTGTGTGTGTGTGTGTGTGTGTGTGTGTGTAGGTGTGTGTCTGGTCTTACCAGAGGGATGTAGTGGAGATGTAATGAACCATCTGAATGAAGGGCAAGGGGTCCGATGTGGCTCCACAGCTGTTACACACACACTGCAAACAGGAAAAGCATCCTCAGAATCATCGCAGGGCATAAAAAAAAATTGTTTGCGTGGGCGGTTATTTCCTCCTGATTGACAGCTTGCTAGACGCTCTCCTACCTGTTCGAACAGTGTCATGGCAAACTTCTGGTGTGGTATGCAGTGTTTGGCCGTGCAGATGTCCTCTCTGCTCTCCGCGCTGATGTGGAAGTGGATACGCATCAAGAGATTCTCCTGGAGGAAGACACGAGGCGAAGTGGGCATCAATTAACATGTGTGTTGTGTGCTAAGTTGGCATACGTGCTTGTTTATATTGTATACATATGTACAGTGCATGTGTGTTTGTGTGTATGTGTGTGTGTGCGTGTGATCGTTTCCTCTCTGTTGGTGCTCTTGTTAATCTGACCGTGGGAGCAGCATCTATATTTCATAAGAAGCCGACGGATTCCCTGACTGAACACATTTACTACCAATCGATCAGACAGCGCCTTCTCATGCACACACATAAAACACACACACACACACACACACACACACTGTGGAGGTCCTTAAGGCTGAGAGAAAGCGGCAGAGAAAGAGACCGAAAGTGGCGGCGAGAAAGCAACAGGAAGGGGCCGCAGAGAGCGAAAATGATAAAACCTGTGACTAATGACGTTCCCTCGTCTTAATTTTCCTCCTTCAATAAATGATAAAAGTCAATTCCAGAATGAGACACACACCATTCGAGAAAAAAAAAAAACGCTTCGCTTTGCTTCTGAGGGAGTAAAATCCAAATAAAACATGATAAAAGAACATCAGAGAATTCTAAATCTGGGAATCCCCAAACCTGTGATACTTTCATAATAACTTCTTTCAGACAGTTAATATTGGGTTTCTTTTTTCCATCTATCTTTAATCAAGAGCGTGGTCTTTTTATTTGAGAGCATGACTCACTGATTTCATGATCAGATTTTTTTTAACTCCTTCCCTCAAAACCCTGCCTGTTTTCTTCTGCTCTGCTCAAACCTGATACACAGTGTGTGAGATGCTCGAGCAGATTTCTTGCGTTACTGTTTTTCTCCATCAGATTTTTTTTTGTGCTAAAGCCCAGTCAAAACTCCCCATGAGGTTTGGTGTTGACCAATGAAATGATCAGCAATCTGCCAGACTCGCATTTCTGACTCATAAAGCCGACGTCGTTCTCTCGTCTGGCACACCAACGGGAGGCTGCAGGAGCAAGAGAAAAAATACTGTATATCAAAGGTCAGGTGTGTGGGATTCGGTGGTTTCTAGACCGCAACTGAACCAGCCAGTCTCAGCCTCTCCTGTGTGGTCGCTATGAAGGCAAAAAAACGCTAAAGGGGAATGAGGCAGGGCTCATTTCACTGGTCGACCCGTCACCTGGATTCATGCGTTGCTTTCCTGTATTCACCTGAAGTCATCTTTCTCTCTCCTTAATAAATGTAGGACCAACATTCACTCTCTTTTAGCTCTGTTTTTGGTCTCTACCACATCCTGAGCAAAAATTGTCTTGCTCAGCTTTTCAGTTGCTAAATGCTCCGCTGTGTTCACCAGCTTGTCACTAACTGCTTCTGTGCTGTGCAGGAAGTGAACGGAGAGTTTTTAAGCGCTTATTTGCTAAAAACAGACGTCTGTGGCGCCTCGAGGGTGGTGAGAGTGAACCCACCTAGAACAAGATGCTGAAACTTGTTTTCATATTCTCGTTTTAAACGCTGTTATGAAAATATCTGCTGCAAAAAACCCACATAGAGCTTCTCCGCACACACAATTAGTGGGTGATTACTTTAAGTCAATCATCTTAAACAACACATCAGCAGGTGTGGTTAGATACAAGTTACAAGATTGATCTGTTATCATTTCACAATGCGAGGTTGTGTAATGACACAGTCTGCGGTCCCATTATGCTTCCACTTAAAACAGGAATTATATGGAGGGATTAATAATTAATCCGTTAAAAAAAAAAAAGGGAGGAGTTGAGGAGTCTTGTAACCTGAGGATAAAGCTGTTCTGTAGTCTGGTGCTTCTCTATGTTTTGCCAGACAGCAGCAGGGTGAACAGACTGTGGCGGGGTGGGTGTCGTCTTCTAGTGTCTAGTATATTAAAGAACATCACCAAACTAACCCGCAGCAGAGCCGAAAAACGTGCCAGTTTGTGAGGTTTTCAGTCTGGACTCTCTTTTTCTTTTGGTTATGATGTGGGTAAAATAAGGCCTCAGCTTAAAGGTGCAAGGGTCGGACAAAGTAACAAGGTTTATCTAACAAAATATAGTGTGATGAACCAACAAACACTAATTGTGACTTCACAAACACTGTCAAGTTGAAAATTGGGGAAAAAAAGGTTGTTGTAATGGATATCGTCGGTCTCTGAAGGTTTCAGACTGCAGGGAAGAGTTCCTCAGACATTTACTCAGATAAACATTTAGTCAACCCCTCACCTCTCCTGTATTTGTGTGTTTGTGTGTGTGTGTGTTTGTGATTGTGCCCATGTTGTGTCTCCAGACTCACGAAACACTCGGCAGCGTCGTCCATGATACCCAGCTGAAAGCGTTGCTCGTCTTGAAAAGTCTTGGCCAGAGCGCTCCGCAGTGCATCTGATGGCAGCACACGCTCGCTGCTGAACTGGAACTGAGCAAAGATACTCTGCACACACACACACACACACACACACACACACACACACACAGGGAGAGAAATCCATTAGTTCTTTCCTTCACTGCTACACTCTGCCGCAAATGCTTTTCCTGCATTGTTTGAGTTGAGTCTCACAGAATGCGTCCATCCCTTCATGTATATATTTATGTGTTTGCGTATTTATTTCAACAAAACTCTCCAAACACATTTGTCCTGTGAATCGGCACCTTGTTCCATCAACTGACCCATAAAAACAGAAGCAGTGGAACTTGATGTCAACTTGTCAGGAACCAAAGAAAAAGAAAAAAAAAAAAAACCCAGACCGGACTAAAAGAAAACGCCACAGCCGAGCTGCGCAGCACAGCTGGCCTCGATATCAGACCATATCAATAATAAATGCCATTTGTAGTGCACTTTTCTCCGACAAAAACAGCTCTCGGAGTGCTTTGTAGCGGTAAAGTAGAACCAAATCAAACTGTTGCAGGGGGCTCGCAGAGAAAGCTAGGCCACTGAAGTGTGTTTTGAGGGCAGCGTTCAGAGGCTGAGCAGGAGGGTCAGTCCATTTGGAGAGGACAGAGATGTTTACACTGTTTACATCCACAAGGGACCAGGCAACCGCCAGATTATGACCCAATATAGTGTCGAACCTGTCAATTTTGTCCCGTGTTTATTTATAGAGCCACTGTGATGTCACCCACTGCTGCTCTGTGGACCACTGTTTTGAAATCTCGAGGTTGGCATAACGGCTGCCGCCATCTTGGTTTTCTTTTTGAGCCAGATGTGACCGTATTTGGATGTGACGGTGATGTCATGGCTTGATTTTTTTTAGTTCTCTCATTTCTTGTTTTATTTCGCAGGTTCTTTCCTCCTCTGTCATGTTTTGCTCTACACTTCCTGTCTTTGTCTTCTTCCTACCTTTTTTTCCCTGTTCACCCCCGTTTCATTAGTTAAATATATTGCTATTGTTGGAAGAACTGTCACTTGAACACCTTCTCAAGTCGGAGCAAAAACTCATGACAGCCAACATGACGCAGGTTACACCCGTATTTCCACTTTAAGACATTTTTCCTGTCATTTTAAAATGATAGGTACTTCAAATTGTATACATAAAACCTGGAAAATACTCTCTAATCCAGAAATACAATCATAACTCACTTGAAATGTTTGCACAAAACAAAACATCAGGATAACTGTTATTATGATGCCTTAGTGGAACTTAGTGCGCTCTCTGAGGGCTTTCTAGTGTTTGTTATTGTTATTGTAGTACCCGAGAGCACAGACCTGGAAATAACTGTCTTCTGTGGGGTTGATCCAGGCTGATCTGTACTTTAAATGCAGACTAAACACGAGTACAAGAGGCGGCATTCAGTTCAAGCAGATGCAGCCAGAGTAACTAAGTGAGCCCAGACTGAAGAGAGCTGCAGACGTCTAAAAGTGGGAAGAGATAAAAGCATGGATAACTTTCTCCAGATTGCCAACGGTAAAAAAATGACCTATTTTTTTTCTCCTTTTTTTTTTTGTTGGTTAGAATTCTAAGCTGCGAAGAAAAAAAAAAGCAACACCGAGCGACTATTTTAGACCAAAACTAAAGGAGCCCGAGACGGAAATAAACAGGAGTCAGGGTGACATGTCAGAGCGGTGGTTGGTGCTCTGCTGGTTTTTCTGTCCCAGCGGTAATTCAATCACTGATTAGACGGCTGAACTGAAAACCAGCAGGTTCTCTGTGTCCTGAAGACCGAGAAACACTGTATTGAATGACAGGGAGATATTATAACACGGGCACATTCCACCAGCCTGCGGTGTCAAATGAAGCTCGAGGATTCAGCAGAAATGTAGATTCATCTCTGACATGACTTTTCTGTAGAATATCGGCAAACAAATGTGATGATTAACTTATTAAAACGAAATTAACAGAGCTGCAAAGTGGAATGTAGAGATAATTACAGCATAATCATCATGCAGAAGCGCACTGTTATTATCCAACAGTTGAAAAACATCCACAAAACTGCCATCAAAACGGTTTAAAAACATGAAGAAGAAATGTGTAAGTACATGATGCAGGTCAGAGAGACACAGTGACTGGTGGAAAACTACAGCTCAGTCACTGCTGGTTACAACGGGGCTTTCAGTAGTTAACACAAAGACCCTGTGTTAAGAAAATGTGCTTAATTAGTGTTAGTTGTAAAAGCACAGTGCATTAATCACAAGCCAATCAGTGCTTTGGATGAAAAAGGCCAACGTAAGTGAAGTGAAGAACCAAAACCTGCTCCTTAAACAGCACGTTCACACACAGCTAACCTGCGCTGTCAAATCATGAAAGATTTTTTTTTCAATCGACATAATGACGAAATATTTATATCTAATGCAGCAGCAGGATGTTCACTGCAAGACCAAATGTACACAGAACGTATCTGCATAGCTTCAATGCTCATCCTAACATCACTATGTCTTTTTTCTTCCCTTCTCTTACTTCTACTGCGATGGGCTCTCTAAATCAAATCAAAAGTAATTTTTAGACATTTTAATATGGAAATATTACATTACTATTTCTTTAAAAAAGGAGTTAAAGGTAAGGAAAAGACCCTGGTCCGGGATAAACACTGGAGGAGTCAACACTGAATTAAAAGGGTGCTCCACAGATTTAGCATATGCATACAAATAAGTATAATTCAACTCAATCTTAAATTGATGCAGCGGTGCTCTTAAAGTCTGGTTAGGTTAAGGCACAAAAATCACTTGGTTAGTTTGTGGAAAAGATGTTCTGGCTGGTGTTGACGCTAAAAACACACCTTCATAACGTATCGTATTTGCAGAAAATTCAAACATCTTAATCAGGCAACTGGGCTGGTTTTAGTAGACTAAAGCAGACAACCAAAGCGCTTTGTATGCTCAACTATCGACCAGGATCTGTTCCCTGTGAATTCTGTGCAGTATAATGATGTCAGATGTCTGTTTGTGACCATGTTGAGGAGAAGATGAGGTCGCAGCACCTGTTGTGGCTGCCTGAACTCAACCTCTTCTGCTGAATACGACATGAAGGGAAATGAGGATCTTCCATCCTCGTATACATCTCCTGTGACACTTAGACAAGTTAACATTCCTTGAGTTGTTTCTTGGACTTAACCACAAAGTTCTTATCGCCCCTTTTTTTATGTCAGAAGCCATATTTGATATTTTGGAAGCAGTTTACCAAGATGGCTGTGATCACATGGTGTGAAAATGTTATAAAACAAAGAGTCTGTGAGTGTGGCTGAGTGTGAGCAGAGAGAGGGCTGGCAATGGGAAAGGTAATGCAGTCGTACTGACGGGGAGTGTGTGTGTGTGTGTGTGTGTGTGTGTGTGTGTGTGTGTGTGTGACAGAGAGAGAGAGGGAGAGAGAGAGAGGGAGAGAGAGAGAGGGAAACAGAGAAAAAGAGAAGAGGAAAAAGGGACTGTGTGAGCAGTAGGGTGTGTGTGTCCATGAGTGTGGGAGTGTGTGTGTGTGTGTGCGTGAGTGTGTGCGTGTGTGTGTGTGTGTGTGTTATGGTGGCTGTGCTGACTGCAGCAATGCGCCAAGGAGAATGGAGGGGGAATATACCCTACAGAGAGAGGGGAGGGAGGGAGGAGAACAGGGAGGGATGAGGCAGAGTGAGTAAGAGAGGGAGGAGTGTGTGCTTGTGTGTGTGTGTGTGTGTTTGTGTGTGTGTGTGTGTGTTTGTGTGTGTATGCATGTGTGTGTGAAGACAGGAGCAATCTCCACCAACTCCTGTATTCATTCATCTTTCCCTATTCTTCTCTCCCACTTTCTCCCTTTTTCTTCTTCTCTCTTCCTTATTCTGTGCCGTGTGTGTGTGTGTGTGTGCGTTCAGGTATCTGCATCTTGTGTGTGTGTGTGTGTGTGTGTGTGTGTGTGTGTGTGTGTGTGTGTGTGT
>CAEMYA010000238.1:87753-98323 GCA_903131615.1 Diplodus sargus | reverse complement strand
GTAAAATGCAACATACACATTATTGCTGCAGTAATATTAATCCAAAAAACACTGAGGGACACATTTACTGCACACTGAATCCTTTTAATTTGATACTTTCTGTACATTTTGCTGATAATACGACGTACTTGTGCTTTCAGTTTCAGAGGCCGGACTTTTACAGAGGTGCAGGATCTGAGCACTTCTTCCACCACATGGTTAGTGAACCACTGATCTAGATTCATTATCTGGATAATGTCTAATGTCAGATGTTATTGTCAAAATAAAATTCCAATTTTCTGCCCAGTGGTTTCTCACACCGGCAAACAAGCAGAATGAATTACGTCTGACCGGAGCGGCGGCGAGCTGTAGATCGCAGCGAGAGCCTGCGCTGCGTTCAGGTCTCGTGTTGAGGTCGAGGACGGCGAAGCTGCTCTGTGAGGTTCTCAGTTCAGGGGAGTTCAAAGCTGATTGGCTCCAAACAAACACTTCACGGCTGTCGGGAAGGATCCCTCTGTAACCTATTTATTTGTTATTGTTGAATAGAGCATGGACACCTGATCTGGACCTGTCAGGACTCGACAAATGATTCAAGTGGTGACTGACAATACGTGACGGACTTGCTGTCTGTGTTGACGCTTTGTGTCCTGATTGTTTTTAGGGTTTGTTACTGTATTCACTCTGCGTGACGTCTTAAAAGCAACACAGAAGTTAACTGTAACTTTTCAGGAAGCGAAAGGTTCTCGTAGTCTTAGTGTGCCGACAATAAAATATATGCATAAATAAAACACAATATCAATACCTGTCTTTAAAGTCACACATGAGAGCTGCCACTGTGGTAACAACACGATTCTCATCCTTTGTCTAACTTTGGATGCTTTGGACGGTAACTCACAGGAGAAACATGAATTTTAATCAACTTCCCCTTAAACTTAAAAAAAGAAAATGAAAAAGCTTTTAGTTGCACGAACACTGAAGCAAATGACTTCCTGTAATAACGTGAGGCGGTTGCAGAGAATCAACACCCCAGTCTGCGGCTCTGTGTGGCTTTCAGCCATTTTCGGCTAATTGTTTTCTCCCAGCAGCTCCCACTGAGAGCAGTCCCCACTTTGTATATTTTCAGCAACAAAAGAGTCGGAGGGAGCGATTTCGGTGGGACAGACGGACAGAAAAAAGAAAAAAAAACACCGGCACAAATCCAAAAGAAAAAAGGAGGAGGAACACGTGAAAACTGGGAGCGAAGTGGTCTGCATGAGGTAGACCCCTTCATGTCCTCCCCTCTCTCTTTCTCTCGAGTGCATAATTAGAGGAAAGAGCTCTTAGTACGTTCATTCAGCAGCCTGAAAGATAATATTGACACAACACCGTCCCCGAGGCTTCGACTGAGATCCGCAGCACTCATGCACGGGACCACACACACTTACAGGACACTCGCGAACACACACACACACACACACAAAACCAATAAGTATGGCAACCTTAGCAATACCAGTCTGCACAGTGTGTGTGTGTGTGTGTGTTAAGGAGAGGGTGATAGGTGGAGGAAAGAGGGGGCGGAGGATGACAGACTGCATGCTGACGCTAGTGTATGCGTTCTACCTTTCCCCCCCTCTCCGTTTCCCCTCCTCTCTCCGTAGTTTATTTGGTCGTGATGAATCGGCTCCCTGCACGGCACTGCAGCAGCCACAAGGAGGGCACACTCGCTCCATGCCCATCTCTCTTTATCAGGATCTATCTGTCCATCCGTCCACTTTTTCCTCCTCCCCCTCCTCTCCTCTAAGCACATCCCTCCATCTCTTCCTCTGCTTCCATTTGTATCACTTGTCTCTCCCTCTTTCTCTCGCCCACCCTCCCATTTTATCTGCAGGAGCATCTCAGACAAAAGAAACTAGAGAATATATCCAACAAAAAGACAAAGTGATGGAAACATGGGCGGAATAAAAACTGAGCACGTCAGTTTCGTGTTGTTAGGGGGGTCATCATCTCCCAGCTTCTTTATAGTCACTGTAATCTGAGTAAGAGACGAATGTGAGCAATGATAGTCGACGCAGAAAATGTCAGCATTCGGTTGGAAATGCTCGTCTTGGAAGAGGTGCTCCTGTCTCTTTGTTTAAACCCATGCTGTATTTGTATTTCCATTTATTTTCACCGTGCTATCTAAGCTCCCAAGACACTTAAAGTTCTAATGAAAGAAATAATGAAATGACTCTCCACTTAGGATACAATTCAGTCAGCCTTTTTGTTTCGTACACCCAGCAGTGGTGGAAGAAGTGCTCCTCTTTATGTCAGTGAAAGTAGAGATACCGTGCTCTGAATATACAACACCACAGGTAAAAGTCCTGCACTCCAAATGTGACTTAAATCGAAGTATCAGAGGTTTCTTCAGGAAAAAGTACTTAAAAGTACAAAATATGATATTACTAACAACTACATGTAGGAGCATCTTAATGTCGTCATTCATCAATGTGTCATCATTTAAGCAAGGAGGTGTATATCTTATGGAAAAACTACCTAGCAACAGCCAAATCACTGCAGGAGTAAAACATTTTGCTCTGTGCTGCAGTAACAGAATGAAGTAGCACAAAATGGAAAAACTCATCTAAGTACAAGTATGTCAAAACTGTACTGTACTTAGTTACATTCCACTGCTGGTATTAACATCATCCCTCTGTATAGTAGTTTTTAACGAGTGGCAGGATTGCATGCATGACATCCTCTATTTTATCTTATATCATAACAGTGCTGCTTCATTATCTTTACACCTGATCACAGCTGTGTTGAGTTAAACACACATTCCTCCTTCTTCGCGTTTAAACTGGCCAAACATTACTGTAAAGCAGCCGCGGGAAATGAAATGTGATCTGTAACGCAGCCGCTCAACAAGTGTTTTGCTGCATTACTGCACCTTTGTTACTGTTGCCACAGTAACCGCCGGTGTCTTCAAATCAACCCCGGCCTGAAATCTTCACTACAAACTCCAGGTCAGAGGATTATCAGGTTATATCCAACGTGCAGATTTAGTTTAGTTGAATTATTTGCAATTTGTATTCCATGCTGCACATTTTATAAAAGGTTTAATACTGGTTGATTTTTACTGAATGGCCTGAAGGTGTAAATGTAAAATATGTTAAAGAATGGATTTTGCTACAGATTCGTTGCAGGTGGAGGGGTCCAACACTTTATAATAACCATCACTGATAATAGGTACATTAATAGTTAATTAAACTTTAGTTCATAGTTATTTCACAATCAATAAAATGCTTTATAAACCATTTTTTAAAGCTACAGTTTATTGTAAAGTTGCAACTGATGTTTATAACGATTTGTAAATGGCTCATAAATTATGTGAAGTTCAACTATAAGCTTTATTTTGTTGGCCTTTATGATGTGGCATTGATGTTTATAAATCTTTAAATTACTTTAATAAATTGATTAATGGTCACTGAAATGGAACATAGCAACAAAACAACCAAACATGAGCACATAAATAAAGCAACGAGTCATGAACTTCTTATAACAAAGCCGTTTTATAAACTAGTATTTGTACCATCTATTGATCTAAAAAAGACACATTTTAAATAACTGCAGTCTGAAAGCATGAAGAGAATCAGAATCACAGTTTCCTGTCATGAATGACTGCTGTTGTCGCTGCGAGGTGCAACTTCTGGCTCGTCAACGAGGTCGTGTGCATCAGCTGATCGGCATCAGATGGCTCTCACTGTACAAACGCTCATAATCACATCGCAATCACAAACACGCCGCTGATTGTATTCAATTAACGCAATAAGGGTATTTATCTAATCTGACAAGATCACACTCTCAGTTTATAATCTGCTCCGTCTGCCTCGCGCTGCTGTCGCCGGCTGTGATTTCTGCCCTCCACGACCCCGAGCTCCTCCTGTTCTGGTCTCCGATTACCCCACGTGGCAACGGCATCTCTTTTTCCTGTGCATTTTGTGTATCACACGACACCGCTGTCATGGCGACAGTTTTTTTACTTTTCTGCACTCTTGACCTCAGTTACCGGGCTGCCGGTCGGAGGGAAAACTGAAGCAGATAAATGGAACAGAACTGCAACGATTAGGAAAATGTATTGCCAACTAATTGGACAATCTTTTAACCAAGTTGATTTTTCGAGCAGAAATGTCAAACATTTGCTGGTTCCTGCTTCTTAAATGTTTGCTGCTTTTCTTGGTCATTAATGACAGTAAATGAAGTCTTTTGGGTTTTAGACTGTTAGTTGGAGAAAATATGCAACTTGAAGACGACACTTTGGAAATTTCCTGACATTTAATAGACTTAACGGTTAAAGGAGACATATCATTCTTGTTTTCGGGTTCATAGTTTTATTCTGGGTTACTACTAAAATAGGTTTACTTGCTATAGTGGTTAGAAAATGCACCAGTTTCCTCTCACTGTCTGAACCACTGTTTTATCTCCTGTCTCTTTAAGGCTCCCCCACCAAAAACCTAATCTGCTCTGATTGGCCATCTCAAACACGCCTAAGCAAGCATCGCTCTTTCCTGTTTCCATCTTTACGTCTACCCTGAATGTAGGCAAAAATTATTCCAAAGGGAAACATGGCGACACAGTGTGATGTCACGTAGTCACTGAATAAAAGGCGGGGCCACTGATGAGGTGTTTCAGGAGCAGTTTCCCTTTTTTCTTTCAGAGAGAGGAGCTACTGTTGAGGCTTTAAATTTTCGAGACCTTTTCCTACGACGATATGTCAAAAGGTCTTACATTTTACTCGTCCTCAGCTTTTCCCACCTCTCATCATCACCTGACCTCCACACTGACCTTTGTACCTGCTCCCAGTCTCCTCATCACCTGCAGTATATATAGAAATGGCCCCTTTCTCTCTAGTCCGACCTGCTCTGTTGTTGACCTTTGTCGCTTTAGAGTTAAAACATCGCCTACCAGAAACATCAAGACAACAATATGCGGTACACGATCGTGCATCCTCTAATGTGAGTGTCTCTCGCTGGAATCAGCAGAAGCACATAAATACGACCAGAAACTGTCAGTCAGAGTTTTTTATTCA
The DNA here is from genome assembly GCA_903131615.1 of Diplodus sargus. Classification (NCBI taxonomy): domain Eukaryota; kingdom Metazoa; phylum Chordata; class Actinopteri; order Spariformes; family Sparidae; genus Diplodus; species Diplodus sargus. Next base: position 93,300 of record CAEMYA010000238.1, on the reverse strand, counting down.
GCTGCAGAGCAACGCTGACTCCTAGAAATGATGTCTCTACATTACTGAACTGTTTACACAATTACGTCGTGATGGCAAATCTGCCTGGATTATCTTCAGAGGCGATGTTGTTTTTAATTAATGCAGAGCTACATTTATCTAGCACGCTGCAACGCCCGAGGAGGGCGGCTGGGGAGGATGGTGGGCGTTCACAGTGCGGGATTTTGACACCAGAGTCCAGAGTTCAGGCAAAATAAGAAGCATTTAAGGTTTGTGGTTTAGATTAACTGTAGATAAAAAGGTCCACCGGTGACACACTTCATATCCCTCAAACCTGTACAACCTTAGCTAAAAGGTCAATAAATCATTACAAGTCTAAATAAATGAAAGTATGTCATAATTTTAAAAAATGACATTAAATATGACAAAATACAAATATTTCTGAACACTCCAGAACTTATTTTAAACATGAACATATGGAAGTTTTTGAGATACAAATCATGTTCAAATGCTTCATAACCCTGATACTTGTACAACCTCAGCTAAAAGATTGATTAATCATAATACATTAATACTAATAATTGACTTAATTAAATTATGAATACAAAAAAAATACAAAAATTGAGTTTAATTGAGTTTTTCGTCAAATTTTACAGAATAAAAAGGTCCTTTTGAGTTTTTAAGATATGATCTACTGAGATATTTTCTATGAGCAGAATAAATAAATTGTTTCAATGGTTTCAACTGCTAGAGAAATAATCCTGCTGGGCCGACATCAGCATATTTGTTGAGTATCTTCAAACGCTTGATAAACTCACGACTACGAAATACACTACAATCAAAGCTACAGATGAACTTTGATCATCATGTGTGCCACACGTAACGTAACGTAACGATGTCCTTAATGGGCTCTTAGCTTTCCACTGCAAAAAGAAAAGATGCTGCAGCTGTTGTGGTTTTAATTTTAAATCGATTCAAACAGGATCATGTGAACAACCATCTCCTGCATGCCAGAAAACAAATAAAATACATTATCGTTGAGCATCTACGTTCAGCGTCAACATTTTTGAGACTTGCAAACAAAAACATTTGCTCATTTTGTTCACAGAATACAAACTATTATAAATGTAACTTATAGGAGACAAAGCTGCTGCATTGGAGCTGGAAACATACAAACACTGCTGAATTATAGTGATTCGTCCTTATTGCTCAGTCACACCGGACGTATCTCTGTGTCTCTCATCAAACAATTGGGATTTTTACTCAAACTGTAGCGTTATGAATATATACGCTTGTGTGTAGATTATGTAACATACTTCTGGTGATTTATAATGTCCTTTAGTCTGATTAACATTTGAAGTTCAGGATTAAATAACACATTTTTTCTACGTTTCACGAGTGAAGTTAGAGAAAGATTCGCTTTTATTAACACGCCACTATAAAGCTCATTTTTCCATTGTCAAGTCTTTGTTCCCTCCCGCTGCATCACACACACACACACACACACACACACACACACACACACACACACACACACACACAATCACAACGCTGCTGGATGAGTGGACCCATGTGTTTCTGCTCCATCAAAGCCGGTCGACTCTGTAGCTCCTTCAGCTATTTTATTTTCACCTGTGTTGTTTACACAGTCAAGAGTTGCTGAGCGCACACACACGTTACCTCACAGCACCTTTCCTCCACCGCTCATTAAAATCACCACACAGAACAACCGCTACTGCTGATCCTGATACTGCTGCTGCCACCCTGCAGCTCCACTGCAGCAGCGGGGGGTTAACTGCCTTGCCCAAGGGTCCCTCAGGGGCCGGTGAGAAGCAGCAGAGTGTTTCACTTACCACCAACAACAAAAGCAAAGAAACATCTCCGAGCCTTCCTACAAAATGATTCTGTCTTTAGATCAACCATCATAAACTAATATCTCTTCCAGCGTCTCAAACGTGAAGATTTGCTTTTTCTTTTGGTTTCAATTTGAATCACTTTCATTTGGGTTGCAACAAAAGGCTGCTTTTATTATTTATTGTTACACAAAATGTTCTTAAACGTTTCCCAGAGCCCGAAGACGTCTCCAAAATCACATCTTAAATCCCCAAGACTCTTCTTGTACGATCATATAAGACCAAGAAAAGCAGAAGAAAAGCAGCACATTGAACCAGTAAAGAAGCAAATAAATGTTTTTTCAACTGACCAGTTCATTGGTTGACCAATCATTGTAGCTAAATTCTAGAGTCTAAATTGAATATATTTGGGTTTTACACTGTTGGCCGGACAAATCAAGCAATTTCAACATTTGGCTCTACGAAAATGTGATTTTTCACAATTTAACATTTTACATTTCAACAACTGATCAACTATAAAGATCTTTTTAGTCGTGGCATACTGCTAAAAGAGCGAGTCTATCCTAAACCTGAACTTTGACCCTTTACACTTCACCTTAAACTAAGTGCCGACTCATGCACACTTACACAGAAACACACAAACACATAAATGCACAGATACACACACACACACAGAAATACGTTGTGAAACAGCCAACAAGCATCTCTGGACGTCACATCTCCCCCTCAGTGTGTCGTCACTCGTCTGTGTCCCGTCCAGCATCCTCTCTCCTCCTGTGTGTGTGTGTGTGTGTGTGTGTGTGCATGTGTGTACGTGTGTGTGTGTCCTTGAAGTGGCCCACTTATCTCCCCCTTAAAGCCGTCTTCCATGCCTTTGTAGAGGCCTTTTCTTCGTCTCGCAAATAAACTTCACGCCCTTCACTTTGTCTTCTCCCTCCTCTCTCTCTCTCTCTCTCCTCCTCCATGTTTTTTTCTCTCCTACCTTATCCGACTCCCTGATTCCACTCTTTCTCCCGGCTGTATCCCCTCTGGTCTTCTCCTCAGTCTTTTCATACTGTATACTCCTCATCCCTCTTTCTTCTCGTCTCCTCCTTCAGCAACTTTTTTCGTCTTCACATCTATCCCTCTGCTCTCTTCAACTCTCCCTAAGCTTCTGCCTCATCACCCCCCTCCCACCTCGGCTTACCCCTAACTCTCTCTCTCTTCTTGCCTTTCTCTCTCTCTCTCCCTGAAGAGGAATTTGTGTGTGTGTGTGTGTGTGTAGAGAAGGTACGTCTGTGCCAGCTGGAAGTCTTGGGAGGAGGGGATGCGAGTGTGTGTGGTTGAAGAGAGAGAGGAGATGCAGCAGCAGCAGCAGCAGCAGCAGCAGCAGCAGCAGCAGCGCAGTGTGAGCATCTCTACACAGACCGGACGTCCACGCTGACGCCAGGCCGCGGGCAGCGGTGCCAAAACCCACCGAAACACGCAAACATCCCCTTAATATGGCTCTAATCTCATCCCTGTCCCTGCTTAAATATCAATTTACTGCAGTGTGAGTGGGGAGGAGGGGGAGGCGTGTGAACTATGAGTGTGTGTGTGTGTGTTAGCAGTGTGCAACCCACGAGACTAAAGGCATATCAAACCCTTTAGAAAGTGTGTCTCGTCAAAACGTTGTCGCATTTTGTATTCCAATAATGCACAAAATTACTACTTCTTACATCTTCTCAGGATGCACGTTCACAGATCTGTCAGAAACACAGCAGTGTCACGATAAAGCAGCGCTGGGTGAGATGTGATTGTAGCCTGTATCACAACACATAATAACTAGCCACTAATCTGATTTACATGCAGCAGAAAAAAGCATAACAATTGTAAATCTACAATCTGTCAATCGTTATGAGCCAACAACACACAATTTACTAACTTATTTTTGTGCAAATCTATCTGTAAAAGCTTGTTTTTCATTAAGTGAAAGCATGAAGGTTGCAAAGTACAAACAGAAAGTGTTTTTTAAGGTGAACTTGAAAAATGAATGAATCAACGACCGTGACGTTAAACTTCTGATTCTCAGCTTTAGTATAAATGTATTCACGCCCTCATCCGACCAACAGTCCAGGAACTGAGTCCATTTTTTATTTTTTTTACCAGTTTTCGGGAACAGAAAGTAATTGGACAAGTTAAAGTGACATTAAATCAGATTAAGTCATCATGTTTAATATTTCAGTGAGTCAGAAATCTCCAGCCCACTGATTTCAGCAGACATTTGGTTTCCTCATGTGACGCTCTGCAGGCCTGCACTGCAGCCGCGCTCACTTCCTGCTTTCTTCGGGCGAGATTTTACTGCCTAAGTCTGGTCTCAAGCAAGTTTTAACTCACTTAACGGTCCAAAATGATGCAAATATTGAAGTTTTGATATTTTTAAAAGAATAATAAAACAAGTACTACTAGTACTTTCATTCAAATGCTTTGGTTGAACACACCCAACTGTAAACCAGTCAACCCAACTACATGATCCTAAAAATGTTACTCAGAACCTGGTACTCCCTCCGGTACCGGCTCACGTATGTGTGTGTTTATCGGACTGACCTGCAGTGCGCTGTTGAGGAAGCAGCTGTTCTGTCCCGGCTCGTTGCTCAGGCCTTTGCTGGGTGCGATAGAGGTCATGGTTCTCGGGGTCACCAGCCCCTGCACCCCGCCTACCGCTCCGCCACCCGACGCAAAGTAGTTCCTCTTCCACGACATCACTACCTGGACGCCCCCGTTTCCACGGCGAGGCGGGGAAGGGGCGGGGTAGCAGACCAGGCGACTGCCTCTATGTCACTCCCATGAGAGAGAACGAGGGAGAATGAGAGAAGAGTGGAGGAGGTGGAGGGAGGAAGAGGAGGGAGGCGGCAGCGGCAGATCGAGGAGATACGGAGAGTCTTGGATGGGGGTTTGGCACCCATACAACCCTCCCCCTCTCCAGCCGTGTTTTTACTTTAAAATCTGTCCACTTGCCGGAGCCAGCGGTTGGCTTTTTGTTTCTCTTTTTTTAGCTCCTTGGCTTTAGCAGTTGGTGTTTGAGGACATGAGAGCGTGTCCAAAGCGTCCTTTGGCAGACTGTGTGAGATAAATGTTGATGTCCCATGTGTGGGGGAGGGGGGCCTTCAATTTCTTCTTCTCTTCTTTCACTTCGCCTGTAAGACACAAAGACCAACATGTTAGGATCATTAACATGCACAAAAGTATTTTGAGCTGTCAAACACATAATTTGCAGAATATGGCCAAAAGTTGAAGGTAGGACCACAAACTCACTACTGCTGCTGTTTGCTAGCTATCCTTGGTTGTAGCTAGCTAACGTCAGCTATAGAGCCAGTGCCCCTTGGATTTGTCTGGACAGGAATGTCAACCAAAACTATGACTTTTGGGACGAGAAGTGAAAAAATGTGTTTTACGATTAGTTAACAAGGCAATTAAGCTTGTGATAGTTCAGTTTAAGAGAAGAATGTGAATTCAGAGGGTTTATGTTGGTGGTTTTCTGTTTAGTAAAGAAGTAAAGGGAATTTAATTTCGGTCAATATCTTACAAATTTCTCTGTTAACTGTCTTATCGTTTTATATACTGTTTATGGAGGGTTCCAACAGTAGTTTATACATAATTAGCAATGTGGATAAAAAGTCTTAATGTTGTTTTGGTGGTTTAAGTTTAGACACCCTCTCTAAGTCTAACCAACATTAAACCTACATTAATTAATCAT
>CAEMYA010000238.1:74864-87561 GCA_903131615.1 Diplodus sargus | reverse complement strand
TACAGCTAAAGGTAAGATATTGCCCACAGAAGGTGGTGGAGACCAAAAACAGAGCTGAAAGTGGTGAAAACTGGACTTGCATTTACAAGTTGGACAGAAACACAAAACTAAAGGAATGATGCATCCCGTCTGCTTGTTATCTAAGCTAGCAAATGTTTGCTAACGCACTAACCATTGGCAAGAATGAAGTCTATGGAGGTTTTGATGTTCTTGTGCCCCCTAGTGGCCACAGACACATTCATTTAATCTGTCATTTCACTGCTTTTGCACCATGAATCATGAAAACAACAAGAACACAACAGTGTTTGTCAGGGTAACATTACATCAGTGATACGATGAAGCAACTGCTCGGAGAAATCTGTTATGTCATAATCAGTACTTAGGGACATTAGCCAGAGCTTATGCTTGCTATACGGCATCAAAATGTGAGTGTGTGTGTGTGTGTGTGAGAGAGGGAGATTGGGGTGAAAAAAGAGGCAATCTGAGTGTGTTTGTCACCCTACTGTAAGTCTGCGTGGGTGTGTGTATATGAAGTTGCGTAACACCACAGGGCAGTAGCTAACAGATCCGCAGTGCCCCCCCTCCAACCCTCTGCCGTCACCCTCCCCTCCCTCTCATCCACCTATAGCTTCGGCGTGGTTTGCCGGAAAAGGCCACAGGGCACGGGGATGCTGCGGCGAGCGGGGCAGCAGCGTGGGCTGTCGCTATGACGATGGTACCACATGGTACCGGGGTGGCGAGGTGGAGTGATGAGGGGGTGGGATGGAGGTAAGGGCGCGGCGTCGTGACAAGGCTGGCATGGGGGGGGAAATGCATCGGAGCGGATACGGAAGCGAACATTACACAACATTACAATGTCAGTTCATCCACTTAACTATCTATCTATCTATCTATCTATCTATCTGAAAAACAGGGACATTCACGTTCGTTAGATTCATCCATAAACAAACAAATTCAAATTGCCAGAGGATTTATAAAAGGATTTGGCTGGCGTGCCCCTCTGTGCCATTTTTCCTCCACAGCACAGCATCCTGAGCTTCTGTCTCAGCATACAGTGTGTGAACGCCTGCGTGCGAGTGTGTGTGTGTGTGTGTGTGTGTGTGTGTGTGTGTGTGTGTGTGTGTGTGTGTGTCTCCCGCTGAGCCTGTGTGGAGTGTGTGATCACACATCCTCTCTGACTGCACCCTACAGCCACACACAACCGAGAGATGGCTCTGGCAAGCCCTCGCACAAGCGCTGTTTATGTGTGTGTGTGTGTGTGTGTGTGTGTGTGTGTGTGTGTGTGTGTGTGTGTTTTTGTGTGCGTGTGTGTGTCCCCACATCTTCGGCTAGTTACCATGGAAATAGGCCAAGCAGCAGGCACGCGGGGGAAAAGCCGAACCATGTGATTTAACTGAGAGACACACTGTGCTGCACTGGTTGAGACAGCACACGCAGACACACACGGACACACACACAAGGCTGGCGAGTGATGATGATGTGTATTGATGGTGGAGAGTTCCTGGAAGCCAGAGTGAGTCAAGGCACAAGTCAATCAAACTCCCTGACCCTGCGCTGGCAGGCATAAGGAAAAACCAGGACCTGTGGTCTCAGTCCAGACAGCGACCACACATGAAAGACACTTTCCACGTGAGATGTTGCGGTGAGGACACAGACACACAGACATGTGTGTGTGTGCAGTGTGTGTGTGTGCAGCATGTGTGTGTGCAGCATCTGTGTGATTGTGTGAGTGTGTGTGGCTTCATCTTCTTGCCTAATGGAAATCAGTCGCAGCTTAACTCTAACGATTTAAGGGAAGTGTCGCAAAATGAGGTCCAGACTCCGTTTTGAATAAGAACCTGGTTCAGGTTTTAATTAAAGGGTTAGTTCAGCAAAATTAAACAAAAACAAATACTTGTTTAAGTGCTAAAATATCAAGAAGATTTCTGCATTGAAGAATGACGACTGAAAAACTCAACAGAAGTGTATCTTGTCCTGTAGAGCTGCACTGATTAGTCGATCAAAATTGCCAGCTATTTTGATAATTGTTCAATCGCTGTAGGAAATTCAAGCTCCAGCTACGTGAATGTCAGGATTTTCAACCCCCCTTTGTCACTAAATGAAGAGTCTTTAGTTTTTGCACTGTTGCTGGACCAAAAAAGCAATTTGAAGACTCTCTGGGAAATTCTGAGGTGCCATTTTCACAATCTTTGGACCAAAAAATGATAAATGTAATGATGAATTGTGAAAATAACTGTGGTTGCAGCCCTATAAACCTGGCTAGCCTGGACAATTCTTATTTCTCTGTATATAGGAGTGTTAATGTGACTGTGTTTGACTGAATTAAAGTTAAGGGAGTTTCTATCTTTTTCTGATCAAACAGAAAGAAGCTGTACTCACAATGAACATTGCTTCAACAAATCGCTAGAATGAGCCGAGACAAGAATGTATATGTGAGGCCAAATCGTGTAAAAAGGTGTTTTATCTGAGTATTAAACTACTCAAGGAAACATTTTAGGATTCTGACTCGTATTCATTAACAACCAGGAGTTGGGCGTCAGATAGGTTTAATGTTAAGTCAAACATCAAAGGGATTTGTCTGACTGTTAAAAAGGTGGTTCGAGTTTTATGACCAAGTGAGACAGCAGATGATAACTTATGGATCAATGAGAGCGAACGGGAGCATTGAGGACAGACAGCTGTTTTCACGGTTACACTGTCACCACTTCGACTACTTCACGTCCGTCCTCTCTTCCTTCTGCCTCTCATCTTCTCCGAGCTAATCAGGCGACACGAGGGGCTTCTGAGGTTTGCGGGAGTTTATCCGAGGACAGAGTCTGAAGGATGGCTCGATGCCTGTTTGATCCCAGGTGCCCCGTCACGCTTCCTCTCTGATCCACATCTCTGCGATTAATGTAAACATTTGGCGCAAACATCCGTCCGTCATTCTGCCGCCCCGTGGGATCAAGAATCGGGAGCAGCAGCGGCAGCACATTCGACACATGTTCTCTCCATTTTCCATCATGTTGTTTACTCAGCTTCCCCCCCTCCCTCCGTCATATCTCTCTGTGCTTTGGTCAGAAGAGAAGACAAGGAGGGTATTTTGGTGATTCATAGCGAGGTCATGTTATCTCTTCTAGGGATTGGTTAAACCACGAGAGTGTTTCACTGTGGTCTATATTGGAACAGCTGGGTTTCCATCCAAGTATCGGAAAAGCATCCAAGCATCCGAGCTCCCTTACAGTACAAGGATTTTATACTCAGTTGAGCTGGAAGTCATGATGGGGTTATTAGGTTTCCAATTAATTATACGGATAAAAGTATGTAGACAATCAAACAAAGTAGGTGGACACAGGACTTGTAAAGGCATTAAATCCGTCCAGATGTTGTAACCTTGTTGCCGGAGTTTGTTCACATTCAGCCTCGGGCTGCATCATACTGGAAAACATTTCTGATATTGAGACATTTTGGTTTCCGCAAAAACGTTGCCTGACAAATACATCGGTTGGCTTGTATTATTGGCTGATGGCGACCTATCACAGCTATGTCAGAGATTTATCGTATCAGAGAATATGTTGTCTGATGTGAGCCGATATGAAAACTTGCATGGGGTAATTATGAGGTTGATTTATAATCTTCAAACCAGTTCGTTAGAACAGTGAACTGGGCCAACAATACCGAATTTCGCCTCTAGATGTCGCACGCGATTCCGCCGCACCACTACAGTCCATCAGGGCAACTGCAACAGGTCGTGTTTTCATTCCTTAGAACAACAATTCAACTAAACCTGCCTTTTTCTACAATTTAACATCTAATGAGAAGTAAAAGAAGACTTCAGCCGAGTGAAACTGAAGAAAAGACGGTAGCAGTGACAATTCAAGTAGTCACATATGTGAACCAACTTCCCGGTTCTAAAGTTACCTGGATTTTCCATGTTGTGGGCCGGCTAACATCCAATTTAGCACCAGCTAACTTGAAAAAAAAAATTAGTAAAATAAATCGTATCCACTGTTTTATAGCCACTTCTTTCACAATCTAAGCTATTAGAAACAAGTCTTTTTGGGCCTCAGTGCATCACATGATGTTGTAATTAAACAGTTTGGCCACTAGGAAACTGCTTGAAGTATTTTCATTGGTGTTGGCATCCGCCACAAAAATCGAGTATCAGCCAGGCTCTACTGTTTGCACGGTCCAATCAGTAGCTGCTGATCATATCACACAATCTTCCTCAGCAGATGAAGTTGCCAGGCTGCTTTAATCAAAAGTTTCAGAACAACTGCCAACTGCTGGTTTCAAGGTCAAGACTTAATAGACGAAGATCATTGTGTCCATATACTTTTGGCCATATATTTGTAAATATAACCTCTCAGAAAGGTCACGTGTTTCAGTGTTTAATCTTCAGACAACGTGTAAAAAAAATCATCATCTGATCATTTCTCATTACTCAAATTTGCTCTTTCGTTCTCCATTTTATGATCCTGTTCCTTCTCTTCGGCTGAGGGGAAAACATTTTGAGTTCAGAATCTGGCCTCAAGAGCTGGATGGAAACTGGACGCTGCTTTGTGTTTTTGAATGTGCTGTCTCCTCTCTCCTCCTCTCTGCTGGTGGTTAGTGTGGCTCGGTGACAGTGACACCGGTGTCATGCAAGCTGAACAAAGAGCTGATACTGTCCCCCGAGGACAATAGCCTGTCTCTCACACTGTCTCCCTCGCTCTCCAGCAAACATAAAGGCGAGAAGTATATTTATACATCGCTGTAGAAGAGAGGAAGTCTTGATCCTTTTTCTTTCACAAACTCTTGCCGCCTCCCTTTCGGCTGCACCTTCCTCTCTCCCTCCACTTCATTCACTTCATTCCTGCTCTCTGTCTCTCACTTTCTTGTACTGACCTCTATTTTCCATTCTCATTCACTCTCTCCACCTCTTCGCCCATTCATCTCTGTCTCTTTCCTTTCCGTTTCTGAAAAAACTTCACTTCACATGCATGTGAACACACACACACACACACACACACACACACACACACACACATAGTGGTTTCCCTGTAACTGGGTTATGTGTAACTTCAAATAGCCTTAGTTGACAATAGGGAGAGCCCAGAGTTCATCCTCCCCTCTGCGCTTCTCTCTCTCTCCTATTTTCACACTTTGGATCTACAGAAAAGTTAGACGTGTGTGTGTGTGTGTGTGTGTGTGTGTGTGTGTGTGTGTGTGTGAACATACAGTAGGCACACGTGCAGCTGCATGTGCGAGCACTTTACGGAGACCGAGATCTCTTTTTGCAAGATTCAAGGTCATTTCCCCGCTCAGACTCCCGTTACGTTAAAAGTATGCATGTCCAAAACACACACACACACGCACACATGCGTAATCGCACACACGCATGCGCACAAACACACGCACACACGTGCGCGCCATAACCTAGATGCAACCCATTATCGCCGTGGCACATGTGCGCACCCAATCCTATTAGCGGAAAATATAAAGAGAGGGGTGAATATTTGCTTAATATTTAGGCTATTACATAACCATCCTTATTTATGGTGCATGCTGGGAATTATGTGAGATTTCTACAGTTTAGGTCAGAGTACTGAAGGAGAGGAGAGGAGAGGAGGAGGAATGGGGGGTTTGGGGGTGATGGGGAGGAAGATGGAGAAGAGAAGAGAAGAGAAGGAAAGGAAAGGAAAGGAAAGGAAGACAAAGGAGAATAGGGAAGAGAAGAGGAGACGAGTGGAAATGAAAGAAAACAAGGAAAGGAAAATAAGAAAAAAGGAGGGAAAGAAAAGAGTAGAAAAAATGAGAGAAAGGGAAATGAGAAAATAGGAGTTGAAAGGAGAAGAGGGGTTAAGTAAAGTATAGAGAGAAGGAAAGGAAAGACAAGACAAGACAAGGAGGGCAAAGGAGAATAGAGGAGAGAAGAGGAGAATAGAAAGGAAACGAGAAAAGAGGAGAGGTGGGGAAAGGAAAGGAAACATAGAGGAGTAAGGACAGAAGGAAAGATTAGAGCAGAGGAAAAAGGAAAGAGGGGGAAGACAAAGAAGGAGGGAGCTGGGAGGACAACGTGGGACCTTTCATTGAATAAACAACCACATATCAAAGACGACCCGTTATGGCTAAAGCAGAACGAGCACGCCGGCGGATGGTAAAGGTCAAAGGAGACGTATGAGCGTGCCTTTCTTTCCCTCTCCTCCTTCCTCATCCTCTGCCATGAGGAAGATAATCTGCTCTTCTTTATACCTCTGCCCCTCTCATAATCCCCCTACATGTGGATCCAAACCTGACCACGAGGCACGAACACTTCACGCTGAAATGTCAACAACGCACGAACGCCCGGGGAAAAAGCGAGACACGAGGCGGGATTCTTCACACATGGCCACATCTAGGAGGACATACTCTGAGGATTCAAACCAATTACATCAATTTTAAGTGAATCTAATGGACTTATTGTCTTTAAACACTTGCCATGAATCAATGAGGCTTTGAGGTCTGAAGGATGACAAGGCTGTGTGTTTGCATTCTGGATATTTGCAAGAAATAAAAACAGGTTTTAATCATATAAAAATCCAAAAACAATAACAGGAGAACTGATTTTAAAAAAAACAAGCTAAAAATAGATCCAAGTCTAAAAATCCTGAGCATGGAGCTTAGTTGCCCGGTTGTCCACCGACAGCGAACAAAACAACATCAAACCGTTTTCCCTTGAGAGTTTCAACAACGCCACCTCTAAGTAAAACAGTTCTGAGAGGGAAGAGAGAGGGCTTTTCTGGCTGTGTGGCTCCAGGACTTCCCTCCTCCTCTTCCTCACTCGCACAGTATAAAAGGCTGTAAGATGAGGATACTGTACCAAAGCTACAGTGACAGCCCATAAAATATAGACACAGCGGTGTTCATAAGGACATGTCATATTAAATAAGGTACAAATACGGGCATCGAGCTGGTGTCTTAAAGCTAAAGCGAGGCGGGTGCTGCACACATTAAAGGGACACACCCACAAGCGTACATTAAAGGATAAGTTCCCCCAGAAATGAAAAAGATTCAGTCGGGTTTATGGAAAGTCAGCAAATCAGTGTCGCAGCATTCTTCTAATCACAACAACGGCTCCAGATCCAAGTCTACGGAAGCCCTGAGATCCAAACTGTAATTGAACAGGCATTTTTTTACAACCTTTTTAAAGGAGCAATATGTACAAAACATTGAAAACAGTAATCAACAGAATGTAAAGAAGAAACAGTGTTGACTTAATATAAAAGATGTATCTTGTTTCGGAGATGTCTGCTGAGGTTAGCATGCTAACTAGCTAGCCCCAGACCCTCAGACCAGGGGTGTTATATTAAGACCTGGACACAGAGCTCCACTCCTTCCTATAAAAGCTGCTCAGTAGCACATGAAGCCTGAATGGCTCGACTTACAGCTCTACGATTACCTGGATCTCCTGTGTTATGGGGATCTGACTTCCAGTTTAGCGCCACGCTTAAACTGAAGAGAGATAATATAATTTAATCCTGAGGCTCTTCCAGACTTTCCAAATTCTATTGGACCGAATGGCTCAAATTCTGACAGCGAAAGGAGTCGTTTCACAGAAGTTGTGACGCCCAAGAAAATGTATCCAATGTTTTACGGACGTTTTACATGTTTACATGTGTTTTTGACAATGTAATTACATGATTTGGTCACTACGAAAACTGGTTTTGTTAAGAAGTCTTTCTGACAGCGGTCCACAGGTCTCCTGCAGGCAGTCTAAACACCAACTCTCCAACTACCTGCACGGCTAACTGAGCTAACAATCTGACAGCAGCTACACTCATAAACAGATCACAGTTCGTAGCAGTTAGCTGCTCTGGAGATGTGTTGACCCTGTTTGTTTGGAGTGTGAGCTCAACAGGTGACTAGTTCTAACATGATACTCCTTTAAAAGGTCAAATCTTCACTGTAGCCGCTAAGCTAAAGGTTTAGCACGCCACCCCGTCAAAATACGTCCCGTCAAATCAACATGGAGCCATTTTATGTTTTTTTAAAGTTGCTGTCTAGGAGAATGATGCGACGCTGTTTCGCCGTGAAGCTCCCGAAATGTTTCGTGGACTACGAAGCTTCCCTCGACTTTCCATCAGACACGACAGTGAAGAGAAAATTACTTTGTTCCTTTTTTGGGGTTAGAACTTAAACTTCAAGTGGTAAAAAAGAAAATCTCCCTATCTTCCAGAGTGAACACTAAAAGTGATGATCAGTCCAACTTAAATGTCAAGGCGACATTTTCGTCTCAGTGCGGAGGTGAAGCTGTGTGTGTCCTCACGTGTGTGCTCGGGTTGTAGAGGACGTGTTGGCACATTTTGGGGACAGACTGCTTCTCTTTTATAGTTTCTGGCTTCTATACTGATGATTAAAAGTCCTTAGAAGTGTCAGAGAGGAGGACGAGGGGACGGCCAGGACCCTCTTCTCCCTCTTTGGTGAAGTATTCACGTGTGAGCGGGCGCGTGAGGCAGCAGCAGAGGGCTGTGTCACCGTCGCTAATGTGACGGCGCGAGGACCGGCGGCGGTGATGCGGGGCCCCGGTGAGGGGCCAAAGTCATCAATCACGCGGATCGAAACCGCAACGTTAAATCAATAGCGGCCCCCGGGAGCGATGACAGTGGAGCGTGAATCCGCCTCGGTAAAAGGCTGCGGTCTCTCGGCCATCCATCAACAAGTCCACCCGGTGCACGGCGAGGTGTACCTGGTGGGACGGCCCGGACCGTGACACCTGTAATCCCGGACTGGGATGCAACTTGAGTGTGTGTGTGTGTGTGTGGGGGGGGGCGATGTCCGTTAAAAAGCGGCGGCCACGAGGAAGAGTTTGCTGCGTAGAGGGGGGGATTAAAGACCCCGCGCGCACCTGAGAAAAACCCCCGAACCTGACAGGAGGAAGAACAGCACGAGGAGCGGCATGTGCTGCTGATGAGAGTGATGGCGACAGTGATGGAGATGATAGGAAAGAGTGTCACGAGAGCACATCTGTTGAGGATCACATCTGGTCGACACGCTGCCCCCCCTCCCATAAACACGCAAACACACACACACAACACACCACACACACCTACTGATGGTGTATTTCGTCCCGTCACACGCGCGCCTCTCTATCCGTGATGGAGCCCATGCAGTCGTGCGGGTTTGTGTTTCTTTTTTTTACTCACCCCGGCTGCTGTCGCCGCCAGTCTCCGTCCGCTCGCGTGTCCTACCGTGTGATTTAACGGGAGAGAGGGCGAGCCGTGGGCGCATCCAGCCCCCACCAGCGCCATCCAGCGCTGCGGTCGCGGCACGCCGCTCTCGCGATACCACCGTGCCATCTTCCAGCTCTCTCCCGTGGAGTGTGCGTGTGTGTGTGCGCGCGTGTGTGTGACGTAGCGGTTTTATGTGGCGGGATTGCTCAGCCCGATGGCGCCGCCTTCCGGGCACGAGGCTAAAAGAGCGCGAGGGTAGTGATGATGTCATCCCGTGTGGTCTCACCTGTTCTGTCTCTTTTACTAATAAAATTAAATGCGTTTTGCACTATATAGGTGTCCAACAAATCTACATTTCTCTTAATATTTAGAGAAAGACCAGAATCTTAAACTGCATGACACATTTCACATGCTTAAATGCAAATTTACCAAAATGTCCCCTAACTTTACAAGTTTCTTGTGCAAATTCAAGGAATATATTAAAAATGTGGCACTTATTGACACTAAAAAATGTAACAAATCCAGTCAGACAGTTATTTCTTCTGTCTATCTTTCTTTCTTTCTTTCTTTCTTCCTCTCTCTCTTTTCACCTTTACAACTCCCAGCAGATTCAATTTGCAGTCATTGTTTATAATAATGTCTTTTATTTGTCTTTTCCATCGTATGCCGTACGTGTCTGATGTGTTTGTGTGTCTGATAGTGTCGTTCTGTCACACACCTCCACAGTCAGATGTAACCCGCTGTCAGCGACATGTAGAGGACATCTGCTTAATTGGTATCATTGGAGACCTGCCAGTGCCAGTTTACAGTCACAGCCTGAACACTTCGCTATTCATAGAGCAGGTGAGAGAGGTCATGGGGACATTGTTTAGTTTTTGGCAGCGACTTTTAATACCAGTGGCTTCTGGAAATGAAAAGTAAAACAAGGGAGCAGCATACAAGACATTTTGGAAAGTATCCCTCGCTTTGCTGTCAAGAGTCAAGTGAGAAGATTGATGTTACTGACAAGCTTGTATGATAAATATTAAGCTGCAGCCAGCGGGTGATTAGCTTAGCATAAGTAATTAGTAAACAGTTGGTCTGGCGTGGTCAATAGTCTGTTTTTATACTTTTTGAAGGATACAAACAATCAAGTAAGAAGTTTGCTGTTAGCCGAGAGCTGGTTGATAATATTAAGGCAGTATTACGCTCATGTCTGTTAAGTATAAAGGAAGCTACAATCAGCAGCCACTTAGCTTAGCTTAGCTTAGCTTAGCCTCCAATTAAGACTGTAAACAATGGCGAATAGCGAGGATGTCCAGAGCTAACAAAACCTAGGAATGGTAATAGAAATCAGTTTGCATTTTTTGCTCATTCAGCCACAGGCTTAAGATATTCACAAGTTGCTAACAAGTGGCTGAATTATATTTGTCTGATAGGAAACAGCATCAATCACCAACAGCTGCAGGACATTAAACTGTCCTTTCTTGAGCAGACTCTTCCTGTGCTGGGAGGTGGATTTGGTTTCCTGGCGAGCTGCTTCCTCCTGTTTACAGTCTTAATGCTAAGCTAAGCTAACCATCTTCGGACAGTGTAGCTTCATATTGAGAGTACAAACGAATCAATCATAAATTAGCATCAAAATATATGTTGAACCCAAAAATGAATAGCCCAGTTAAAGTGGTTCGTGGTTGTCGGACCCGAAGCAGCTTCTTTGGGCATTTTGAACTTGGAAGTAATCATGCACAAAATAATCTTCAACCACATCTCGTTGTTTTCTTCAACAGATGGAGTTTGTGGTCATGGAGGTGACCTATGTGTCATCACGTCATTTAGGCATGGCGCTCTGGTCATGTGATAACAGGTGGTCAGACGTATATGGGCGATCCAGAGGATATTCCTGGTACCGGAGACGTGACTACAACTGAGCCACGTCTACTGCAGCAGAGCAAAGGTCACCAAGACTGTGGTTGAAAGCTCCAGTGAGAGCTGCAGGAAGGACCTTTGATAAACGAGGTATTTTATTTTTATAGCCAAGCCGTGCACATGCAGTGTTTACACAAAAAGCAAACAGACATTCTGTAAAGGGGATCTTTATTGCATAAATACATGTTTAAGAGTGCAGGGTGCTTATCAATATCTATTCACACAGGTCTCGCTTTAGCTCACAGTATGCAAAATTATAGTAAGACTCAATCATAGCTGGCAAAGATAAAGAAAGGGAGAAAAAGATAAGAAAGCACACAGAGACAGGTCGTAGATACTTATCAAATCAAGTCATTTTTAAATTATTTCTCGTTCATTTTGTTTCTTTGTAGTTAAAGTTCACCTCATGTGTTCAGAGGAGCCTCAGCAGTTCTAATAGTGTTTATGTTGTCAGTGTCTGTGGTGTAAGTCATGAACTGTGCCTCTCATGTATACACTCATGCGAGGGTGTATGTGTGTTTATAAGTTCCAGTGCACGTACTTCGATGTGTGTGTGTTTCAGGAGACGTGTACTGTAAATCTGCTCGAGTGTGCATGCGTGTTCACAGGTCATCCGTCTCTCCGTCGAAGGGGATGTTGTCCAGGTCCATGTGGAGGTGCGAGTTGTCCTCACTGCAGATCCAGCCGATGGGAGTGCGGTTGAACGAGGGGCGCGAGCGGATGTCGGCCTGCAGGCTGGGCAGAGGCTCCGGCTCCTCGGTGGTCATGTTGATCTCTGGGAGTTCGAAGGTCAGCGTCTTGGAAACCTTGTCGAAGCCGCCATATGGCAGCGCCATCCTGCGGAGAAAAGAAGAAGAAATGGGAAGCTGAGGAGAGAAACGGTGACACTCGGACGGGCATTTCTGGGCAACTCTCAGCTTAAAACCTTGCTGCATACCAAACATCAGCATACTGCATTTGACTTGATTTTCAAATAATTACCATGAGATCAACGCTGACATTTTATTATAAAGTCAAACAAGTGACTATACCAAGCTACCACAAAAAAAATGCCAAAGACTAACATAGAGAGACGCATAACAACCAGAAAGAGACACAAGAAAACCACAAGAGACACAAATAAATGCAAAGACACATAAAACAGTCATAAAGAGATGCAAAACATCTACAAACAGACACAAAAATGACCTCAAAGACACACAAATACCTTTAGTACAATGACATACAAAATGACCTCACAGAGGCACATAGCAACTACAAAGAGACACAAAAGAAATGCAAAGAGATGCAAAACAGCTACAAATAAGAGTCATAACGACTACAAGATCAGACAAAATAACTACAAATCGACACAACCTGACTTCAAAGAGGCACAAAACAACTACAAAGAGACACAAAACAACTACAAAGACATGCAAAACAACAACAAAGAGGAGCAAAATAACTATAAAAAGACAAAAGGCAAGACAAAAGAGATGAAAAATGAAAATACTTAGATAAAAGAGATGCAAAATAAACACAAAGAGATGCAAACAACTAACAAGACATGTAAAAACAACCACAAAGGGACAGAAATTACTACAAAGTAGACAGAAAACATCCACAAAGAGACACTATCAGAA
>CAEMYA010000238.1:52702-74068 GCA_903131615.1 Diplodus sargus | reverse complement strand
TCGTCATCTGTAAGGAAGACAAAGAGGTTAAAAATGAAGGTACTGAATATGGAGGTGTAAAGTAAAACTTGATAGGAACCCACTTCTCCGTCCGCCTGTCATATTTGCGAACTACGGCCCTATAAAGGTGTGAGGCGACACTGACAGATAGTTGACACTGATAACGCCTGACGACACACTCGGTCATGTGCAAAGCTTTTCCAGTTCTCCGGTTGTCAACGACGCTACGCGTGATGTGTGAGGGAGGACTGTGACGCACTGAGGCAACACCACTCGTTAAGCATCTGAGATTTAAGCACAATGCAGAATACGACGAGGTCGTGCAGCGGCATTCAGACGTCTGTGTAGGATTCAGCTTGTGTGTCGATTTTTCAAATAACCGGAGTTTTCCGCATTCGCAAAACCACCGGATGCTGTTTCATTAAAGGATAAGTTCTCACCAAAATATAATCCAGTCATTATCGACTCACCCTCAAGCCGATGGAGAGTTTGGCGAAGTTTCTTAAACGAAAAACAACTGAAAAAAAAATGTATTGGGTCCATACAGTCTCCAGAAGTCCAGAGCCCCTAAATTGATCTGTAAAGAAGTCATTTACACTCTTTTGAAGCAGAAATCTTCACTGTAGCTACTTAGCTAAAAATATTAGCACCCTGCATCCGGTCTGAAGTGCGTGCACAAGCCGGACTACCCATCGCTGTCATAAATATCGTCATTTCAGATCAATTTTGGATCTTGGGACTTCTGGAGACTTGGATTATGCTGGAGACATATTATGTTTTTTTCAACCATCAACTTCAGTTGTTTCGGACAATTCTGCAACAAATGTTTTGCTGTAAACTCCAGAAATATGAGGAGATAGCTTGTATTGGCGTCGGCGACACCGGCCTGGGTTGTTACTCGGTATTGGTTTGGAGAGGAAATCAGCAGTATCTCACACAACTAGTTCCTTCAAAGTAAATACCTCTTTTTTTTCCTCTCATGAACAGCTGCACTTACGCGAATGAGAGAAATCTGGCTCATGAACTTTTTGTTATTAAATCTTTGGCGCAGGTGGCACACACACCCTCTGAATTGTGCTCTCATAACAGCTAAATCCATTTTGCAAATGAAACCATGTTTTTTTTTTTACCTTCCACCACATGTCGGATATGGAATGAGGAATGTATAAGACTGTAAAGGGAGCTTTTTTTTTACCCTCTGGCTGCCATCCTGTCCTTGTTGTGATGAATTAAGAGTTGAAACCTGTTGTACGCTTGTAAAGGATCCGTGTGTGTGAGACCGGGGGAGTTGTAGGGGTTACTAGGCCAAAGCAATATGGAAGAAAAGGGCGCTGGGGAATGCCACGGCAGGTTTTCTGGTCAAACTGTTTATGGAGGGAAATCCTTATAACACACTCCCCTCTTCTCTCTCCGTGATGGAGAGATCTGATGGATTTTACTGCTCCACAGAGCTCCTCATAAAACACTCTCCCCATCCACCACATACACTGTGATATCACTCATAACACCTGGAGTCCGGCCATAAACCAGCGCACGCACACACACACTCGCACGAACACATCTATAAACCCGGGAGTTGGCATTGCAATGCTGCGGAGAGCTGTTAGCAGTACCTCATAAATCAGACTTGTGCAAGTAGGCGTGCGTTAAGTGTGTGTGTGTGTGTGTGTGTGTGTGTGTGTGTGAGAGAGAGAGAATAATTGAGGCTGCTGAGCAGAGCGAACTCTCCCATGGGGATATTGATTAGAGCGTTAATTCAGAAGAATGTGAAACTAGAGCTGGCTGCTGACTGGGAAGAAATTGGACAGACTGACAGGGGCAGGGGGTGGACAGACGGACCAGATAGAGAGGGACAGAGGCCCGGGACACATGACAGAGCGACACAGTGGCAGGGATGATGGATATATGAGTGGGCATTAACTGGAGCTAAATAAGGGATCAGCAGGATAAGCTCCTGAGTGACTGACTGACTGAAAACAAACTGGTGGAAAGATACAGATGTGGCTGCAGCTGTGACAGCAGGAGTGGGAGAGTGGTAGCAGTGAAACAACGAAGGACACAAATGGAGGAGGACATCAACAGATTGCTGACGGACACAAGCAGAGACAGAGAATGCTCGGATTGCAGATTGCATGCATGTCTTGCTGCTAATAGTAAACACAGCATATTGCAACAAGGCTAAACGTCCTCAGCTATGCTAGCAGGTCAACAACCAACATCAGAGAATCAGGAATTTTCGTCGCTTCATGTCGCCTGCGTCTCGGCCAAAAAGATGCACCTGAACACACCACAAAGACTACAGCTGACAACTGCGTGAGAGGAAGTACCTCTCCACACCACCGGGTGGCAGTAGTCTGTATTCGTCTCTCACAAAGGGAAAGCACTGTGGATATACAAACTGTTGTTATGATAAATCAGCGTTTTTTGACACCACTCTCTCTAATATAGCAGCATCTAATCGAGAATATGTCTGATGAAAGTTAAATATGACATTGGTGAAGAGATGGAGGTGAAAAATAAGAAGAGACTGTGCTGAACGAGTGAAATCAAGGATGCCACAACGAGAGACTCAAGGGGCTTTCCCTTTTCTTTTTCCAATTATCTTCGCATTCACTGATTCGCTCAGCCGAACAGCCAATCAGAGGGACTTCTCTCCCAGCCATCGGCCAAAAGTAGGCAACAAGGACTGATTGGGGCCAATGATGCCGGTCACAGCAGAGCCACAGATGCTCGACGATGGCACCGACATGCTAACATGCTAATAGTGACAATACGAACATGTTGATGTTAAGTGGTTTAAGCATCTTATTTAGCATGTAAGCATGCTAGCATTTGCTAACTCGCAGTAGCAACACAAAGTACAGTCAAGGCCGAGTACATTTATTTAACCAGAAATACCCACTGAATGAAAAAAAAAAGCCTAAATTATAAGAGAGACCGAGCCGCCTTACTTATTAAAATGCAGCACACACACACACAGCGTGATTTCCAAAAATCCAAGATAGAACAGAAGAACAGCTGTCGGGTATTTAAGAAACTTTGGGAACTCCGCTCGAATTCAAATTATCCCTTTGAGTTTGAACAGATGGTGAAAATGGGAGACTGAAATTCATTAAAGCCACTGGTGCGGCTTTCCAACAGTAAAAAAAAAAAATGCTTCGTGACCAGGAAGTAATTTTGGGGGGAAAATAAAATAAAGCCATATGTAGCCGCTCCAAGCAAATACCAATGTAATTAAAATACAAACAAAGTGTGACATAAAAAGACCGTATTAGTCACGGTATAAATACATATTTCTCATGTCTTCACCAGTTGCATTGACTCTCCGACCGTCGTCGCTCACAGCCAGCTTCGCACAAATATAGCAGCAGCTGAATCACCGTCTGGTATTTTGTTGCCTCTTAATGGTGACAGATTTGTGGCTGCTCTGCCATCTGATAATGACCCGTATCCCTGCAGGAGATGCCACATGCATGTAAGATATTCTGCTCCAGCTTAGAAAGAGGGTGCGTGCGTGTTCTTATCAAATCGTCGTATCATCGGACCACACGCAACGATTTGCACCCACGCAGATCAATTTGAACACACAGGCAGCGTGGAGCAAATCTTACAAATGGATTTGACATTTACTGGGCTGGATAATCAGATCACACGGGAGATAGAGGAAGGTCTTCGAGGAATGTGGATGAAGATAACGGGCTCGGTGTTTGATGTTTTATCCGCGTGGTGTGTGATTATGTGATTGGTGCGCCGGTTGTATGTGTGTGAGTGTGTGTTTTACCATCCTGGGTGACGTTGGACAGGTCGGTGATGATCCTGTTGGCCTTCCTCTTATTAGAAGGAGCTTGTGCTGGCAGAGACATGGCTAAAGGGCAGAACAGAGAAATTATGACTTAATGATAACAATAATAATCATAATCATCAGCTCCATTTACCAGTTTTCAACAACTTTACACAGAGAGAACGATGGATATACAGGCTAAAAAAAGAAAACTCAGTGTCCACTGACAAGATATTTTCTGGATCTTTCAAATTAGCTTCCGATTCAACTACGCCCTAATCATCATTTTTATATGAACATTGGATCAAATGTATTCAGTATGTGTAATGTTAATGCTCTGCAGTGTTTGGTGTCCAGTTTAGACTGCACAGTATTGTTGTTCTGATGGTCACTGTGTCATAGGCAGGTGTAAAGTCATACATTCTTGCCGTGACCATGAGAGACTATCTCTAGGTCTCTACGACCAATCATAGCTTGCTGTCTTTCACAACACACGTGATGTCACTGGGAAGGAGGAGCTGGAGAATGAACATGAAGGTAAACAGACAATGAGGTGTCTCAGGTGCAGGACCAACAACAAACAGCAGACACCGTGGCAGCCGCACCTTAAAACTTACCCTGCTTTCTGGTCTATTTTACCCTAAATGGGACCATAATTTACAAAATTAACCTCATGCTGTACAGACAAAGACTTCAAACTAATGATTGAGACCATAAACTCATTAGGAAACTGTTCACTGAGGTAATAAATCAAGCAGTGTTTACCAACAAGCTTATATTCGATTGAGTTACTTTTTAAAAAACAGTGGAATCGCCCCCAGCTGGCCATTACAAAGAATGCAGTTTTAAGGCACTTCTGCATTGGCTTCACTTTTCAGACCTGGAAGTTTTGCCTCCATGTGGCCAAAAATATCAAATAATCAAGGCAATTGATCAATGAATTAGCAGTGGGGTAGTAATAACTCATTCTGGGTAATCTCACTTTAGTTTTTGCTCCTCTGGAGATTCAAAGTGAGACAATAACATTAGTAGTACTGTTATCAGCCATGAATCCACCAGCCATATGTCACATTCTCGGTGTTGTAAACATTTAAAATGTTTTGAACAGGCAGGGGTTACTCTCATTTTCATGACTACATACATGTTTTATGTATTACACTGAGCTTAAACATACTGAGTCTCTCAAGGGTCTAGCAAAGAGCATGACAGATATAGCAACAAGACACTGGCAGGCAGTGAAACATGATACAACAAAAGTGTTGAACTTATCCATAAATATTTCACGAGAAAGTCTAAACTGATTTCCAAGATCTATTCGTGTATGATGAAGTTGAACATGACGTCCTAAATCCTAGCGAGCTCCAGCAGACCCTCTCTGCGTTCCCTAATTCAGTTAAAGCACACTTTAAACATCGAGTATCACCGGCCACATTCCCCCGAGGCCACTAATTCCCGGCGGCAGCTCGTGTCTCTCTTGACTAACCACTCAGATGGGGGCCGGCAGTATGTCGCTGTCAATTGCACAGGTCGAAAGCAATTATGTAAGGCTGGAGGTGAGTCCCCAGCACAAGAGGAAAAGCTGCAGGGCCCGTCCACAGGGAGACAGTTAATGTAATTGCTTTTCATCCGCTGTAATTGAAGCTCATTTCCTAGTCTGGGATTCGCTCCTGTGTGAGCTATTTTTATGAACACATGTACTATAGCACTGAGTATGAGTGTCATCGGCAGTTAAACATTGAAGAGCACCACACACACACACACACACACACACATCAATATACCCAACAGGGCACTACGTTTCTCTACTGTCTAACAGGGGACCCATGTGTCTGGTCATTTTCAGTGGTAATTTGACTGCCACACACACACAGTCACACACACATTTGCTCAAATAGCTCCTCTCTGGTGACGAATGTGAATCAATGGCAGCAGATTTGAAAACTGTCGATTTCAGGTAGTTTTTGGTTGAAATGCAACATGGAGGAGCAGCGCGAGGCCCTGGGTCCTGTTACTCCCTGAGTGAAAAGGCGCTCCTGTCCGTCCCCGGCTTGTTTTAGCTCCAGATAAATCTCGAGGGGACAGCTGGGGAGGAAGGGCATCAGTAAGCACATTCCCAAATACACACATTCGGTACATGTATACCCACGGACTAAAAACTCCACCGCAGAAGGCCACATTCCTCACCTACCACAGTCAGTGTTAGGTAAGAAGCTGGTGGAGGAAGAGGAAAGTCATGCACCAGCTGGCTCTTCGAATCCAGACTTGGTTTAATTGATTTTTTTAATAATTGCAATTAATTTTACTCAAGAAATTGTAAATCTGTGATGTTAAACTGTCAAACTATGTATGAGGTGAAGCTTTTCTTGACTTGTGTGACTTTTTACAGTCACTCATAAAAATGAAGTCGGCCTTCTGCTTCTGATTCCCACATTAATTAATTAATCCACTCGCAGAAGCCTCGACAGGCCACAGATCCAGGGCTTCCAATCCAGACCACATGAATCAAATTTAAGTATTACCGTCTCCTCGTTCTTGATGAGGCTCAAGAATTATTTGACAACTCTCTGACCATCAGCGCATGATAATCCACAAACACTCGAGGCATGTGCAAGAAAGATTTCTCTGGGTTTCACCGATGCCGTCACACAGCGTCTTACCTAAGGACGAGGTTTCCACAGGGAGGTCCCAAAAGTCCCAAAACAGGTGTGGGTCACAGTGAGAGGAATATAGATTCCCAGGTAGGTTTGTGTCCAAGAGCCTGTATTGTACTGCCTGCCCTCCTCTTTGCCCCGGAGAGAGTGAAACCCTATCAGCAGGGCTGCTCCAGTGCTACGGACCTGGTCTGGGAGGGTGGAGGGGACGGGGTGAATCGAGTAGGGGGGTAAAGGGGGAGGTGGGTGTGGTGTTTTGAGTTGTGAGGTTGGTAAGATCAGTGATAATCAAGGAACCTAAAAAAGGAGGAAGGGTCGTTACATCACCGGATCTTTCTTTGGTGCCTGGCTGTGGTGTCAGCTGCATGGAAGTCTATGGGAGGTGCGTGGAGAAACCTACTAAAACCCGACATATCTACGTCGTATGACTTTAGAAAATGAAAGAACACACTTCAGAGAGTAGGTTAACAGCTGACTTTTGTCAAGTCTTGCCAAATATAGCTAATGAGACCGCAACTACAGGAGCCTTACCCAAACGAAATCAAGTGACAGACGCACTCTGTGATGTGTGTTCTTGCATTTTCTGGAGGCATTTCTTCATCAGAAGTTACGCGACGTAGATATGTTGGGTTTGATAGTGTTTCTCCATGCATCTGCCATGAACTTTAATTCAGCTATCCCCATAGTCTGACACCAAATCAAGATTCAGCGTTCGGTAACGATCATGTTTTGGTTTCAAACACCTGGTTTCGATGCCAGAAAGACGGCTGGAAATTCTCCCGAGGTCAAGATATCCAGTTGTTTCACACTTACAAAAGTTGAAACACTGTCTCAAACTGCTGTCAGTGGCTTGGCAGCCTTGTCGCCAAACTTCAGCACCATTCCCTCCACCTCCAGATATGTCAGTCAGGTCATAAACATGCAATGTGAATACATGCCTGTGATATCATGTGTATGATTTTACTTGTTGAATCATGTTACAAACTTTGGTAAACCAGGTCTACGTACATACATGTTGCTCAGATGGCCACAAAAAAAACATCCAAGGAGAGTTTCAGCAAAGCTTTTAAACTGTTAGTGTTCGGATGAGAATAGGTTTGTCTTGTTTCCCCTTCTGTTGTAGCGAGGCTTCAGCAGAAGATTATCTCCTTTGGGAAATTGTTACAAGTTTAGGTTTCCAATTCACAAAGATCGCATTTAGTCCTCAGACGAGACTTTGATGCCTGATGCTAGTGAAAAGACAACAATGAGCCTGATTTTAGTGAATGAATTCTCCCCATTCCTCTCAACTGCGCGAGAACAGGAGCTTTTGATAACATGACAAACATCACAAGAGAATGGAAAGCGTCTCTCCAGCAGTCCCTGTATTCCTCTGTCACTCTGCTTTATGTGCCTGAGGCCATTTCAGCTTTTGTTGATGTGTCTTCCTCCCACTCTCGTAGTCTCTTTATACATCCGCCTCCAAATGACAAACCTTTGGGTATGATTTGCAGTTTCATGCCTCGCTTGTGCCCAGCAGCAGTTACACCTGTATTATCATGTCAGTCACAGTTCCTCGTCAGTCCCCCGCCACTTAAATCCAACCAGAGGTTTTTGTTTGTCACTGTGGGTTTTTTGGCTTTTCTGTGCTGGTGCAAAAAAAAAATAAAAAGCTATGAGAGGCTTCATATTTCAATACTGTGTCACTTTGAGTTGTGTTTGCTATCATTTGCTATTTAGCTTTAAAATTAGCACAAAAAATAAAAATAAGGAGATGTAGTGTTGTTCCCTCCCTCAGAGCCGTGATGTGTGATGTGTGTAGTGTGGTAGTCCTGAAAATTGGATGGGCCAGGTGGCCTTGATACAGATGAGTGTGTAGCTGGGTTATAAATCCATCAGGGGATCTAACTCCCATTTCGAAGGTTTATTACCAAGCTGGTTGGTTATTACAAATTACCTTCTTTTAATACTTAACAGATCAGGTGGTAATGAATCAGAAGACATTCAAAGAAAGAAATCGATCCACATGAGAGTGTGGAGGACCATTAATTGTCCATCATTTGACCTGCCCCTAAACCCTGATCCTTGACCCCAAACACTCGACTCTGTCGACCCAGAAACACGGTGTGAGGAAAGAGGCTCTTTGGCTGAGCGGCGGGTGGAGACAGGATGTACGAGGTAGCTCTTCCCCTCCGCTCTCAATCACATTGTAAAAAAGCCATCAGAATTAAGAGTTTAGCACCGGGCCAAATAGCTGGAGATTAACGGCTCCAAAAATAGGTGAAATGGGCTCTGTGTGTGTGTGTGTGTGTGTGTGTGTGTGTGTGTGTGTGTGCATCTGAGTGAGAGAGGTATTAACCGTGAAGAGGAGAGAGACCAAAAAGGGGGAGAATTGTAGAACTAATTTGGTAATTTGGCCGAGAGTTAAAAGAGCCACTTCAGTCATTACTATAAGTGCAGTTACAGCTTTTATATATTTCTAAAATCCAGTGACCTAGTTTGTTGAGAAGTGAATATTCTGCACACTGCAGGGATTTGTGTGTGTGTGTGTGTGTGTGTCGCACCTTCCAATAGCGCAGCAGCTAAGCTTACCAGTGAAACTGCACAGGACTAAAGTTAGCAGCTAAAGTTAGCCCCGACTGTCACCTGATCCCAGTCAAGGGTCAAAGGTTAGATCTCTCTCTGTGGGCCGTGGTTGGGTTTCAAAGCGCCAAGGCCATCAGGTGGCCGTCATTAAACAGAAAAGCTGCTCCGAAAATGATGGCCAACAGTCATACAAGGACAATTTTCAACTCGGATGAGCATATTGCATGTATTTGACATCATGTTTTATTTGTTCTCATTGAGCTTGATTACCAAATTCACTGTGTGTTCACAGCCAGGATCTAGCTAACTTTATTTAAAAAGGGTTTGGAGAAGAAATTCAAACTCAGAATTTTAATATTTACAATATTAATGAGGTAATAATACAAACTCAGAACTCCAAAACTGAATAAATAAGCTGTTCTCAGAGGAAAACAAGGTAGCCAGCACACTGTTGTGCACTGTTACACTGTTTGAAGCTAGAAAGGTGGCAGAGTCCGCCACATGTAAACAAAGTAAAACATTTGTGTTGTCCTTTAAGGTCAGTTTGTTTATGCAGTCATGAAAAAGAAGAGCGTATATTTATGTAGTTTTTGATGAAGATCTTTCTCTTCTTCCCCAATACTACGTAGTGCTCCTTTAAGGGTCGAAAGACATAAGATGTAAAATGGAAATCATACTTTTTTTCCCTGTTTTGCTAAAGGTTACTTCATTGTAGGATCTGTGATGAGATGAGAAAGGAGACCATTAACTGGTGGTGCAACATGACTGCGTGACAAGTCCTACAGTGCCTCCATGTGGTGAAAGCTGAAAAACAAATTTCCTTGAAGCCCTAAATTATTGCTTTTGAAGGCTGCGCATTTGATCTCAAAACTGCCCAAATCCTGAGAGAACAATTAAGCTGTTAGACTCGCCAGAAAATGCCTGAAAAAGAGAAAAAAGGGTAAATGGGGAGGAGGGAGATACTGAGGCCCGGTGTGGGAGCGGGTGATGACGCGGGTGACACAGGAAGAAACAGAATGACAGCTGATGTGACTCATGTCTATTTTTATTCAGACTCCCAGTCTCTGTGGAAAAGAATCACAGCTAAACAGACGCGTTATACCTCTCCTGTTTCATATCAACAGATCAGAAGTGTACAAGTGCACTGTAAAAGGCTTCCCTCCTTCGTGGGGGTTTCATGATAATCTACACAAAACAAAGCACACACTGCTGCGGAGTGCAACTAAAAAAGACACTCAGAATCATCAAACACAAATATTTAGAATATATACTTTATCAGAGGAGGAACTATAGTAGTAGTAGCTACTTTAAAGCTGCTGTAAGTTAAGCCGTTTTTTAATCAAAATAATTGTTAAATAGCTCTTTATTACAACAGTTTTCCCTTAATGTTTAGTCAGTAACTGATGTCTTTCCTCCTCCAGTAAAAGAGAAACGAAAAGTTCCCGTATCCCTGCCCGCTTTATCGAATCAGGACCGAGAGATCCATAAAGAGGCGGTCCTTCTGCTCAGGCAACACACAGAAAGCAGGAACCAGACTTTTTCGACCAAACCGGCCAGACGATGAAAAACGCTTGTCGAGAACTGCCTCGAAAAAAAGGAGTTGTGTAAGTGTTTCTGTGTAGAGAGGAGGGAGGGGCTTGCTAACGCCGCTAAAACGACGACAACGCTTACAGCAGCTTTAAATTCAAAGTAAGCAACATTTCTAATATGATATAGCACGATGGCAATATGTACTGTATAGTGTTTACAGATTTTTTAAAAATGTATTTAATCAGTTTATTTCTCAGGGACAGTGTGTGTTCATAAACTGTCATGAAAATTTGCCAAAATGCTCGTTTTCATCTGTAGTCCCTGTCCAGGTGTAAAGCAGGCAACCTAAAATCAAGAAACAAACAAAACGATTGTGAAGTTAAACATGAAATCTGCATCGTGTTTACTTCATCAGTGCCTCCTGTGCTTTCCTTTTTGACCTTTTCCTATCATCGGCTACATCTCTCTTACGACAGTCTTGTCTTTTCACGTCCTCTATTCTTCTTTTCTGAATTTAAACTTAATTTTTCATCAATACAATATTTACAGAGCTTTATTTCAGTTTCCTCCCACATGTCTTTCTGTCCTTTCCTATCTGCTGTTCAGCTCCTTTTTTAAACTTCTCTCAGGTTTCCTTTGCAAAACACGGTGTTCCCTTTAACTACAACCAAATGTGTTGGATAAATAAATGAGTCAACAAGATTAAAAGTGAGCGATAAAATGTGCTACGTGGGCGGCCGATCCAAGCAGATCTTGTGAACAATTGTGGCTGATAAAACCCCAAGCTGCAAGCTTGAATAGCAATATTGCAACGCTAAAAACACATGGATTTATTAAGAAAATGTTCCTCTGTGTTCCAATAGAGCCGTGGTTTGAGTCTGTTCAGTGTGTGCTGGATCCAGGGCGCCAGACACAAGGCTGCAAACCCAGGTTGGAAGTGCTGAACCTGGGCCGGGGCACCCTGGGAGGCTGAGTGCTGCTGGACGCCGGCCGAGAGGCACCAGCAGGGCTCAGAGGACTCAGATCTGGGGCGCTCTTAAACTGCCTGTTGGACTGGGCACTGTTGGGGGGCTGAAAGTGGGAGAAAGTAGGGGACTGGACTTGATGTGGAGCAGGAGCAGAGGAGAAGGTGGGGAGCTGAGGGAGTGGAGCAGTAGGAGCAGGGGGAGGTGGGGGAGACAGTGGGGAGGTGGCCCACTGAGGTTGGTGAGGATGGGGCTGAGGTTGGAAGGGCTGGTAGGGGGCGGGGTTAGGTGGAGGGGATGTGACATCAGAGCGCCACAGCGGCTCTCCGAGTGTCGTAGCTGATCGCGGTACGATGACTTTGAGGGCAGGCCCTGTGGATGTCGGTGGGGGTGTAGAGAAGCGCTTCACCTCATATACTCGTGCTGTCTTCTGAGGACCCCGCTGCTGCTGCTGCTGCTGCTGCTGCTGATAGGTGGAGGTGTCCTGGGGAACCCCACCCCCATAGCTGAACAGAGAAGAGTTGAGCTGGTAGGGCTGGTGGCTCATAATGTCCACAGGCTTGATGCCCGCTTTGTGCCCTTTGGATCCAGCTGGTGCAGACTTTGCCACCTCAGGCTTCTTCTGAGCTTTTAGAGGGCAGGAGGGAGAGAGAAGGGGGTTGTAGCTGATGGGAGGAGGAGCACGGATGTTGGACGAGTATTTCCAGGTGGCAGGAAGAGACGGAGTGGGTGAGGGCTCCCTCGTCTGGGCGGGTGAGTACGGTGCTGCAGCAGCAGAGGGAGCTCGCTCCACAATGTACCGATCCATTCGGTTCTGCCTGCGGGCGAACAGCTGACCTCCCTTCCCCGCCAGTTGTGGCACCGGAGAAGCTTGTGGTTTCGGAGCTACAGGAGGCGGCCTAGGTCCCCGCTGGGCCTGCAAGAAGTTGCAGGCCTCTGCTCCCAACCTCAGCCAGTCCTCCTCAGGCCCTGACTCGTGTCCGGTCTCCCCAGTTGGTGCAGCTCTCACAAATCGGTCGTCCATGTTCTGGACCATCGACATCAAGTCCGGGTTTGGATTAACATCTTTATTCTGGACTGCACAGAACATTGGCTTCTTGCTGCTGCTGCGACGACGGGCATCTTGCAGGATGCCGGTGCGAGCGGCCGGGACTGAGATGCGCTGCTCACGTGTCGCTAGTGAATCTGTGGCTGTAGGCTGGGGAGGTGATGCATATGCCATGGCAGCATGCGGACCAGGAGTCTCTGCACCTGTCATGTTGATGTAAGGGTGGGCAGATGGAGATGGAGATGGAGAAGGTTGGGCAGGGGGAGGAGGAGGATGAGGCGGAGGGATGGGTTGGGTATGGAAGGAAGCTTGAGTAAAATCTGGGGGATGTGGAGGGGAAATGGGAGAAATGTAGGTGGAGGGAGGTGGATAAGCAGGAGCAGGATGAGAGGGAAATGGCTGTGAAGCTGGAGGGGAGAAGGGTTGAGCGGGTGATGGATACACCAGGGTATTTTGAGCTGCAGGAGGAGAGAACTGGGTGGAGGGGGAAGCATGCACTGCAGGCTGATGGTAAAATGTTGGCGGATTTGCAGAAGGCTGGACAAAAGGTGCAGAAGATAGAGAGGATGGAGGGGAGAGAGCTGATGGGGGAGAGTTAACAGAGGGGGGAGTGTTGCTGGTGTTATTTCTTGGAGGGATGTACAGAGAGGTGCTAGACACGGCTCTCCTCGCATCAGGCCCTGATGGATGGCGAGTAGGCTGGATGGTCACCATGGTCACGGCTGTGGGTTTGGGCTGGGGAGGGCGAAACATCACAGAGGTTACAGATGCACGAGAAGATGAAGGGCCTGGGGTGAAGGGCCGTGCGGTGCGGTTCAGAACCCCTTGATTAGGACTGAGGTTGGCGTTCATGTGATGATCTGAGTCTGTGATCGGGTTCAGATCAGGGTTGGATATAGAATTTGGGATGCCATGTTGCCCGTTTTGGCTCAGAAGGGGCGTCTGAGAGGGCGGGCTCAGAACAACACTAGCCCGACTTACAGCTACCGACCCCCCATTGGTCAAGGCAACAGCTGGAGGAGACATGTGTGCAGGGTAGTTACTGATTGGCTGCTTCGTGATGCTGCTGTCCAGCCTTGAGCCCTGATAGGCTGAGCTTTCCTGCCCTGAGACCGCCAACCCTGGGCTTTGATTGACAGAGGTCCCAAGTCCTGGAGTCTGATAGGCTGAGATGTCCAGCCCTGAATTGTGATTGGTTGCAGGCGTTGTTGGAGTAGTTGGTGTGGCTGACGGGCAGGCAGAGCTTCTCCTGTCCAGCAGGTCTAGATAACCGGTATCCCACGTAGGGTCAAACGATGCTGAGAATCCCTCTTCGTCAACTTCTGAGCCGCTAAGGAAAGAGCTCCCTCCTTCCTCCTCTGTCTCCCCTCCTGTCTCCCCTTCTGTCTCCCCTCCTCTATCTCCCTCAGCTTTGCCGAAGCAGGTCAGCGTGTACCTCTTGGCCCTCTGCCGGCGTTTCTTGAACATAAGCACCCCTTTCGAGTTGGGGTTGGGAGCATCAGTCAGCAACGACGCGATCGAGCGGCATTTGGTACGAGCCTCCTTCACCTGTTTCTCCACCACACTCTCCCCACGCTGCAACTCTGCAAGACAGGAAAAGAAAAGAGACAGAGACCGAAATGAATGTGCTGGAAGAGAGATGAAACAAAGGAGGGAGCCGGTAATGAGATTCCTAATGAATGCATAACAAGGCACGGGCGACAAATGAGGGAGACAACAGCGTAACAACAGCGCAACAGTGGCTGATTTATACAGTATTATCGCAGTGAGGAGCTGCCATGAGGATTACCAGTGACAGACAGGAGTGTGTGTCGTGGATTTAGAACAAAGAATTCCTGCTGCTCTCCAGAGTTGAGTCACACACTCCGGGAAGGTTAAATCACAGTGTCTGTCCAGCACAAATGCTTGTTTGGGCACATGTGTGTATCTCAGTCCAAGGTTATTTGAGTCTTTTTAGTATCTTGGCTCACCTCACATGAATATCCTCACTACATAACTATAGTCTGATGCAGCCTCTGCACACACATAAATCCATATTCTATATAACCTTCATACAGTCAAGCCTACCGAGACATAAACAAGCACATAATCCCAACAACAAACAATCTTTCAAGTGCAAAACTCAGATTTCTGTGAAGCAAGATTAAAGCCGTCCTCAACACGACTTGAACAAGGGTCTACTACAGTAATGCTAGCTGCTCGGATTGGAGCAGGGAGCTAAAAGCTAACACATCTCAGCTCAGACTGTTAGCATGCTAATGTTTGCTCATTAGCCCTAAAGACAAACAACACCTGAGGCTCAGGAGCATACCATT
Organism: Diplodus sargus; assembly: GCA_903131615.1. Lineage (NCBI taxonomy): Eukaryota > Metazoa > Chordata > Actinopteri > Spariformes > Sparidae > Diplodus > Diplodus sargus. Next base: position 59,213 of record CAEMYA010000238.1, on the reverse strand, counting down.
TAGTCATTAAAGTATTGCACACATTCAAATGTAGACTCAGAGACTAGGGAATTCAACTGTTTCCTTCACAAAACTTTACGCCTAAAGACATAATAAACTACACAGCAACAGAAGAAAAACAAAGATACAATGGAAAGAAAAGTGAAAACCTCTTATTTTTCATGTCACCCACAAACCTTTGTGCATTATTTTTCAGTTTAATAGATTAATTGTTTAGCCAATAAAATGTTTACTTCAGGTTACTTCATCCTGAGGAGAACATGAATGTCTCCGCCAAATTTATGACAATTCTCCTAATAGCTTTACAGATATTTCACCCCAAACCACAAAAGGTGACTTTATGATTATGGAAGAGGAACTGTCAAGGCACCATATATAGAATAGAACCCGCCCCATGTATTGTTTGGCTGATGGTATCAAAGATTCATCGGTTTGTAAACTATAAAATATCCACAATTGGATCCACATTTGAGGGTCCATTGTAAAAACGGAGTATCGGCCATTACATCGATTTTGGAATATCAGTCGAGCTCTAGTTATGAATATCTGTACCCATAGCACAACTTTTTATTCAGAGATATTTCAGTGTCTAACAAATTGGTAAACTGACTTTTGAGCCAGCCACTAGTCCGACATTGAGATCACTAAATCTATGCCGCTAGCACCAAAATATTCATCTATCCGTCCTTCAGTAGACAACATGGCTTCATCGAGTTAATAAAGCGCTACAGTATAGACGCTTTAGCGTTATTTCCCTTTATAGCAGACAACCACAAACAAAATGCACAAACACAGGTAGAGTGGCTCAATAACATCCTCAGGTCTACATAATTTCACCAGGATCATCAGTCAAGAACAGGATAACAGATAGTCTTGCCATCAAACTTCCTAAGGTGCTGACATTGAAGAGAAATTAAGAAAAACAACATTTGTGCTTTTTCTCTAATGTGAGTCAATCTGTGTGGAAATGAAGCGTTAAGAACACATAAAAAGGTTTTAACGTGTCTTACCTGCGTACACGACTTGTGGGACTGTGTGTCCGCCTAGATCTGACCCTGAAGAAGATGTGAGAACCCTCATGTCACAAACGTGAGTATGTGTGTGTGTGTGTCCTTAAACTCCCTCAGACCCTCCCACACACACCCTCACAGAGTCCAGTTCTGCTCTGAGTGGGGAACCGTTTAGTGTTTGTCCACCAGTTCTTCTCTCAGGGCACAGCCCATGTAAAGACCTTTGTCCAGCAACCCAGACCAACACATGATGTCAACCCACTATTCCTGTCTGTGTGACAGGCATCAAACACCTGTCCGGGCTCTGTCTCGCACACACACACACACTCACAGACACACAAGGACGGGAAGACCCCACACCAGAGGATATTTAGACAGCGGTGTCATTGAGTGTGTGTTTGTGTGTGTGTGTGTGTGTATGAGTTCATACAGCCAGTTATAGTTTAAAGAGGAAGGCTCAGTCATAACTCTTCACTGATCTGACGTTCTCTGCTGCTGACACTTCACACCTAACAAACACTGCGCACAAACACACAGAGGTACACAACTCTATTGAAGCAGAGACAAAAATCCCCATACCCAAGGATAAAGTGCTCATTTGTATATGTGTGTGTGTGTGAGTGTCTGCGTGCGTAACGTGAGAAAGGGCAGGTCCCTGAACACCTCAGTCATCATCCGTCCTGTAGTAAAGCCTTAACACAAGTCACACAGGAGGACAGATCCCTCATTACTGCAGCAGCCAGTAACGAGTCAGTGCATAAGTATTCAGATGTATCAGCTGTGATCATTGTTACCTTGTTAATCAGATAGGCTAATAAAACTTTATGATTTAGAGGATTAGTTTAACATTGTGGAAAGATTTAACTGACGTGACGTCTTAGCGTTAAGTACAGCCCGGCACATAATCTGTCGTGAAATGCCTAAAAACTGTCATTCTTATACTTTTTGTATGAATTTAACAAACACAACACAACGTGTTGAACACAACAAAACTTTTTTTGGGTGAACTTTTCCTTTAGTTTGTGAGCTTTAGAGGCGCTAGTAACCAGATTTTGTTAGCATTTAACAGTACCATGCTAGCTTTTTCCCCTTGTTCCCAGTCTTTATGCTAAGCTAAGCTAACTCCTCCTTGATATCACACTGGTACTGATGTTCTCATCTACATTTCTGCTTTTATTCCTTTAGATTTTTCTAATTATTATTTTTTTTTAGATTTGCATTAGCTCTGCGTTTGTTATTGTTTCTTTTATTGGGTTCTTTTGTTTGCTGTTTTATGTATACATATCTCATTTGTTTTCCGATCTCCGTGTTGATACTTCTTGATACTGTGTTGCATTTTTTTCGTTGTTTGACACCGACCCCTGGAAGATTAGCGACCAGCTAACGGAAGCTAATTGGGAAACAAGCGTATTTCCAAAAAACTATTCCTTTAAAATTTCCCAATCACAGCTGAAATCATGTTAGACTGCTATTGGCAATTATCGTTTTATCTTGTATCTCCAAATCGCTTTGCTTGCGACCCCTTAATTTAAAGCAACATCTACCTGCAACACTTATTCAACTGTTTCCTTCACAAAACTTTGCGCCTAAAGACATAATAAACTATACAGCAACAGAAGAAAAACAAAGATATGATGGAAAGAAAAGTGAAAACCTCTTATTTTTCATCTCACCCACAAACCTTTGCACATCATTTTTCAGTTTAGTAAATTAATTGTTTAGCCAATAAAATGTTTTCCCATCCAAAAGAGGAACTCCAGCCAAAACCATTTAATTTACAGTCATTTAAAAGGAGAGAAAAGCAGTAAATCCTCACAGTGGAGAAGCCGCTTACAGCGAATCTTGATCGATTATCTAAATCTTTGTTGATTGGTCCGACAAATCCGTTGACAAATCACTTTCGCACAAGAATGGAAGACGTTGCACTGATACTGCGCACACACACACATCACCTCTTGCACATATACAAACGTTCAAGTCAACACACACAACTACACACCACATATTCAGCTGTGTGGCCTGTAAGTCGGAGATGCGTCCAGTCCATCAATCAGACGGCTTCGATGCCTATAAATACAGTGAGTGAGGCAAATGCTCAGAATACTGACAGAAGAGACAGGATGCTGTTTCGGGGGACAGAGGAGGGGAGGAGGGGGGAGGAGGAATATCTCTGTCGGTATCTGGTATATCTCACCCCATCACCACCGTCCCGTGAATGTGACTGGATGCTCCGGTTCTGGATAATAACCACTAGAGGGTGATGTAGCGTTTGATTTAAGCTTCAGGAGGACGCAGCTCTCTGCAGCTGATGCCTTCAGAGACACCAGGGGAATGTTTGGAATTTAAGTTAAAAAGCGCAAAACACAGTTGTCAAGACTGAAATAGCCGCGTCACAACGAGAGTCGTGGAATTCCTCTTTTTTGTGGACAGCTGGTGTATTATCCTAAAACTTAATAGACAGGATCCAACAACTTTGACTGATGGAAGTGACGTATACATCCACTGCAGCATCAATTATACATCATATATATATAATTGCCATACAGACGTCAGCTCATGGTAGCATCCCGTGTATCTCTGTCTTTATAAACCACATTGTAATCTCTATATTCATCTGTGCTGTAGTTCTGTGTGAAGACATATACTCACTGGCTTGCCGTGCTTTGTCCATATAAGTGGTGGAGAGCTCGTCGCTCATGGGGGTCAGCTGTGGTCCCACCATGGGCACCAGATGTTTACTCAACATCAGAGCCTCTTTCGCCCGTTCGGGAGACACGAGCGGCGGGCAGGGGAGCCCGATGCAGCCCGCCACCTCCTGGAAGCCGCTGTCCCCCTCTCCCTCGGCTTCCACCAGCCCCTGGTCCGGGGTCGGTGTGAGTGTGTGAGGGGTCAGAGTGTGCGGGGTGTGTTCTGGAGTGGTCCACTCGGTCTGGAGGGGCTGGTAGACGAGCTCTCTGCGAGGGACGCCGGGGAGACACTGAGCCTCCCACTGGCCCTGCGTGGAGAGCCCTGCATCTGTGGCACTCTCATACCTTAAGATACAACAAAGAGCAACCTCAAAGTTTTATGTGTTTAACAAGGATAAAAACAGCAGTTCATGGGGTGTGACTCTAATCCGTGTCCCTTACCCGCTCATCTCTGAGGTCTCCTCCTCCTCTTGGTTGTCATAGCGAGCAGGTGAGCGCGCGTGAGGAGGCGTGCGGCGTTGACGTCGCTGCGTGTGCAGCTGTGTGTCCGCGTCGCTGTCCGTCTCCCCGTAGTACGCCTCGCTGTCTGGAGGGGAAGTGATGCCCCTGGGTATCCCGGTGGGGGAGAGGAGGGAGGAGCGATGGGAGGATGAGGGGGCCGCGGTGGGAGACAGGACCCTGGTGGAGGAGCGGGGCGACGCAGAGCGACCAGAGTAAGACGAGGAGTGGAGTCCGGATGGGGCCCTGGATGGAAACGTACAGATGACAAGTTGTGAAAATGCAGAACATGCATCAGTTTGCTGGATGTGTTTTGGTGCACTGTGTGTGTGTGTGTGTGTGTGTGTGTGTGTGAGTGCTGACCTTTTCACCCGCAGGCTGAGCGTGGCATTCTGTGCATCTATGAGGTTCATGGCTTCAGCATGACTGAGCTCTGCACACAACTGCTGGCCGATGGCAACCAGCTCGTCATACTCCTTCAGTCCAGCTCTGCACGCTTTGCTGCGCCTGCGTACCTGCAGAGAGAAGAATGGTTAACAACACATTAGATGTCAGTGCTGTGGGAAATGGCATGACATTGTTTACTTTGCCAACTACTCTTCATCGTCCTGCATTAGTTATTTAACTTTTTAGACACTTTTGACCTATTTACAACACACTAAGAGGCCATTATTGTCACACATTGCATGTCTTTTCAGTTATTTTGACCAGGAAGGGGGAAATATCCAGTAAATCAGAAGAAATACAAGCTGTAGTTTGAGGAATCTATGAAGAAATACGCATAATTTTCTCTTTCTATCTTTCTTGTCTTGCAGTTCCCCACATCATTTTTCAGTCTTCTACAACCTTTTGTGATCCTGTTTGTGCATTCTGAAACTGTTATCATCAGAAACTGTTCAGAACTTAAAGCCCCAACATTAACAGTCATAGTATCCATCCCCAACATTCAGTCTAACCAGGAGCATTGAGAAAAAAAATGCAATGGAATAATTTCATTTTTCTACAAACAGAAATGTAAACCCGGATTTTATATCATAATCACAAAAAGCGTATTTTTTCAACATTTGTCAGCTTCTTATTTCTTCTTACAGTAAGAATTATGTGTTCACATGCAAATCACTATTTTCTGTCAGTGCTTGAAGAGTTTTATTGATTTCAGTTTTTCTCACTGATTTAAAATGGGTGGAGCTGTTTTGAGAAATGGCGATCTTCACGTATTTCCACGCACCAATCAGGATTTAGCAACATTTTAATCAAAGCGTTATGATAGCTGTGATTTAGACTGATTAAAGTTTGGGCTGCTAAACTAAACTACAGCTGTGACGATCAATCAGTACATTGATTAGTAGTTTTTTTTTTTAAGAGAAAGAAGTCAAATTTTTCTGATTCAGACTTTATGAATATTTTCTGGTTTCTTTTCTCCTCTACGACATTAAACTGAATATCTTTGGGTTGTGGATGAAAAACAAGACAATTAAGGATGTCAGCTCGAGCGTTGGGAAACATCGATCGACATTTTTACAGACTGCATGCTGTCAGTAAAAAGTCCCAAAGGCTCTGAGACTTGTCGGACGACTGATGTACCGCCAGTCTTCCTCGTATCGAAATAACTCGTGAAGTCATGCAGCTGTTGCTGGAGGTCGCTAAGAGATGATGTCATGGGATCATTGAGGAAGTATGTCTGGGGGGGGGTACTAGATGGGGTAGACAGGGAGGCGGGTATTCTTGTTCACTCAGAGAAGAAGAAGATAAAAACCTCCCCTCTGTCTCCTCACACGTCACACACACACACACACATCTTATCTGAAAATGTTGAGAAGAGGAAAGTGTGTTCCCGCACCTACTCGGCATTCGCTTCTATCAGTATCTCTTGACCCAATAATCCAATTTCTGCGTCACGCGTCATGCTATCTCTCTCTCGTACGTAGATGTACACATACACACACACACACACACACACACGGCACAAGTGTACATCATGAAAGAGGGGGTTTGAACAGCTGCATCACCAGTCCGGACCGGAGTGACGGGGGGGGGGTCTGCCGGTCATTCACCATATGTTCCCCACATACCCAAAATAAAACCTCGCAGGAAAATCAACCACATTCCTAACCAGACGAAGAAAGACAGGCGCTACTGAGATGGCACAGGGAGAAAGAAAAGCACTTGCAGTAAAGTGTGTGAGCGTGTGTGTGTGTTTCTGTGTCTTTGTGTGTGAACGAGAGGCCTTTTTCCATGCTCAGCGTCCAGCTCCTCTTAAATTGAGCTATTCTGATCCTCTAGTTTGCGCTCCACTCCCAGCCGGGCTTATCTGAG
>CAEMYA010000238.1:31563-50792 GCA_903131615.1 Diplodus sargus | reverse complement strand
TTGCTGCTCTGCTCCTCCCTGCAGTCTGAAGCCCCACGGGGCTCCACCTGAGAGGGACACCACAATCTCCTCCGCTACCATCCCTGCTCGCAGCTCACAGCCTGCTGTGTGTGTGTGTGTGTGTGTGTGTATGTGTGTGTGTGTGTGTGAGAGAGAGAGGGTCTGCCCTTCTCCAGCTCCTCACACTCAAAGGAGGATCAATGAGTGAGTGTGAGGTTCAGGTCTCTGACTCCTCTCCGGGACCAAACCACTCCACCCATGAGGAGACAGGGGGAGGCTGCTGGCTTTCATGTGCTTACAGTGGAATGCCGCGTGTGTGTGTGTGTGTGTGTGTGTGTGTGTGTGTGTGTGCGCCCTCTTGCATTCAACACTTGCCATGTCACTCTCAAGCACTCAGTACAGGAGGGGATGCTTGCTGATATACACCTCCCAAAATAACCACTATCACCACTCCCCCTCAGCACAGCCGGGCCCGACCAGCAGAACCACGGCTCAGAGATTTGCCCTCATCCACCCTGAAAGCACCCCGGCGTTAAAGCACAGACGGGAAAGTGCGAGGAGGACATACTTCTACAGTTTCAGTGGTTTTTAACAGCCTAGGGGGGTTCAAAGTGCCCCACTGACCTACATCGGTTTTGATCCATCTGCTTCCCCACAAAGAAAGCAGTTAAGACACACATTTTGTGCACAAACAGCATTAAATTAATGGATTTAATTCAGTCTGGTGAATATAAGGGGCTGGTTCTGTGTTGGCAGGTCATGGATTGATTAAGGTGGACAAGAGGGTTGAATCTGGCAACCCCTAATTAAAGGACAAGTTCACCCCAAAAACGAAAACTGAGTTGTTATTTTCTTAACCCAATGTGAATGGAAAGTTCTTAGTCCACAGAACATTTCAGGCCCGTATCAGGTGGCTACCTCTTGGCACATTATTATTTGATAGATGAGTGGGAGGGCCGCCATGTTGGCTCACAGCCGGAGGGAAACTTTAAAGAGCGAAGAAGGCGGATGGAAGTCTATGAAAAAACCTGGTGTGGAAATGAGAGTAACACGTGTGAAATCCTGACGTGTTGCTTAACTTCCTGCTGACAGAATTATCCTCTCAGAAGCTGGAAACTAAAATATGTGTCATGTTGTTTTGTTTGGATTAATACACGGCTGTGGTGTAGTAAACCTCTCACGCAGCTCTCTCGGAGGTGAACGTGGGGGAAGTCGCTCTGCGGTGTCCGGATGTGGACGTGGCACAGCGCTGCAGCAGTTCCGCTGAATGTCCGCTTCTGATACCGAGAAGGGATTAGTGAGGAGCAGCCCGGGACGACATCGGCTTCACAGTTTGTCGGCCACCGGGTTTCACACTTTGCCCCGAACAGAGGATAGCCTTACTATTCACAACACTTCGGAGGTAGGTTTTCGATTTGAAACCAGTTGGTGTCAGACATCCCTGCCCGGCTTTGACAAGGTGGGGGGAGAGAGCTTGGCTTTTGCTAGCTACGTCTGCTAATGCTAGCTAATGCTAGGACACGGCTAGCAGCGCTCTGCGAAGTAGCTGGTGGATGCTAGCTCGGCTAACGTCAGCAGGCTAACGTCGGCTACCTCCGGTTGAGGCGATTTGGTCACAGCTGATTCAACCGCTGCCGCTGTCATCAGGATTCAAGCGGCTAGTTTGGTTGCTAACGTTAACGAGCTAGGTTAGCCCACCCCATCACTTGTAAGTGTGTTAAACTATATATGTTGAGTACAGATTCATCCTGTGGGTTGGACTCGTAGCAGTTAGCCACCTCAGGTGTTAACCAGGCTCTGTGTTTTTAGGTTTTGGTTGACATGTTGTGTTGCTAACGTTAGCTAGCCAGCTAGCTAGCGAGCTGATTGTAATGCGGCACTGAGGTTGTTCGCGTTAGCTTTACTAGCTTTGTAGTTATCACACTTAACCGCAACAAAGCTGGCGTTTTGACTTTCACAACATATGTTTTAATATTATCCAAAATGAGAGTTTCAGTATGTTTCTTTTGCTTGACTGCTAACCCAGTTTCATAATTGTGCGACCTAGCCAAGAGGAGCAGATGTGGGTCACTCAGTAGGCCCGACGTACTAAATAGCTGTACGGCTCCAGCGATTGTGTTTCTCGTTGTGGCACCTGCACTGCTGAATTATTCAAGGGCCCCGCTCGTTTAGCCCGTGTTTGTCTGTTAGGTGATACTCATCTCTCTGTCATAGAAGTTAGGACAGTCTCCAGAAGCCAAGTGAGTAAACAACGCCACTCATGCACTGAGCTAGCAGGGCTGAAGTTTGACATGTGATATGTTGGAGCTATCATTCTCTTAAAGTTGAGTTACCTTTAGGGGGGTTTTCTCTACTGTTGTGACATGTAAACACCTTCATAAGTGACACACATGAGTCCTGTAGACATCACACACTGTCTCAACAACAGCATCCAGCCCTCATAGATGGAGAGTAGTAGCTTGTTTTGTGGTTTGTGTCTGATTTCCTTCAAGATGATGAAGTTTTGATCTAGCTGAAGTGACTTTTGGCAATATCAGCAGAAGCCTTAGTGAAAGGCATTTATTGATTCTCAGTCTCTGCGTGTGAACTTGATGGTTGGTGACCTAAATGTAAGCTGAGGGTGTGGTCAAGGCAAACATTAAAAGCCAATAAAGACGTCAGTGAACCAGGAAATATTAACGTCAGAAGAAGGAAGGCTGTAGCATCTTGTAAAGCCGAGAGCCGGGCAGAGTCAAACCTTTCCCCGGTCGTGTGTACTCAGGTGCAGCGTGCTGACAAACTCAGTTGGGCTCAATCACGTCTAAGACCTTCAGTTGTCTTCGTCTGTTTTAAGTTGACAACATGGAGGATTATCCTGTATGTTAAAGAGCATTACACCGAAAGAGAAGTTCAAGTAAACAGTCGCCCTCAGATCAATTCTCTTTGCGTTATGAGTCTCTGTCAGTCATCCACATTTGCCTCATGGAGCGAGGAGCGCTGTGCGGGCCTGCGATTGTCTCCGCTTCTTGAACCGCAGCCTGCGCTTCAGGCTCAAAACTCAAAACTGTCATAGTAGCTTTTAACAGTAAATAACGCCCCTGTCACACAGGCTTCTTACACTTCAGGCGTCCTGGTAGTGAAATCTCTGTCAAGACCCTGGAAACAGGCTAAACAAGTTCACAGTTAAGTTGTCATATTGTGTAATAGTTTGATTGTGTCACAATTTCCAGATTTAGGTATGAACTGAGGATGAATGTAAACCAGCACACTCCAATGGCCTCTCCATACGGCCAGCCTCAGCCTGGCTACGGCCAGCCCGGCTACGCACCCCTGGATGGGGGATACCCCGCACCTTACGCACCTTACAACGGCCCTGCTTCAGCCTACCAGCCTGGAGCTCCACAACAAGGTAAGCTGCTTCCTCTGAACAAGTTTGAGTCTGTAACTTCAGAGAGTGACACACCTGGTCAGCACTGATGCTCTCCGAGCGCTCACAGTGCCATAACCTTGGAGTGTCCTTCTACCTGCTTCCCGCCATGTGATTGTTCATGTATGTGCGAGGACCGCTCTGTGCCAATGCATACTAATTTGAATCTCGACCGCCCTCTCATTTCTTCTCGTCGCTTCACCCATCACATCTCTCTGTATTTCCCCTCTTTTCCCTCTTTTCTTGTATTTCAGGTTATTCTCCTTTCACAAGCTTTCCCTCTAAGGCTGTGGCCGCCAACCCAGTCTCTGACCTCTCCTCTCCTCTTGACTTGGGTAACTGCCTCCTCTCTCGATCTTGCTCATTTCACTTCACACTCCACGCGCTCTGCAATCATCGAATCCTCTCCGTGCCTACATGCGTTACTCTTGCTGCCATGAGCCTTTCTCGATAAACAATAGGAACCTTTTTGTATTGAACACCAGTGCCTGTAAAGCATCACAGCCATGCAGTTTCATTACGTGGAAATATTAGCTACACTTTTATTATCAAGGAATGTGCGCAATTAGTCGACCAGTCTATTTAACGTTGCTGCCCCTGCTAAGCCCATGCCAGAAATACTAGTTAGGTCCCAATTTATAGCTATTTGCTTGTATTATTTTCTTTTTTATCGGCAATGTGTGAGCAGATTATAACATGACGTGAGAAATTGGACCTTCCTTGTCTCTCTTGGTTGCCTGAACAAGCCTCTGGATGACTTATTAAGTTGTTTACGGCTGCAAGACTGCAGATTTCTTTGCTCTGAAATGTCGCGTCTTCCTCGTCAAATGTTGTTTATAAAAAAACGATAACGCAGTTTAACTGTTGTATGTGAGATCCTGTTGTTAGTTTATATTTGTGGATTTACATTTCTAAGCTACTTACGACGTTAGGGTTAGTTAGAACGTGCATAAAGTCACATCCTTTAGACTGTCGCAGAAAATCTGTCCCGAGTCCTTCACAAAGAAATCTACAGCCCAGCAGCTTTAAACAAGTCAGACAAATCACCCACAGTCTTTCATAGAAGAGAGACGGGGGAAGGTCTCATTTTTCATGTCACGCTTCAATCCGCTCACATGTGGCCACTAAAAGGGTGATTAAAACATGTAAATTGCTATAAACTTTCACACAGAGTGCCTTTAAACTTCAGTTCAGTCGTCAGGGAGATCAATTGTCTGGAACATCTTTATTATCATGTGAAATAGGCGTTCCAAATTCAGTCTCTACATGCACTGATCATATTTATTGTCGCGTTTTGTTATTGTTATTATTAAAGTTTCCAGCAAGGGAGGTAGACTGGTTTATTAAGCTGGGGGTTTTTTTGGACATCACTTTTTATTAACTGATGTAACAACAACATCCTAAAACTGTCCGTGTTTATTTCCGGCCTCGATCAGAATATGGTCACATAAATTTAACCGACCCTCTGAGCGCCGTGTCTTTGCTAGCCTGGTTTCAGTATCGAGTCTGTTCTCTGTGCTGTCTGTTCCCAGAGGCAAATCAGGAAATGTAATCAGTCAGATCTAAAAATGTATTTGGGCACCACCGCGGCCTATAGCCGAGTTTAGCTCGCTGCTCTAATCTCGTCACATTAGAAAGATTGATTTCAGAATGGATTCGGGATTATTTGTCTCAGGGATGATCGGATCGTGTGTTTGTGTATTTGTGTGTAATCTTTTGTCCCTGTGTTTCAGGTCCCGCCAGGGGTCCTCCGGCCTCTGGAGCCCCTCCAGTCTCAGCGCCTCAACCGTATAATCAGTACAGTCAAAGTCAAGGGGACATGCAGAATGGACCGCCGCTTATGACACAGGCACCACCCAGGTAATCACACGCTGATTGATTTTTGAGAAGTATATTTAGGCCCTGGTAAAACGAGATTGATTCATTGTGCTGTTCCTACATAAGGTGTGTTCGCTTGTGGCTAGAATCTATTTTGATGATCGTAGTTGTTGTTGCAATGGGTGAGAGATTCTATTTAACACACCAAATAACCGCGCCGAGGCCGACTGAAACCTCAGGAGTCGGCGCTGTCACGTGGCTAGTTTGTTGCAGTGGACTCCAAACCAACCAATGCAAATTATTCATAAATGCACTCGATGTGATGTTTGATGTCAGATTAAGTGTTTTGATGAGGAGCAGTTACTTGTGCTAAACGCGTAGCATAGAAAATGAACTGAGAGAGAACCAGAGTTGCAGTTGTTTTCATATTTTTATGTGCTGGTATTGAACACAAGATTCAGGCCCAGTGCTGCAAAGACTACAGACAAGTTCATCATACGAGGATAATAAACGATCACCTCTCCTGTGTCTCGATCAGGAAGCTGCACTTGAACACACTGGCGGCCAACAAGCTTGTACATTCTGCCCTTGCGTGGAGTAAAATGCCCCTCTGTGGATTTACAAACCATTGTTATGATTAAGCAACAGTTATTTGACACCACTGTGCTAATATAGCTGCTCCTAATGCAGAATATGTCTAAATATGCACTAAACGGGTATAAACATGGATCCTACAGCGACAGGCTCAAGGGGCTTTCTCTGTCTTTTTCTCTTTTCGTGCACTGATCTGCTTACCTGAACAGCCAATCAGAGATGATTTCTCTCACAGATGAACTGCTGCCAACATGCTCAAGTGGCCTAAAAACCCACTAACGAAGGCTGTCCAGTCCCACTAGAGCCACAGACGCTCACTGGCAGCTTCAGCAATGCCAGATAGCCGACTGTCACCCTGCTGCATCAGGGCCTTTACACAGTAACATAGTAACCATTATTGTTATTATCAGTTAGAAAAACCCTTAAAGGAATTGAAACAGTAGGTTTTTTGGGGGTTGAATAAAAGTAATACTGTATATTATTGTAAATGTAGAAATATGATAACATGGATTCACAAAAGGTGTCCTGACAGACATGAACGTTGATATGAGTATGAATTTTACTATCCTGCTTCATCCCCGTATTATCTTCACTCTAACTGAGTTGCAGGAAACTCAGGATGAAACTAATATCAGGATGAATATTGTTTGTAGCTGAAGCCCTGAGCTTTAGTTATAGTGCAGGTAGTTCAATAAGAGTTTTGTCTGAGTGTGTTTACATTTATTTAAACTCAGAGAAAGTAGGTTACGCATTTGCATGCGCTGTAGTAACCTGGCTACTGTGAATCCATGCAGCAGCTCTTCTCCACCCCCGACATTATTTTGGAAGCATGACTTTCTTATTTTAACTCTTATTAAGGATAGAAATGCTGCGTCAGTTTATTCTGGTTATTTCTGTGTGGACGTGTGTCCAAGCAGCCTGATTTTCAATTGGGAAGACAGACAGACCGACAGAGCGAAGCAGTGTGAATGTGTCTTGAGTAGAGAATGTATTCAAATCAGCCGTGGAAACTGCCTTCATTAGACATCTAGAGGATAGTGTCGGTCTCAGATTTAGTTAGACTAGAGGAGAGAGACGTTTCACTCCTCAGCAACTTCCATTATCAGCTCTGGAAAAACATTGTGTTCACGTATGTGCAAGTGAAAAACATTTAAAGGCCAACTCGTCTCCTGGCAACCTAAGATAGTCAAACAACCAAATTATTTGCACTAATGCATACATTTAGGTGAAAACAAGGTACAGAAACTAGGTTTTTCACTTGCATGATATTTTAGAATCTGCTTACTGTAGAAAAGTAACTTTAATCTGTTTACTTGATTTCTGTGTTTCCAGGCCTGCTGTGTCTCAGCCATACAACCACGGAGCTGTGAACCTGCCGGGTCCACAACCCTCCTTTCCCCAACACTACGGGCCTCCACCTTCAATGCAGCAGGTCACTAACCAGATGACTGGGATGCAGATCGCCTCTGGACCGCCAACCCCTGCAGGGCCAGGATACGGTGAGTTTGAGTGGATTTCTACTCGACTCTGAAGTCTCTTACTAGAATAACTCAGTGAAGGTGATTCGGATGAATCTAAACAAATATGTTGTAGATTCATGAATCATAATCTTTATTTTACAGTCTGGTTTCTCTCTCCTCAGCTCCACCTCACAGCTCCCAGCCACCTGTCAGTAACGCCTACTCAGCCGCACCTCCACCCTCTTACACCCACGCCCCTCCGCCAGTGTCCTCTGCCCCGACTCAGCCACCACCTCCCAGTGGCCCTGCACCTTCCCAGCAGTACTACGGAGGCCCGCCACCTCCTTCTCAACAGGCATTCAACTCTTCTCTTCCCCCTACCTCTCAACAGCAGTTCACCTCTCCTGCACCGCCTCCCTCCTCTCAGCAAACCTTTCCCCCCACCTCCTACTCGGGTCCTGTGCCTCCACCCAGCCAAGCTCCCGCTCCCCAGGTCTCCCAACCACAGCAGCCCTTCCCTCCGGCCCAGCCCCCCTTCTCCTCAGCGCCTCCACCTGTCAGTCAGCCCGCGTTTGTGTCTGGCCCGCCTCCCCCTGCCCAGGGCTCCTTCCCACCCAGAGCACCCCCACCTTCCTCTCAGCCGGGGTCGTTTCCTCCTCCTGGTCCTCCTCCAATCTCACTTCCCTCTGGCCAGTACCCAGGCCCCATGCCACCCCAGCAGCAGCCCCCTCCACCCCAGCCATCCCCCTACCACTCAGGTCCCCCTCCTCCCGGCTCTCAGATGCCTCCCACTTCCATGGCCCAGAGCAATCACCTGCCTCCAGGACCACCAGGCCCCCCTGGGCCCCTGCAGCAGCATCCACCTCAGCCTGGCATGCCGGGAGGATTCCCTCCTCAGCAGAATGGTGAGAAGTCGGCCACGTAGTTGAAGAGACGTCGATTTAATTTGTTTTCTCCGTAAATAAGCTGTTATCGTGCTCTCTTCAGGTGCGTTTGGGCAGGTGAGAGGCCCTCAGCCTGGATATGCAGGCCCGTATCCTGGGCAACCGAACTACGGAGCCCCTGCTCCAGCACCGGCTCCTGCTCCACCTTCACAGAAAAGACTCGACCCAGACGCCATTCCGAGCCCGGTGAGCAGACGGATTTTCTAAACAAAACATATTGATATATTGATTTTTGAAAATCAGCCACTTTGTTTGTGACTTTTTAGACTTCTTTTGTAAAGAAGGCTAGAGCTGCTTAGCATGTGTGTCAGGCTACTGGTATATTAATCTATACCTGCAGTCTGTAGTACCACTAATCTATAATCAATACTACTGATCAGTTTCTGTCTGAATAACAACAATGCTGCCTGCTACTCAGCAAAGTCTTGTTGAGTTTTCTCTTCTCACACTCTTTCTTTATATTTTCACTCTTTGTATTTATTTATTTTGTCCTGTTTTGCACAATTTGCTGGACAAACATTTGAATGTAAAGCAAGCGTCTGACATGCCGGCTGTGCAGAAATCAAGACATAGAATAGATCCAGACGCTATTCCCAGCCCAGTAAGTTTCCTGTGTGCCTGCCTCTTCCTCTGCTTCATCCTGTCCTCTCCACACGCTTGCACTAACACACAGCCTCCACCTCCTCCTCTTTCCTTCTAACATCTCAAATTCAGGGATAGTCACAGTGTGAACGATGGGCTCCTGTTGGGAATAACACAACGTAGACTTACAGCCAGTCATCCCTGATAATAACTGTGTTCAACTAGAATTCTTTGCTATCCAGTAGGACCAGAACAATGCGCTGGTGCTGTATGTCCTTGATACATTTTGGCATTACTCCAATATAAACCTGATATATATCCCTGCAGTAAAGCTGAATAGAAGTGTGTAAGGAGGTGGTAGTACCAGTTTACAATATTAAAATAAGATTGATACCACTGTATTTGAAATATGAAGCCACTGCTAGCTAGATTAGCTTAGCATAACGATTGGAAACAGAGATGAACTGGCTGCCAGGCTCTGTCATATAAATAACAAAGTCTGCCAACCAGCCCCTCCACAGATTACTAAACATGTTAAAGCTTGTTTGTGAACTGCTGTGGACCAGATTATTTTATTATCCAGGACCTGTTAATATCCCAAAATCTCCACGTGTTCTCTTAAAAATGATTAACTATTCCTTCAAGAATCAAAATGAGGTCTTAGAGACTGAAATTGAGAAACAAGTCATATCATAGTGGCTGTTTTTGGAATACTATTACTCTTAAGATATTTCCCAAGGTTATGACTTTTACAGATGGCTTTGTTAGGTTTCCCCTCCACTTACCGTCGTATGCACTAGATACCATAACCCTGTGTTGGTCTGTCATGATAACTACTTTTTGTTGGACTAGATGTTAGATGCACTTAATGATATTATTGACAATTTAAGACCATTTAAACAACTGATAAAAACAGCACAATAATGCAAGTACACCATTTCACAGAGCAAATGCACGTTTGAATTCTTAATATTCAGACATTGTATTTAATGTAATTTATTATTTTAGATATTGTAAATGAATACAATCACCAACCAAAACAATACACAAAATATGAAAATAAAAACATTAAGGATGTTGGGCACATGCATCTAGTAGTTGATAAGATAAGCTATGTATGATTATTCTCAAACGTAGTTATTGCGACAGGCCCGTCCCATGTTGTCGTCCCTACTGTCTCACTCCCACCTCGATGTTTCTGTGTGTTTGAGGCAGCCCGTCTTAGTTTTGACAACTTTATGGAACTCCAGTGTTTTTGGACAGCCTGCCCTTCAAAATCCTCTTCTCTCTGCTCTGCATGCTAGCCTGCAATGTTTGGACTTACCCACAATCCCTTGCATTAATGGCATGCCTTGATATGTTCTGTCCTTTTTTTTTTCCTAAGAGGTGTCATTTGGTTTTGTTTCCAAGTCATTTTATCGTGTTTGTGAATCTAGGCAAACTACTCCAGCACGAATTAGTACCACGTGTCACCTGATGTTTTTCGTCCACAGATGTTGATGGGTGTCAGTGTGTGTTTAGAAGCTGCAGATGTTTGTGTTGGGGTTGTGTGAAAGTCCTGCATGCGTGTTTAATGTTCCTCCTGTAGACTTCGTGCATACTGGTGACAATCTGTCTACCTACATTCGCATGTTTGTATTTCTGCGGAAGCTTTTTATATATTTGTCTCCCCCGCTCTCCGCCTTAGATCCAGGTAATAGAGGATGACAAGGCGAAGAGCACTGAGCCATTCACCACAGGGGTCAGAGGTCAGGCCCCACCGCTGGTCACCACCAACTTCCAGGTCAAAGACCAAGGTATGCTCCACTTCCTGTGACCAGATTCACGTCTGAAACTACCATGCAGAAATAATGATATTAAAGGAGAATCTGTGTGTGTGTTTAGGGAACGCCAGTCCCAGGTTTGTCCGCTGTACGGCCTACAATATGCCTTGCACAGCCGATATGGCCAAGCAGTCTCAGGTGCCACTGGCGGCGGTCATAAAGCCCCTCGCCACGCTGCCGCAAGATGAGGTGAGTAATGTCACTTTTCACCGTCTCTCCTGTGTTCTTGGTTCCAAGATTCAGGGAATTCCTGGAAAATTAGATAAGATTATTACCTTTCTGGGACTGTTAACTGAAAAATCCCCAAACATGTCTAAAGTTACTAGAAATGTGGTCCTTGCATTAGCAATTTGACATCTTAGCAGTAGCAGTTTGCTTATCCGCAAAATAACTTGGAAGTGTGTGATTATCAACGTGGAGTTTAAACCACAGTTAAAGTTTGTGGCTCAGGAGAGAGGCAGACCTCAGCCGCACTGGGAGAGGAAGCTCTGGAGCTGATTGTGGTCGTGTCACTGGGCAAAAGCCACATATTGTTTCCACCTAATTAGTATGCAAATATTTTTAAAGTGGGTCGTTGTAAACACAGTAGATCTGTATCCTGTTCACTCTGACAGTTGCAGGATATTTAAGAAGCCTTACTTAGACAGGGAGGTTTTTTCTGGACTTTGTCTGATATGTCGCAGAAAATTGTGTTAATTGAAAAACAATTGGCAAAGCTAATGTTTTGTTTTTTTTTAAACCTCATCTGGGATGTAATAACCTGCCAGGTAGAAGAGCTCGATAAGATACTTTTTTTCTTTGGGCTGTTGGTCATATAAAACAGGATATTTGAATATGTTACACACATTCTTTAGAGTGATATCTCAAATGTTGTTATAAATCAAAAGTATATAATGGAGGCAGGTATGTTATGTCTGATTGGCCAGCATCTGGCAATCAATATATATGGGTTGAGCTCTAAATACGTCTGTCAGCTTTGGAAAATCAAGAACACATTTTGAGCTTTTTTATGTTTCGCTGTGTAGATTTATCCTCAAAGAAAAAAAACAGTTTTCAGCCAAGACCAGATTTGAAAAAAGATTACGGTGAAGCCTGAAATGTATTTATTATGACAGGATGCTTGTAACGTCGATGGGATAATCTGCCTATAATCACAGTGGTGGGAGTGGCTGCGTGACCTTGTTTCATGCGCTCACCACATGTGTAACCGATATCCATCTGGACTAGTTTTACATTACATCATTTTGGCAGGAAAAACAGTTTTGCAATAAAAAGTGTGTAAATATAAACCGATGTGGGAGCGGCACGCGTTACGTCCTGTTTCAGTAATTCAGGCCTTTACATGAAGTCATCCATGTAGCTAAATTGTATGAATCAACTAGCTCACTCCTCTCATTGTGTCTCTTGTCAGAGCCCTCCATACCTGGTGGACCACGGCGAGGGCGGTCCAATCCGCTGCAACCGTTGTAAGGCCTACATGTGTCCGTACATGCAGTTCATAGAGGGAGGGCGCCGCTTCCAGTGTGGGTTTTGCAGCTGCGTCACAGAGGGTGAGTTTTTGTCCATGGTCATGCGTTTAAAGTTGTATTTTTTCCTATTCTGACTTTACTGTACTGACGTTTTTCCTTTTTCCAATAGTGCCTCCACATTACTTCCAGCATCTGGACCACACTGGGAAGAGGGTGGACTGCTATGACAGGCCGGAGCTTTCGCTGGGCAGCTATGAGTTCCTGGCCACTGTCGACTACTGCAAGGTGAGCTGGTACTGAACGATCAGGTTATGGGGTCGTAGTTAAAATAAAATAAAATTCCAGAACCTGTCTGTGTGGGTAATATGTTATGATTTACTTACTGACTCCAATAACGGTATTTTCTTCTCTGGAACAGAACAACAAGCTTCCTCAGCCTCCAGCCTTCATCTTCCTTATCGACGTGTCCTACAACGCCGTGAAGAGTGGCATGGTCAACATCGTCTGTCAGGAACTCAAGACTCTGCTAGACTACCTGCCCAGGTATGCAAACACAACAGAAGACTGATGAAAGGGAAGATGAATAGAGAAGGAAAATGCTAGAAAGGATAGGATAGGAAGAAGTGGAGCGTGAAGCAAGGAAGGAACCAGGAGTGAAGATTTATGAAACACACTGAGTTTATCAGAAACGTTCTCCCAGTTCATTTTCTGTTTCTGCATGCAGGGAGAACCCAGAAATGGACTCCATGGTCCGGGTGGGATTTGTCACCTACAACAAGGTTTTGCACTTCTACAACGTCAAGGCGAGCCTGGCCCAGCCCCAGATGTTGGTGGTGTCGGACGTGTCGGACATGTTTGTACCCCTGCTGGACGGTTTCTTGGTCAACGTCAATGAGAGCCGGCTAGTTATCGAGAGGTGGGATACCACACACACACATAAATAAATACATGAGGTGTGTATGGACGGGCGGTTTTATCTGGTTTAATGACACAATGTTTTTGCTTTCCAGTTTGCTGGACCAGATCCCAGAGATGTTTGCAGACACCAGGGAGACAGAGACGGTCTTTGGACCCGTCATCCAGGCAGGACTGGAGGCACTCAAGGTAAACGCGTGTTCTGTTCAGGTTTCTGATTCTGATTAATCAATTGGTTATTTGGGCTACTGGCCACTGTACTTCTGGAATTTTCATCTCTGTGACATTTCTCTTATTATTACGTCAAAATAAATAAAAGATAACAATCAAATACAGGCGTTTATAAACCTTCCAAACGGCCACTTCTCCCCCCTTTTTTTACTGCCAAATCACTGGTCTTTATAACCCTCAGTAATCTCACATTAATAATATGAATTGTTTGTTGCAGCCGTAATACAATTGCCATTTTTAGTAACAGGACAGCATCGGAAATCATGAAGCGGACCTTCAAAGATTCACAGATCTGAAACTATAAATGTGTAAAACTGACTGAGCAGTATGACTCTGATGACTGTGACCTTCAAACATGTGTAAACACGACCTGACTACAGATCCGCTGACACGCCTGATGACTTGCATGTTGCTGTGTGTCACGTTCTCAGGCTGCAGACTGTGCTGGGAAGCTGTTTGTGTTCCACACCTCTCTGCCCATCGCAGAGGCGCCTGGAAAACTAAAGAACCGAGAAGACAAGAAGCTGATTGGGACGGATAAGGAGAAGGTAAGCTCACGATATAAAGTGTGTGTTGTGTGTAGCAGCATCTTATTATGCATCACTCCACACTGACTTCCTTTCCTCTCCTGTCATCTCCAGTCTCTGTTCCAGCCCCAGGTGGGTTTCTACAACACCCTGGCTAAGGAGTGTGTCGCCCAGGGCTGTTGTGTGGATCTCTTCCTCTTCCCCAACCAGTATGTGGACGTTGCCACGTTAGGGGTGGTGCCCGTCTCCACCGGAGGTTCTGTCTACAAATACACCTACTTCCAGGTGAGAGGAAATCACTGCCTTTGCCGCGTCTCTCCAGTGTTTCTTTGCTCTGAGATTTTGATGAATACAGCTGAACCACATGGTGTTTTTCTTCATACCAGGCTCAGACAGACAAGGAGCGATTCTTGAACGACCTCCGGCGAGACGTTCAGAAGCTAGTCGGGTTTGATGCCGTCATGAGGGTGCGAACCAGCACAGGTGAGGCTTCACTTACTTAAAAACAAAAAATAAAACTCTCCAGGCTGAGAGAGACGTGACAGCTGACCTCATGATCTCTCCTCTTCTGCCTCGCCCTTCCCTCGGCTCTGCTCAGGTATCCGAGCGACAGACTTCTTCGGGTCCTTCTTCATGAGCAACACCACAGACGTGGAGCTTGCAGGCCTGGACTGTGACAAGGCCATCACTGTCGAGTTCAAGCACGACGACAAGCTCAGCGAGGAGACGGGGGCACTCATGCAGGTGTGCAACAAAGTCCTTTAAGAAGGGAACACATTTTATTTGACATTTTTTAGAGCACCATAGTTTCTATTACCTACCAACACCAGTAATCAGCAGTGACACAGGGATCGTTCAAAGTCCTGCAAGTTTGGAAGATGCTTAATTTTAACTTATGTATTAATGTTGGGAATATGTTTGAATTTGAATATAGCCCCCCAAAAAATACTTGATTTCCAACACTGTCTAAGCGTTCTCATTTGTAAGAAACACACGTCTCCTTTGTCTCCCCGTAGTGCGCCGTGCTGTACACCAGCTGCAGCGGCCAAAGGCGTCTCCGCGTCCACAACATGGCGGTGAACTGCTGTTCTCAGCTGGCTGACCTCTACCGCAACTGTGAGACTGACACAATCATCAACTTCTTCTCTAAATACGGTGAGAAAAAATTCTTCCTCATTGTTATTCAGTGTCAGTGCATGAAAGCCCCAGCTGCTCCAGCAGAGCTGCAGAATATCAGACAGTAGATCGACATCTGTGGTTCTTCTTGATAGCTTGTTGATGTGTGAAAGAAAAAACACATGCAGTTAGCCATTTATGTCATTGGAACAATCCCAGGTTGATCGGCGTGTTTGTGTTTTTGTGTCGCAGCTTTCCGTGGCCTCCTCAGCAACCCCACCAAGGCGGTGAGAGACACTCTGGTCAACCAGTGTGCTCAGATTCTGGCCTGCTACCGGAAGAACTGTGCGAGTCCCTCGTCAGCTGGTCAGGTACTGAAAACTAAAGCATACATAATCATACATAAGCACACATGATGCCGATTTTCTCAACCTTTGGCTCAGGTCCCATTTTTCCTCACTTCATGTCAGAGATTTCTCCGACTTAATTTCATAAGAAAATAAATACATTCTACCAAAGTATTTTTGGTGTCTCAGTTGTGAAAAGTCTAAAGTTATAAAACTCATATCATACAGCTTCATATTTACATCCCTGTGTTTGTGTGTTCCAGCTGATCCTCCCAGAGTGCATGAAGCTGCTACCCGTCTATCTCAACTGCGTGCTGAAGAGCGACGTGCTGCTGCCGGGAGCCGACGTCTCATTGGACGACCGGGCCTACCTGCGGCAGCTGATCAGCTGCATGGACGTCGCGGAGAGCCACGTCTTCTTCTACCCCCGTCTGCTGCCACTGGTGAGACCACGCACACGCACACACACACACACACACACACACACACACTGAACGCTGATAAACTTAACATTGCGTCATCCTCACCTCGGGCATTTGTGGCAGAAGAACAGATATTTGGTTTGATCAAAGTGTTTGTTGCTCTCTTACTCAGAATGATATAAGCCTCTGTATTATTATTAGTACTGTTTTCTCAAACCTGAATAAATCTGCATAATCAAGCTCTCAGAACAAAGAACCAGTGCTTGTTTTGATGACGACGATGATATTTATCTCCATCCATCGCCACTATTTTCTATCGTTGTGTGTAATCTGCTGATTTAAAGTTTGCAGTGTTGTAGATTTAATAACGCCTGTGTTAAAACAGCACAGGGGCTGCAGCGATGTTAAAGGTTCCAGTGAGAGAATGAGATATAATCCAAGAAGTCCAGTTAGAGTAACGGAATAAAGTCTTTAAAGGCTTATCAGACAAATGTGTGATACCCAGGGACGGGATCTAACAACCCTGGAAAGTTATCACATTTTGAAGATGGAGTAATCTGAGTAAATGCTCTGCGTGATCAGTAGATGGCAACACTAACACATTCATCTGATATTGTTTCTTCTCATCGACTCTCCAGACAAAGTTGGAAAGCGGCTCGTTGCCGGTGGCGGTGAGGGACTCAGAGGAGAGGCTGTCTAAAGGCGGCGTTTACATCCTGGAGACGGGACTCCACCTCTTCCTGTGGGTGGGAGCCAGCGTTCAGCAGGAGCTGCTGCTCAACATCTTCGGCACGCCGAGCTTCAGCCAGATAGACCCGAACATGGTGAGACGATAACACTGCACTCAGTTTAATACTTGATTGTGTCTGAATTGACACAACTCCTCTCCCGTACACCATGTTTTACTCCTCAACGTTTTCCGTTCTCTTCCAGTCATCACTGATATGACATTGATGAAGTGCACATAGACAAACTGACACAATTACTCTCGTAATACAATGAATACAAAACATTTTAAACCTTTTCTTTTACAAAACACAATATTTGATAACTTCTAACCCTAACCCATCTTAACCCATCAGTGGGTAAAAGCAGTTGAATGGTTATAAAATATCTAAATGTAAATGTCTAAATGTTCCCGATTTGTGTTTCAGACAAGTCTGCCAGTGCTGGAAAATCCGTTCTCTGAGAGACTCCGAGAGATCGTCGACTCCTTCAGAGCTCAGCGGTCACGATACATGAAGGTAAACTTTGTGAAAACTATGAAGATGTTTTACTGCAATTCCTTTATGTCCATTTTAACAGAAGATGTTCCTTTTAATCTGTAGCAGAACAAAGCAAAGCTAAAAGAATGAAATAAAAAATGCGAATCAGGAAGTAATTGATCTAAAAATAAGTTAATAAGACCGATGATCTGATGCCGCATCTTGATACATAAGGTAGAGGTGAAATAATCCATCCATTGATTTATAAGTCAGTCAACAGAAACAGAATTGGCACTTACTGACTCTTCTCTCTCTCCTCTCCGTTGCAGCTGATGGTGGTGAAACAGGAAGACAGAACCGAGCTGATATTCAGGCACTTTCTGGTCGAGGACAAGAGCGCCAGCGGGGGAGCGTCATACGTGGACTTCTTGTGTCACATGCACAAGGAGATCCGCCAGCTTCTCAGCTAGGCCTACAAACTCCCACCTTCACCTGTATAACCCCTCCCTACCTGCCCGACCCCCACCCGGTTCACCCTTCCTTGTGAAAGAAAGCGCTTTATCTTCCTTTTTTTTTTTTTTAACCTAATAAACTAAAGCTCTGCTCGCTGTCTGTCAGCTGAGCGTCAGAGACAGCTGGCAGATCTTGTCGTGTGTGTGTGTGAGAGTGTGTGTGCGAGAGAGAGAGAGAGTCTGATGTTAATAGAGCTTTACTCTGCCTCAAATCTTCTGCTCCAACACAGCAGGAGCAAAATAACTGACGAGGGAGGGTAATGTATATACACAAGTGAACAATTATGTATGCAACAGACTGAGTGAGTGTCGGAGACGGCTGATGTTGACTGTAGTCGGTGAACTGTCTGTATTAAGAGCACTGAAAGGCTGTTTTGGGTGAATAAACGACGCTCAGATAGCAAACACTTTTTATATGATTGAATCCCAATAGAGTGAAGGGCATCTACATACCGAGACATAAATGGAATTAAAGAAATGCTGTTCTTTTTCGTCTCTTTTCTCCTTTAATCATGGCCTTAGTACCCGCTTTCCCCAGGCTGTTCCAATCATCCATGATATGTGTGTGTGTGTGATCTGAGAGGATTCGTATGTCCCGGTGTGTCTCCAGGTGTGAGCACCTGAATTTAAGCCTGGATTCAAAGCTCAAACTGGAGTCTGAAGACGTTTTTTTTTTTGTTTTTTTCAACCTACAGCATCAAAGAAGTAACTCAGAATTCTGAGAAAAAGAAGAAAGTCGGCGCTCTGAGAAAAAAAGCCCAAAAAATTCAGAAACTCTCCCAAAAAATGTTCAGTGGCTTTAATCCTCGTCCGTCGGGTTTAGTGTCCAACTGACAAGCAAACCGAAAATAAACCTACATGCGTCAATTGGCATGACCCACATTTGTTTAAATCCCCTCCAGTTGAGTTTTTCCTTATTGATGCACACGCGTGGCTCAGACGTTTGGTCGCTGATAAACCAGATGCTTCTGTTTTCGAGAGGACGCTTTCATTAGTCTAGAAAGTCTATGCAGCAAAGGGAGAGAAAAGGATAAACTACAGAACAAAAGAAATCAAGGACAGGTGTGAACTGTTGATCTCAGCATCACAGCGATGGGGAAACTCCTTCCCTCGTGATTCTGTCAGGTCGTGACGTGAAAGTGCTGCAGACTTTATATTAATCCAGAGGGTTTGATGTCCACGAGTTGTACAAAAACCAGAAGCAATTTTCCAGCAGACAGAAGTGAGCGGATAAACGGACATCAGTTAATGTTTGCAGACTTTTGAGTTGTCTCCGCACTGATGGTGTTCAGTGTGTAAATAAAAAAATATATAATCTGTACAGAATTAATAGAAAATAACAGTTTTAAAGATCTGCCTGAACAGCTGCAGTTTGTTGATGGTTGGTTTCTCTGTCGCGAATTGCCGAAAATATGAAATCACGGCTTTTGCTGAAGAGAGGAAGACGCCTCGACTGGCTTTTTGATATGTTTGTGTGTGTGTGTGTGAGAGAGAGAGAGAGAGGTGTGTGTGTGGGTCTGGGCGTGTGGGTGTGGGTGTGGGTGTGTGTGTGTGTGTGTGTGTGTGTGTGTGTGAGAATGTGGGGTCGGTCCTGGTGAATTTCTCCAGAGGAACAGAGGGATCAGCCAACACACACACACACACACGTGCGCACACACTACCCATGAGATTAAATTCAGTCTTCTTCATTTATCACTTTCTGTTCCTTTTTTAACAATGTGACTTTGTGTTTGTTTGGTGTGTGTGCAGCCCTCTGTTCCGTCTTTACGTTCACTGACTTTGATTGGCCCACCGTCTTGACTGTAATCTTAATTTCTGTTCTCTTTTTTTCTTTGATTTGTTGTTTTTTTTTTTTTTT
>CAEMYA010000238.1:14133-31488 GCA_903131615.1 Diplodus sargus | reverse complement strand
GTTTTTTTTTCTTTGGCTTTACCAGAAACTGCTTTAAATGTTATCAAACTATGTTCTATTTATGTTGCTTCAGGAGCTGATCAGTATCTGGCTGTGAAAACCTTATTACCCCCACAAAGGAGTGTGTGTCCGTTTGTTGGTTTGTGACCACAATTACACAAAAACTAGTTAACAGATTTCCACGAAACTTGAATGGTGGAAGGTTCTCGGCCCAGAATAGAGCCCTTTACATTTCGGTGCAGATCTGGATAAAGGAATTGTGTTTGTTGTTTCTTTACCCTCTATGACATTTTGGTCAATTTCTCAGAGAATAATGCTTGGAACTTGATTTTTTTTTAAAATAACAGGTATATTAAGGAGGCTGGTGTCTGTGAATACAATTTGAGGCAGATCCAGATAAAAGTCCTTATTTAGTGGATTTAAATATGTTTTATTTGATATTAGATTGAATCAGGGCTTTGGCAGAGGTTTGCACTCTACTGAGAGCCATTCAAGTTATCATAATAAAATGTTTTTCATGTTCTAACAAAATGTTTTTATATTAGCACAACATTAAAACATATAAAAAGAAGCCTTAGTTTATAACTATACTATTTTAGTTATCATTTGAAACATTTTATGTTCATGTATCTTTGTTTTATCATGAAATAATAACTTTTTCACATTATACTGTGATGCTGATCAGTTATTTTGGCATGGCAGTAATACACTCTACCATATATTGTCTTACACCTGAGGTCTTTACCACCATATACACAGTTTCCCCTTTGTTCTTTTTTAATTCCAAGACTGTTTTCACTTCCTCTTAGTATCCAGCCATGTAGACATATTTGGTTTCATAATCTGAGGTTTGAGGTTCATGTTCTCAGTGTGTGCTTCCATCAGAGAACACTGACATGTTTATCAACTCTTTCATTCTGCTGTAAAATGCCCAATACATGAGCGCCATAAAGAAGAATGAGTATGTGTGATAATGAAAACAATTGTTGAGATATATGAGGAATTAATAAAATAATTCATATTTACATCACATGATTTCCCTAAAGTGTTTCTTACCTTGGTGCTAGGAGAAGTTAGAGCCTGGAAACAATCTTGATTTGCATATTTATTCTTTAATTTATTCCTTCTTTATTCCTCCGTCTTCTTTTACAGATGTATTTTTACTGCACTTACATGACTCCGTACTTTTTTTATAATTGTATATAATCGTAATTTTTTTTTTTTAAAGCAAATGTACCAGATTCCAGCCATGATAGCCAATAGAAATTTGAAATGCTAACATGCTGATGGTTACTGGATGGATCTTCACTTGATGTGTTAGCATGCTAACAAGTCGCTTAAATTAAACACAAAGGTTGTGATTGATTAGAAAAAGATCTATTCCCAAGTAGGTTTTCATATACAGATATAGCAAGACGAAAGACAAACACAAATACTGCAAAAAATAGAATATAAAAAAATGTATTTACAATAAAAACATGTCAGACACTTTGTTTAAAAAAGAAGCTCACCAAGGAGAATGTTATTAGTTTTGCAGGTGTGATTTCATAAACCACCACCAAGTAATGGACAAAATAAAAAATGGGAACTTTAAGAGTTCAACTTTTGTTGAGAATTTTTGTTATTTATAGTCAAAATGCAAATGTCAACCTCAATTTTGCGCAAACAGCAAGAGTCAGTTGATAATTGAATTCATTTGGATTCATCCTCTGAGAACCATGAATCTATGAACAACATTTCATTGCAATTCATCAAATATTTGTTGAGATATTTCCGTCTGGACCGAACAACTGACTGACCAAAAGACATTTGCTTCCCTGAAGCCACACTGCTGATGTGAGGTTTGGGGGAAGAGGTCTAAGAGAATCTGGGCAAAATACACAAGTTATTTTGTTTTCTGGCTCAGGAGCAGGAGAAAAGAAAACACTACGATATATTACATGTCCAGTGTGTTGTGTTGGAGAGGGAGAGTATGAAGCTGTGTCCAGGTTTCACCTAACACAGGTACACTGTGGAGTCCACCCAGCCCAGCCTGAACCCTGGGTAGACGGGCTCGGTGAAGGTGGTGTGGAAGGAGTGGAGGAGCGTCAGTTCACCACCGGAAACCTGGAAGAAGGACAGTTTCCCTGCTGGCCAGTCCAGAAAGACTCCCACTCTGTTGGAGGTGAGCTGGGTGGCTACAGCGGTCTCCATGCCTCGGTGCCAGGTCCTGTAGCCAGTGCTGTTGCAGTTCAGTCCCCAGGAAGAGTCGTTTTTGCCAAACCAGCTGTCGTGACCCTCTCCCTTCCTGGACATCCTTCTGTAGGCGACTGCTATGAAAGCTCTCCCACTCCATTCGGTCTCCCAGTAGCAGCGCCCAGTCAGCCCCTCCGTGCACAACACCTGTCTCCAGAATTCAAACCTCTCTGGGTGGTCAGGGTGCGGCTGCTCGGTCCAACGCGTCGCCTTCCTGTTTCCCTCAGACAGCGAAAGGTCTCTGTGTGCTGTGTTCGGATCCAGGGTGAGTTTTTTGGCATCTGAAGAAACAGATCGAGAGTGTCAGTCAGTATCTAACTCACTGTTGTCTCGTGAAAACAAAGAAGACCAAAGTCACTGGTTACTCACATTTCATCGGTCCTGGTTGAATCCTGGACTCACCGCACTCTTCCACTCTGCAACACCACAGAAGACCACAGTTTGTATCATTAGAACCAGCAACCAGTTGAGTTCATCCTCCAAACAATAGGGGGCAGCGTATCATCAAAGTAAGCACTAACTATGGCTGCTGTTAGCTAGTTAGCATGGGTAACAGTGGGGTCAGCTCCCGGGTGCCAGGAGCTAAAAACCTGCAGGAAAACCACTTTGGCGCTGTTGGACTGAGGACAGACTGAAGTGACCTTGAGGTACAAAGTGGTATTTCAAGACAGGCTACGGCTAGCTGGTTAGCATGTCACACAGACATTTGGATACTTTTCTTTACTTTAGTCTTTAAAAATCACTTTCTAGGATATAATGCCTTTAAAAATAAATTAAAGTAAATAATAATTTAAATTAGAGCCATTTAACAGATGAAAAATGAACTTTACAGAGTTTGGTGATGCTCAAATATCCTTTTGGCATTTCTCTACGACAGTGTCTTCTTATTATATATCTGTTGTTGTCTAATTTTGGTTTAGTTGTTATTTTACACCACCACTACCTGACTTCCTTCAGGCTGCACTGTGGGTCGTCGCGCAGAGCTGACAGCAGCTGCAGGCCGGACTGTCCCGGGTGGTTGTAGCTCACGTCGAGCTCTTTCAGACCGGATGAGTTCAAAGCAGCCGAGAGGAAAATGCAGCTTTCTTCCGTCAGTCTGCACAGGGACAAACTTCACAACAGACAGCCCGCACATGTCATCCAACTGATCTCCACGCATGTTTGGCACTGTACTGTACTCTGCTGTTAAATAATTCAATCAGGCATGGAATTTCACTCTAAGGCACTCACGTGAGTATTTCCAGTTTACAGCGAGGACTCCCCAGACCGCCACAGAGCTTTCCGACTCCCACGTCCAGCAAGTCATTGTCAGAGAGGTCCAACACTTTCAGGTGGCAGGAGGCTGAGCTGATAACTGAGGCCAGGACGCCGGAGCTGGGCTCCGTTAGGCTGCAGCTCCTCAGTCTTAACAAACAGAAACATAAAGAAATGAACCACTTGCTTGGCATCTGTAAATAAAAACCTCTATCTGACAGAATATTAACCTGAGTGTCTCCAGTTTGCTGCTCTTCAGTCCACCAGAGAGCCGCTTTATTCCCTCATCCGTCAGGTTGTTGTTGCCCAGGTCCAGCTCTCTCAGCTGGGATAAGCTGATGCCATTCGCCAGGTTTGCACAGCAGGTCACAGTAAGGTTGCAGGCATTGACACTGCAGGAGGAGAAACAGTATAAAAAAGGTGAATAATGTAATGAAGAAATGTCCTCTTATGTTTAGACATATTTTCCTCTATTGATAATCTGTTCGTCTGCATGTTATGTTATCATGCACTCACTGATTGGCATATTACAGGATTTAGAGCAAGACAAAGCATCAATGTTTGAGTTGAGCCGACGTTTGCAGTAACAGCTTTTTGACCACTTGGGGGCAACAGTGAAACAGTCGCTTGTTTACACATCCAGGGTAACATTATCATTCATTTGGTGTCGTGTTTCTGGCCTCTTGGAGAATATAAGTCCAATAATAACTTTCTTTTAGCTCCAATTTTGGTCTCCACCAACTCCTGAGTTGACTCTTTAACTGATAAACACTCCTGTTTGTTCAAAAGCTAGTCGCTAACTTCTTTAAAAGAAACATATATAAATGGGTTTGTCAGCGCAAAACACTCTGGAGATGTCATGACTTCCCCAGCCAACACTGCTGAACACCCATTTAGATTGTTTTTCAGCTTGTAGTTCCTCTTCGAATTTCCTTGATTTCCCCATACCAGAAACAATCTGAGCATGGAAGCTGACCGTCTTTAACATCAATGCCAAAAAATGAACTTTATTCGATTAAGAATGCACTTACTTTGCTGCTTGGGCGGTTTTCATGACAGGCAGCAGCCTCAGGAGTCCTTCCTCTGAGCGGGTGTAGCTGCTGAGCTCAAACACGCTCAGCTCCTCCTCTGACGTCAGCAGAACAAAGACCAGAGTGGCCCACTGGGCAGCTGAGAGTTTGGCTCTGTTCAGGTGATCCGGTCGCAGGTAGCTCTGAATTTCGTCCACAAGAGAGCGGTCATTCAGCTCATTCAGACAGTGAAAGAGATTGAGGCACCTGTCTGGAGATGGATTTGCCCTGATCTTGTCCTTTATGTGTTTAATGATCTCTGTTCTTGTCTTTTGGTTTGGTTTGTTGCTGGTCATCAGACCTTTCATCAGAGTCTGATTGGACTCCAGAGAGAGGCCCAAAAGGAAGCGCAGGAAGATGTCGAAATGTCCATTTTTGCACCGCAAAGCCTTTTCTACAGCTTCCTTGTAGAGGATGAGCTCTGATGCAGGCCTGAACGGGAAACGTCTCGAAGATGATGACTTCTTGATCAGGACGTTGTAGTTGTCGTTGTGAAATTTGAGGTAGACATACAACGCAGCGAAGAATTCCTGGATGCTCAGATGCACGAAGCAGAACATCTTCTCCTTGCCGAGCGTCAGCTCCTCACTGAAGATCTCCGTGTAGACTCCTGAGAACATGGACGCCTCCGTGACATCTATACCGTTCCGGTTGAGGTCGCTCTCATAGAAGATCAAGTGGCCCTTCTCGAGCTCTTTGAAGGCCAATTCACCCAGTGACATGATGTTATGTCTCAAAAAGTCAATGTTTGACCCTCTTCTACCCAGAAGCCTCTTTTTCATGTCGTCCTCATACAAGGACAAGAAGTGGATGTACATCTGAGTGAGATTCTTTGGCGTGTCTTTACCGTCAGTCGTCGCCAGCTTCCTCTCAAGAACACTCGCCGCCATCCAACAGAAGACTGGAATGTGGCACATGATGTGAAGACTCCTGCAGGATTTCACATGTTTGATTACCCTGTCTGCTAAGGTCTCGTCACTGATTTTCTTCCTGAAGTACTCGTCTTTCTGGGGGTTGTTGAACCCTCGCACCTCTGTCACAAGATCAATGTGCTCCAGAGGGATCTGACTTGAAGCCACCGGGCGAGATGTGATCCAAACAAGAGCACAAGGAAGCAGCGTTCCCCTGATGAGGTTGGTCAGAAGCACACCAACCTTGGTTTCCTGTGTCACATCTGACATTAATTCATTTTCGTGGAAGTCCAGAGACAGGCGGCTCTCGTCCAGACCATCCAGAATGAAGAGCATTTTGTTTTTACCATTAACGAAGATTCCTGTGTCTTTCGTTTGAGGAAAGATTTCTTTGAGAAGATCCACCAGACTGAGAGTTTTCTCTTTCATCGGATTCAGATCTCGGAAAGAGAGCGGAAACACAAAGTCCAGGTTGGTGTTTTCTTTCCCCTCAGCCCAGTCGAGAGTGAATTTCTTTACTGATACGGTTTTCCCGATGCCGGCGACTCCCCGTGTGATCACAGTTCTTATGCGGTTCTCTCGTCCTGGTTGAGGAACAAAGAGGTGATTGCAGTGGATTGATTTCTCCTGGGCCACATGTGTCCTGGATGCCGTCTCAATCTGTCTCACTTCATGCTCCTGGTTGACTTCACCGCTCCCTCCCTCAGTGACGTAGAGCTCTGTGTAGATCTTATTGAGGGATATCTTGTTTGCTTTTGCCATCATCCCCTCAAAAAAGTGACTGAATTTCCTCTTCAGAGCATCTTTCAGTTCCTGTTGACATTCTGCAACCCTGTCACCTGCATGACAAAAAGCAATGAAAGTTTATTTAGGTTTCATTTCTTGCATTTAAGAATTTCTCAACAACAATTCCAAAATTAGGTTAAAGGTGTAATTTATAGAATATGACCAGAATTTGAAAGTAGCTCAGAAACACAGGAAGCCACATTTCACATAATTAACATCTGCTGCTCTTTGAACGCTTTACTTGACTCTAGTTAGCTAGTTTGCTAATTAGCGCATGGTTCAGTTGACAGAGGGAGTCACCACGGGCAACGTAGCTCAGCTCAACTGGATTTGGCAGCCTGACATGAGACTGAACTCAACTGGACACTGAAAGTGAACTGAACACAGCCTCCAAGACTGACTGAGATCATTTTGATAACAGAGGATACAGTATGGAGGCAATTTACAACAACTCTGAACGAGACCATGACCCGAAAGGTTTCCGAAGGGTCGAAGAGTTTTAAGTTTATGTCGGGTTTTAATAAAGTGTGTTTTACGAAGAGTTAACAAGGCAGTTATGCTTGTTATAAATGTTTGAAAATAGAAGTAAGCATACTTCATTTCTTGACATTCTGTGAGTTGACTATGCTAACAGATGGCAGGTTTGGCTCAGGGGTAGAGCCAGCACTTTGTTATTGGAAGGTCGCTGGTTCGATTCCCCGGTTCTGCATGTGGAAGTGTCCTTGGGCAAGATACTGAACCACAAAAACTGCTTCTGATGTGCTGGTCAACACCTTGCATGGCAGCCACCGCCATCAATGTATAAATGTCTGAATTACTGTCGGATAAAAGCATCTGATAAATGCCCTAAAGGTAAATGTATCAGGTACATCTGTGAAGAAACACCAACACTGTTTGTTTCTTCACACTCTGTTGCTAAAGTTAGCTGATATTTTCAAAGTTTTAAACTAAAATTCTGGCCATATATTCTATATTGCCCCTTTAAGTGATGGTGATGGTGATAGTGATAGTAAGTACTCACGTTGGGGTGTCTGTGTGTCTGCAGTGTCACGGTTCGACTCTGCAAAAAAATAAGTGAAAGGTCAACACTCCGCTGCCCAAACCTCAGTTTCAGTTATGACCACATCTGACATATTTTTACCTTGACCTGTTGAGATGCTGATGTTTACAGTGCCGACGTTACAGCCAATGATGTTTGGAGCGACCACATTGCTGCCACCCTGAGCGACGTAGCTGGGATGGAAATTATGAACCAATGCCTCAATAGAGGAAACAGACTCTGAGAGAAACCACAAAACTCAATTTCAGCACTTTCTTTAAAAAACAACTGAAGTGAATGATCTCTGGACCAAAAATAATATTAAAGTTAGATTAACACTTAGATTATCAGTGCGTTAATTTGTTTTTCCTTGCCATAGGAAGTTTTTATTCTGATTAGAAGTCCTTACCTCGGGTGACCTCGTCTGTTTTGTCAGAAACACTCTCTTGCTCCATAGTTTCCTCATCGGCTCCTTCGCAGCTTGCATGACTTAGATTGATACTTCTCATAAATGGTCTTTATTTGGTCCTTGGACATGAGATGAACACTTTCCTTTGCAGTTGCAGACACTTTCAGCAGAACAAATATCTGGTCATGGAAACAACATTAAAATAAAGCAAAACAATGGATTCTTTCAGATACATAATGACTGTATTCAGTGAGGGCTAATATCAGAAAAGCTAAAGGAAATGCTTACCTACTTTAACAACGACTGCGATTTCCATCTGATTTACACATCAACAGCAAACTGAACACGAGCAGATTTGTGCTTACACAGATAAAGCAGCAGAATCTCGTTTCCTTCCTTGCAGACGGTGAAGAAAACAGGAAGCTGGTGGGTTTTTTGTCTGCACGGCTTCACATTAAATGAAGTCTCGCTGAATAAACCACAGCTCTTGAAACAGTTTCATTTATGAGTAAATGAACTCCAGTTAAAAAACACTGCAACAACATTTATTATTATTGGTAAATTATACATTATACATTGATCTTGTACATCAAATGAACTGACATCAAATATGACAGTGTTCCAGGACTTCTATTAAGTTTTGATGTAAGATATCCTTATATCACAACGAGGACTAAAATCATGAAACATTGGAAAATGACGATGAACAGATAAACTGAGATTGTTCATATAAAATGTTTTCTTCAGGTCATTAAAAAACAAGAGTGTCAGCAGCCATGCTAGCAGCTCAGTCAGGCTGGATTTAGACACAGTGGAGCTTTGAGCTAAGTGCTAAATGTCAGCATGCAAACAAAACAGTACAATAATGTGACATCAGACATTTTTCAGTATTTCAGACATGTAATATTATTTTTTCAAGCAAGATATCAGGATTCACCTGAGTGTATCACAACAACAATTATGGCTTAAGAAGTTTAAAGCATGTAACAATAGAAATAAAGTATCTAGAATTCTAATGTAAAGCTGCTTCACAGAGATCATTGTGTCATCAGTAGTTCACTTTGCAACTAACACAGTTTGAACTGTGTGTATCTTTTATTGTTTATCTTAATTTCTTGTATTATCGTGATATTTCAGCAGTGCAGAGATGCCTCGTACAGAGAAAGAAATTAATCTGCAGCAAAACTAATGTTTTGTGTTTTAGTTTGAAAGATTACTTAAACAAAAAACTCTTCGACCAAAATAGTTGTCAATTAATTTTCTTTTGATCGACTGATCAATTCATTGTTTCATCTCCAGCTCCATGTTCCCCTTTTAACTATGAGCACCTTCCTCTCTGAAGGTCTCTGCACGGCCCTGCTAATCCTCGTCCTCTTCCTCATCTTCCTCCTCATCCTCCTCCTCCTCTTCCTCCTCTTCCTCCTCATCCTCCTCGTCCTCTTCCTCCTCTTCCTCCTCATCCTCCTCCTCCTCCTCCCTTTCCTTTACCTCCTCCTCTTCCTCTTCCTCCTCATCCTCCTCCCTTTCCTTTACCTCCTCCTCCTCCTCTTCCTCCTCGTCCTCAACCACAGAGTCTACAAATCAAACAGAAAGCAATTTACTGGTGAGTTTAATGACCAGTCTCTACTCTAAATACTCCAATTGTCTTTCTGCTTCCACATGAGGCTCAGCTGCAGTTTAAGAGTCTGACACTTAATCAGACTCAGCTTGTCATAACATCACAATAAAAGTGACAGTAAAAATGTACAAAACATTTGTTTTTGTATTTTTTGTGCAAACAAATATGTAAGGAATCAAAATACTGAGACATTTTACCTTGCTCTAGCTTTAAGGCAAGGTCATTACGTTTAATCTCACGGAAAGTATCCACTGTCCACTCCACAGCACCATCTTCCCCGAAAGCCTCCACCAGTTTATCCACAGTTGTCACTATGGTAGCGTTCTCCAGGTGGGACCTCAGGATGGGTCGAGATCCGTCAATCTCAATCTGGTATAAGTACCACTGAAATTCCTTCAGTCTTTCTTTAGTCAGATCATCCAGGAATTGTTTCAGCAATTTTGGAATTGGCACAGGTGTGGTCATTTTTAATCTTCAGCAGGTTCACAGGATGTCAAACTATCAGTTGGAAATTAAAAACAGAATTCATGGGGAAATTAAAGCAGGAACGTCTTCACTGTTAAACAGCCCACGTTGCCAATGAAAATCTATCAGCGTGACTCAGACAGAAATGTTTACAGACGAGGCAATGTTTACTCACCTGGTGTTTTACTTCTTTCCTCACTCTCTGACACTCTCACTGAAGTTGTAGCGACAGGCAATCAAATGAAACACACAGGTACCTGAAACACAGTTGGAAACATTTGGATAATGTAAGTACAAATGTTAAATTCAATATCTTTAATTTGGATATTGTGTCATTTTCTTTTCAAATGAAAGTTTTATATACTGTTGAATTAAAAGCATCATGATTCATAAAAGACATTTTTGGGAGTCCGCTTTGTCTTTTCATACTTATGTCAAGACAAAACCACGCAGGATACAAACATTCATGTCAATAAAAGGTCAATATTTCATTACTGCTTTTACTGTTCATGTTTCTTTCCACTTCACACTTCTGTCACTCAACCAACAAAACCATGCAAATGATTTCTCATTGGTGTTTGATCTGTCATTTAAAGCACCAGTACAGTACATAACTTCCTTACAGGGCTGCAGTTTCTACATGCTGCAGCTCTGCGTGGAGGAAACAAAGTCCATCATGTGCTGTGTTGGTTTTACTGACTTTATGCCCAGTACGGGCTTTGAGTGTTCACAGACTTTATGGCAGGTAATGACACCAGTGTTTTGGGGGTTTTTTTAAACAAAAAATTTAGGAGATTTCAAGATACTGAGTATGTATCGAGTATCAAAATATATCCTGAAAATATCACAATATTACTGTAAGGCCGTGTGTCATCATTCTTTCTGTTGATAATGGAACAGACTGAAACTGAACTTGTGCTGGAAACATTCACACTAAAACAATAACTTAGAAAAGACATCCACTTTGTATAACTAGAGCTGTGTAGTTGCAGAAATTTTCATGTTATTTACTTATTTTTTTTTCTCAAAGTGCACTAGATTGCCTTTAACTTTAAAATGTGCAAAACATCCATATGTACATTAAAAGAGCTTTTCTATAATTATTCATCCTGTTCATATATTCTTACAGTTGCCCAAAGTCCCCCATCCATTCTGAAGAGATCACTGTAAGGTCACTGTGAACAGGAGGAAGAGTCACATCTAAACCTGCTGTAATGTTCATACAAACACCAGACCTGTATGACTGTGATATCTGTCATTAAAGAAAACTGCTTCAGTTACGAACACATCGACTAAATCTAAGGTCAACAAATAATTTACAAAAGGAATGATAAGTATCAGATCTCACAGCAACAACTCTGAATGCTCCCCATGTCTACGATTCTGCCACTTTAAAACATCATCAGTATCTCTGGCTGCTCACCTTTATTCTTGTGGTTGCGTTCCAGAAAATCCCAGAAGAGAAGCGACGCCTGCGAGGTGGTTCAGGCTGAGCTGCTGCGGTCCAGACAGCCCTGGTTAGCGTCTGCTTAGTCAAATCAGCCGAACTTTTTTGTAGTGCGCGAATTACTAACATTTACGGTAATCGTACTGAACCCGTTCTGACTGTGGGTCAGACCGCAGTCTCAGAATCAGACCCATGAAACATACGATACTTTTACAGTAATTATTCCCGGTAATAGACTGAAGGTCGGGATTTCAAAGTAAAGGACGAAAAACAAAACAAAAAACAAAACACATTGATTCCATCCAAGATTCATATACTGCTGGTAAGTACTTCCTAGACTACTTGCATGCATAATATGAAGTACTTCTACTGTGCACTTTTAAAGTAATCCTGTGTCAAAATGTTTAACAGAGGACAAGATTAAGAGTATTTTGCCCAACTCTGATGTGTAATGGGTGTCAGGCCTGGACTTTTAAGGACTCAGATGCAGAATAGAGACGGTGAATGCAGGCCTTTATTCTGAAATTCTTGATTCTCTTAGACAGAGTGACAAAATAACCAGCTTTAGAAGATACCTATCTAGTCTAGACAACAGAAATATTCTGAGAACAAAAAAAAGCTCAAGACTATAAACAAAAGACTAACAAAAATTCACTCCACAGGAGAGAAAATAAAACGTCTTAGAACTAACTACACTACGAAACTGAGCTATGAAAATTTTTTAACAACAAAAAAAATCACTCCAACATAGGCAAGCAATTCGGCTATGAACTTAAACTGTGCTACAAGACTGAGCTGTGAAAATTACAATTAAAAAAAATCACTCACTGAGAGGCAAAAGAATACAGATATACAAACGAGGCGAGGACTGTGGCGACTGGCTGGGGTGCACGGCTGAAACGAAGACACTCTGGCACAAGACAAAGAGAGACGCAGACTATAAAACACATGAGGGTAAAAGAACAGGTGGACACGATCAGGAATCAGGGACACGTGAGGAAGGCCAAGTAACCTGTGTCAAAATCCTTAACAGAGAACAAGAATAAGTCTTTTTGCCAAAATGTGATGTAGAAATGTACTTGTAACAGAGTATTATTAGCAGTACCGGCCCAAGCCTTTTGGGGGCCCGAAGCAGAATTTTAAATCCGAGGTCATTACACTTCATCAGATATAAAGTGTCCACTGTCCTGTTGTTGAAGTTATTGTGACAGACGATCAGATGAGACACACTGGAACCTTCAACATAGTTGGAAACGTTTTGGGTAATGTAAAACACCACTCAGTCTGGTCGTCTTTAGACATGTTAACTCTATATCTTTAACACATTTCTATTCTAGAGGAAATATAGTTTTTTGGTAGAAAACAGGAAGCTTGTGTTTTTTTGTCTGCACAGCTTAGATTTGAATGAAGTCTCAGTGAATGAACCACAGCTCTTCAAGCAGTTTCATTGGGTTAGGGTAGAAAATGAACTACAGTTTAATAAAAAACTGCAAAAACATTCTTTGATGATCTTTATTGATACATTATACACTGATCTTGATAAAATGTGGCATCATGTGAAAGCAAGATATTAGAATTTTATAACAGAAGACAAAAATACCCCGAAACCCAACGAGATTTTGAGAAAACTTTCTCCTCATTTAGAATATTTAGGCACAGTGGTGCTTTGAGCTAAATACTAACAACAGCATGCAAACATGATCACAATTATACATTGATCTCGTACATAAAATGAACTGACATCAAATGTTTTTCAGTACTTCTATTAAGTCAGTTTGATGCAATATATCAGTTTATCACAACTAAATCATGAAACATTGGAAAATGGTGATGAAAAGGCAAGTTGAGAGTCCTCAAAATATTTACTTCAGGTCACTAAAAAACAGTACAATGATGTGGCATCAGATGGTTTTTCAGCATTTCAACCATGTAATATATTTCAAGCAATATACAGTATCAGGATTTCATCTGA
The DNA here is from genome assembly GCA_903131615.1 of Diplodus sargus. Classification (NCBI taxonomy): domain Eukaryota; kingdom Metazoa; phylum Chordata; class Actinopteri; order Spariformes; family Sparidae; genus Diplodus; species Diplodus sargus. Next base: position 18,282 of record CAEMYA010000238.1, on the reverse strand, counting down.
GTTTCATCTGATCACAACAACAATAATGGCTTAAGAAGTTTAAAGCATGTAACAATAGAAATAATGTACAATGATGTGGGATCAGAGGGTTTTGCCTCTTTACCCCTGATGTCCAAAGTCCCTTCTGTCAGGATGTATTCTGTTTGGTCGTTATTGTTTAGTAGCAGTCGATCTGTTAAATACTTTTGTTGAATTGTAGGAAACAACACCAGCTGTTTTGATGGTTTGAAGAAAAGAATAACATCCTTTTCAATCAAATGTGTTTTTCTATCATTTCCCTTTTAATATAGTTTAACTAGTCTTTTAGTAGTAGAAAGCATTATACTTGAGAAAAGTAGGTCATAAATGTTCAAGAATCTAACAGCATGTATTAACAAACAGCTTCTGCTGAATCTAGAATTCTAATATAAAGCTGCTTCAGAGATCATTGTGTCATCAGTAGTTCACTTTGCAACTTACACAGTTTTAACTGTTTGTATCTTTTATTGTTTATGTTAATTTCTTGTATTATCGTGAAATTTCAGCAGTGCAGAGATGCCTCGTAAAGAGAGGACTGAAACAAAAAGAAATTAATCTGGAGCGAACAAATGTTTTTTGTTGTTTTTTTTTATTATTATTTGAACAAATAATCTGTGAGCAAAATAGTTGTCATCCATTTTCTTGTGATTGACTGATCAATACATTGTTTTATTTCCAGCTCCATGTGCCCCTTTCAACTTTGAGAACCTTCCTCTCTTAAGGTCTCTGCTCATCCTCATCTTCCTCATCATCATCCTCAACCTCATACGGTAAACGAACGCGAGGAACATGCATAACATCCAACTCTTCAGGGTAATCAACCCAAGACTGGGTCCCCTCATGGGTCAGTATTGATTTGGAATAATCATGAACTGACACTTTCCCATTTTTGGAGTCTTGTTCTACTCTCCTCCTTTTGGGACTTTTCTGTAGATTCTGCTGATAGCGGGTGCTGCGTTCTGGGTTTCCAGGACACGGCTGCTGTGTATCATTGAACTTCATCTCGGACCAAAGGTCAAAGGCAGAGGGACGTGAAGAATGCGCATTCTCATGGCCAACGTCAGTGCCAGCTACAAATCAAAAAGAAAGAATATTACTGGTGAGTTTAATGACCAGAGGTGAAATCTGAATTACTTCAAAGCTTATGGGCCTCAAACCTTACTTTGAATTATGTTGTTCAACATCTTCTTCAAGACTTCGAGCTGAAGGTTTTTCACATGCATGGAAAAATGTATCTCTTGTGAAATTCTCTTTAGATTCCTCATAGTCATCTCCATTCTGGATCAAATTCAAGAAATTAATTAAACAGGTTTTTCTTTTAAAAAGTCTCCCCTAAAACTTTACTCACACCATATGTACCTTGAAAGAGTTATCGAAAAGGGCTCATTAATAATTTCTGTGCAGAGAAAAGGTTCACTGATCGCTGAACCATTTGTGTTATCTGAAGTTGACTCATAAAGTCACAGGATGAGCAGGATTCAGTTGAAACATTGTCTCCCTCAGACAGAAAGAATTGAGTCTCTCAGCTTTTTGTTCACATGTTACAGGAAATGTGGCGTCAGGTGGCCTGAGGAAGGATCTTCATGGCCAGTATGGACAGCAGAATGGATTACAGCGACCGATAACTCTTTCAATCTACATGTTGACATGCAGGAACTGTTTCATGACAGAACAAAATCTGAATTGTATCAAAAGGCAAGAAAACATCATTAATCATACACACCTTATCTTTTGAGTTGCACGGGTCTGCAAAGAAAACAAGAAATGCATCATTATTCCTCAGATAACTTTTCATGTATTAAACCTGACATGTGATTTGATATTTACCTCTATGAAACTTTTGTCGGCACCAGAATTTTCAATTTCTGCCATAGTGTCAGAAAGCAAGCATGTGATTTCGATCTTCTCATGCATCAAACGTATCTTACGAATCTTCAGTCTCGCTGCTTTTCTTAATGCAGCTCGTCTGGTCTTTTCCTGTTCATCGAGGGAGGCATGAAGCATCTTAAAGACGTCTGTAATCTCCTTCTCTGTGTTGAAGCTCTGAGTCTGTGTGTCACAGCAGAAACTGGTCGTCCTCTTCATTTCTTAATTTATTTAAGATGTGACTCATCAAAGTAAAATTATACATAGAAGTGCTGACAAACCTTAATGAGCTCAATTGATGAATCACACAATTGTTTGACTTCTTTTAAAGCTTCCTGCTTCTCTCTGATGTTCTCGGGTGGAGTCTGAAATTAAAAATAACACTTTAATTAATAAAGCAATTTGAACTAATATCTCTTCACAATCCAACTGTCTCTTACTGTGACATTGTTTTAGTTTCTTTCTTGTTTCTCATGTAAGATAGTGACTGCTGTTCACCACTGTGCTGCCTGCAACTAAAGAAATAAAGCACATCGTCCTGCTGCCATCGACAACAGACCATCACACAATGTTCTGTTAGTAAATGCAGAATTACAGCAACTTTAATGCTGATTGATACTAAACTTAATTCATTTATACAGTGAAATATTCTCTATAATAATACGACATTCAACAATTCAATCATTTAAATAACTCAAACCTCACCTGAAATGTCTCTGTGAGGTTTCTGTGTCCTGATGGCTCACCTTGACTTCTCCCTCCGTATTTTTCACACAAATTCTTCAGACTAAAATTAATCGGAGGGTCACCTTCAGGTATAACCTGCTTACAAAGTGAGCATTCTCTAAGGTTCCTCTCCCAGTATTCCTGAACGCAGGACCGACAGAAACTGTGGCCACACTGCAGCATCACAGGATCAGTGAAAAGACTTAAGCAAATTGAACATGTGAGCTCTGTGGGGACGGTGGGATCGACTTCTCTTGGTTTCTCTCTTGCAGAGGAGGTCTCTGGCTCTTCTTCTTTCTGTTCCATGCTCTGGTCCTCTTTGGCTGTAAATCAAATACATATGATAAGTAATAATACTGCTATAATGAGGTCACAGGTTCCTCAGTGGGAATCATAATACTCATGGGCGGCGGGTAATGAGCCTTCCCAAATTTTATGCTGGAAAATTGTGAAAATCATGTACAATAATATGCACATAATGTGTGCATATTATTATACATGATTTCCTATGAGTGAGTTTACTCACCTGGTGTTTTATTTCTTTCCTCACTCTCTGACACTCTCACTGAAATTATAGCGACAGGCGATCAAATGAAACACACAGGTACCTGGAACACAGTTGGAAACATTTGGTTAATGTAAGTACAAATGTTAAATTCTAGATCTTTAACACAGTTCTATTCTAGAGGAAATTTGGATATTATGTCATTTTCTTTTCAAATCTAAGTTTTATATACTGTTGAATTAAAAACATCACGATTCATAAAATACATGTGTTGGGAGTCATTGTTGCCTTTTCATATTTATGTAAAGACAAAACCGTGCATGATACAAACATCCATTTCAATAAAAGGTCCGAGTCCGGAACCAGATGCCATAATATACGTACCTGGACCTATAATCAATAAAGTATTGAAGTATTTTACATTTTGATGGGGCGCTTCTATTTTGACCGACGCCGCTTATCTAGACATTACGATCCTGGTTTAATGGATCAGGAAATCCATTGACCAAATGTAGGCGAGTTAAGCCATCCCACGTGATGCTACTCAGCCAATCAAATCTGTGCATTCCAGGTGATAAACATTGCAACTGAATACAGACAGATGACAGAGGCGAGAAGCGAATGGCAGAGAGAGAGAGGTGTGACCCAGTCACAGAAAAATAACTCAACGTGGCGCTCTCTGAGAGCTAATGATTGTTCCCTCAGAGTCGCTTCAATTTTTGGTCAATGCAGAAAGCCATTTACTGATGTTCAGTAGCTGAAACCTTACTTGAGGGGAAACAGAAACAGAAATATTGTTCTTCATAATTTAAGTACTTTATTTTAGGATGCACAATTTTTAAAAAGCTATTCTATTTATTTTCACAATTTTATTTTTAAATACAGCACTTGTTTTCCTTAAAGAGAGTAGAAAATAATACATATCTATGGTATTATATATCTGTATGATTAAATGTTAAGTGACAATAAATATTGACGTTTTTGAAATGTTCTTTCTTTACTTGATTTAACAGTCAGTTCTTGATTACATGCAG
>CAEMYA010000238.1:0-13051 GCA_903131615.1 Diplodus sargus | reverse complement strand
ACAACAAACCTAAATATCCCTGACTTTCCACCTTCAAACAGCCTCATTTGGCCATCCATGAAAATGCTTCTTAACCTCCCACTTTTCTATAGGAACACATATTTCCTACGGGCACTGCACTAGTTACAGTAAAGTGATTTAATTTTCTGAACCAACCAGACTGCTCTACTGTCATTATATCCACATTGCTGGTGATAATTTATCAATAATCTCATTGTGTTAATATTTTGTGAGGGTATCAATAGTCATCCTACAATACTGTCACAATATCTGAAAAAATATTCCTAACATTTATGATGTGATTTGGAGTATGTTTCGAAAAAATCATCATTATCTCTGGCTGCTCACCTTTATTCTTGTGGCTGCGTTGCAGAAAATCCCAGAACTCGAAATGTGACACCTTTTGCAAGAAATGCTGTCCAAGCAATGGAACTCCACCCAAAGTGCTTCCCACGTATAAGCCTTGAGCACCCCGCCCCCCCCCCCAGACATGCAGTTCTGCACGTACGCCAATCTTCGCGCAAGCGCAGAAGGTAATACAGTGTTTTTCCACTAGAGGTACGGGGATTTTCCATAGGAAATATGGTATTTTTCCATAGAGAAATAACAGTGGCAGCAGAAATGAAGAAGAATAGTGATTGGTTGAGGCCATGTTGTCCGAACGGACACACCCCCTTTTCTGTGTTTAAAAGAGGATGTTCGGGGCTTTGAGACTCGGGTCAGTTTGGTTTTTTCACGGATTTTGTCCGTGTCTGATCCCGTTCTTTTTTGCCGGCAAATAAAGTCCCACTACACTCAGCCTTGAAGACTCCTGGTGACTTTTTGATCTTTGAAATCTTTTGGACCAACCGACAAAAGAGAAGTCGTTATACGACAAGAGGTGTGACCCGGACACAGAAAAATAACTCAATGTGGTGCTCTCTGAGAGCTAATGATTGTTCCCTCAGAGTCGCTTCAATTTTTGGTCAATGCAGAAAGCCATTTACTGATGTTCAGTAGCTGAAACCTTACTTGAGGGGAAACAGAAACAGAAATATTGTTCTTCATAATTTAAGTACTTTATTTTAGGATGCACAATTTTTAAAAAGCTATTCTATTTATTTTCACAATTTTATTTCTAAATACAGCACTTGTTTTCCTTAAAGAGAGAAGAAAATAATACATATCTATGGTATTATATATCTGTATGATTAAATGTTAAGTGACAATAAATATTGACGTTTTTGAAATGTTCTTTCTTTACTTGATTTAACAGTCAGTTCTTGATTACATGCAGACGTTAATACAACTACTAGGCGACTTCAATATATATCACACTGATTCAAATGTGGAGACTGCAACAGTTTAATTGAGATATTAAGTTCACTGTGTTAACTGTGTAATATGTTTCATTGTTTAATTTGTCAAATTTCATTTTGTCAAATATGAAGATAGTGCCAATGTGGAGGCTTTTTGTTTTTTTTGTTTTTTTTTAATCCTGTCTTCCAGTTCAGTGTACCTGTAACCTAATGGTTATTTTTATGGTAGAAATATTGGTATTGGCAAGAACACAAATGAAATACCCGTACTCGTACTCAGTTTGAAAACATTGTTATCGGTGCAACCCTATTTTAAAAGCTGCATTACAGTAAAGTGATTTAATTTTCTGAACCAACCACATTGCTGGTGATAATTTATCAATAATCTCATTGTGTTAATATTTTGCGAGGGTATCAATAGTCATCCTACAATACTGTCACATTGTATTGTATCGATTATCAATTTATATCCTGAACATATCACAATGTTTTTGTAAGGTCATACTGACCAACCCATGAACGCAAAACAGGTTTTGCTGTGTGTAATCTTTCTTTCAGTTAATAACGGAACAGACTGAAACCAAAACACAATTTTTTAGGTTTGATATTATTTCTCATAAACCTCTTCAACTACTTGGACATATTTTTTTATGTGGGAAACACTGATACATGTCCATATGTACAATGAAAGAGCTTTTCCATTCTATTATTATTCATTCTGTTCATATATTCTTACAGTTGCCTAAAGTCCCTCATCCATCTGAATAGATCGCTGTAAGGACACTGTGACAGGAGAAACAGTCACATCTAAACCTGCTGTAATGTTCATACGAACACCAGAGTGTCGATGGTTGTAGGAGACTTGGATAACTGTGATATTAAAGCAAACTGCTTCAGAACTCCACACTAGGAATGTGGATTTGCCTTTGTTACTAACACATCAACTAAATCTAAGGTCAACAAATAATTTACAAAAGGAATAATTGTTATCATATTTCACAGCATTTTCTCTGGGAGAAACCTCCAAACCTCTGTCAGCCTGTCCCTCCTTCACTTTGAATGCTCCCTATGTCTACACTTCTGCCATTTAAAAAAAATCATCATTATCTCTGGCTGCTCACCTTTATTCTTGTGGCTGCGTTGCAGAAAATCCCAGAACTCGAAAATGTGACACCTTCTGCTAGAAATGCTGTCCGAGCAATGGAACACCACCCAAAGGGCTTCCTACTTATAAGCCTTGAGCATCCGTCCACCGTCCAATCAACCATGACTTCCTGGTTCCACACCAAACCAGGTAAAGACATGTGAGTGTTTGTTTGTTTTTTTGGACAAAAAACCTATGAGGCTATAGGCCTATATGACATGCATTTTAAAAATAAATAAATAGATTGAGATTCACTACTTTATCGTCATATACACTTCAGTGCACACAGCCAGGGTCTGTAACACACAGACATCATCAGCTCTCAGATGAAGCGCTCTTAATTAAACTTCACAATAACACTATAACAATGCAATAGATTTGGTCAGCTGGCATGGACCCAACTACGTTTATGTCACACACACCTCTATTAGCTCCAAAATCCTTTTACGCACACTAAAGGGAAACAATCTCTGACTATTTAAGCATGTTATTAAACAGCTCTCCACATTCATTACGCAAAGAACACACATACAAAATAACGCATTCTGTTATTTCTTTCTGTAAACTTCCCCTCATCTGATGTTGTAGAGGTTTCTTCCCTGATTAACCTCCAAAGCAACGTGATACAGTGGCTGAGATACTCACTTCCACCAGCTCTGCCCTTATTTAAACAGTCCTTAACATCACATACAAGAACAAGTTTGTAGTTTTTACAAACACTAGTAGGCAAATAGCCACCCAATCTGATCATGCGTGTGCCAAAGCAAATGAGGGTGCGCCAACAAGGTGAACATGCGTGTTAAAAGCAAATGAGGGCGCGCCAACAAGGTGTGCAAATCCAAATAAGTTGAACACTAGACACTGGATGGGAGCAAAAGTGAAAAATACAAACACAAGTGTCTGCACGCCAGATAATGCTCCCAAGAACATGATCTCAGTGCTGTTCATTCATCAGCTTATTCAGGCTAAGATTTTGCCCACTTGAGTCAGATGTGATCACACAGAAGATTCATCACACATACAAGTTATTAATGAAGCATTGCCCTTTAGAGCTCTACAACTAGTGCTGTTGTACAGTGATAGAATGAAAAAGATGATAGAAATGATCAGTTATTGGTAAAACATTTCAACTTCATGTATCTCTGTAGACAGTGAAGATCAAGCCTTGGTCACTCTGTGCGCAGTAAAAGTAGCACCATTCAAATGTTTTATCTAAACTACGTAACTGGGCTAACATAAGAAAAGGAGTAGCCAACACAGAGGCTTCGCATTTATGTCTTGAATTGCTGCCCCACACACTATCAGAAAGTTGATGCTATTTGGAGCATCTGCTCTGCCTCAATCAGATTACATTATTAAGTTTCCCTTTGAGGCAGGACAAGTTAGAAGGGGCCATTGCATCAGTCATTGTAACTGTCAGTTAATGTCTCACCAAAGATGCAATATAGTGACGAGTTAGTGACTTCTAATGTGATGTAATGTTTGTGTGTCTGTGCGTGCCGTCAAACAATAGGACTGACATTATTACGCAAACCACAAGGAAATAATCTCCGACTATTTAAACGTTATTTAAACAGTTCTCCACATCCATTACGCACAGAACACAAGATCAAAATAACACTCTCCATCTCCATCCCCACCACCTTGCAAAAAAACTGTAGTGTGACGTTAAACTGCATGAATATATGAAGGTGCGAGGTGGCACCATGCTCTTACTTTGAGCTGCAGGCAGGGTGTCCTGAGTACAGGTGTCAAAATGTCGAGGTGCGCTCTGGGGTCGTGGAGATAAAGTCTCTCATGAGGAGACGAGTGTCCAGGGAGTTCAGAACGTCTGTGTGTGCATGCATCAGCGAAAGGTGTGTGAGTCTTTTCTGGGTCATGGTGCTGCGTACCCATGTCTTACAAAGACGCACGGCGGAGAAGGTGCGCTCGGATGAGGCCACGGAGATAGGTAGTCACAGACATAACTCAATCAGTTTTTCTGTCTCTGAAAACACGGCTCTTGTTTGTGGCTGGAGCTTTGTCAAACCGCTGAGATCATGTTCTTGGGAGCATTATCTGGCGTGCAGACACTTGTGTTTGTATTTTCCACTTTTGCTCCCATCCAGTGTCTAGTGTTCAACTTATTTGGATTTGCACACCTTGTTGGCGCGCCCTCAGGGGCACCGCCAGGGGGGGAAAGGTTAGGACGATTCTAAGGGCCCGACACTGACAGGGGGCCCTTTGAGACATGGGCAACCTATAAAAGGGCCCAACCAGATTTTGTTTCATGGGGCCCAAAACCCCTGGCGGCGCCCCTGCGCGCCCTCATTTGCTTTGGCAAACGCATGATCACCTTGCTGCCGCACCCTCATTTGCTTTTTCACACACATGTTCACCTTGTTGGCACACCCTCATTTGCTTTGGTACACGCATGATCAGATTGGGTGGCTATTTGCCTTCTAGTGTTAGTAAACAGTACAAACTTGTTCTTGTATGTGATGTTAATGACTGTAAATAAGGGCAGAGCTGGTGGAAGTGAGTATCTCAGCCACTGTATCACGTTGCTTTGGAGGTTAATCAGGGAAGAAACCTCTCCAACATCAGATGAGGGGAAGCTTACAGAAAGAAATAACAGAATGTGTTAGTTTGTATGTGTGTTCTTTGCGTAATGGATGTGGAGAGCTGTTTAATAACATGCTTAAATAGTCAGAGATTATTTCCTTGTGGTGTGCGTAAAAGGATTTTGGAGCTAATAGAGGTGTGTGTGACATAAACGTAGTTGGGTCCATGCCAGCTGACCAAATCTATTGCATTGTTATAGCGTTATTGTGAAGTTTAATTAAGAGCGCTTCCTCTGAGAGCTGATGATGTCTGTGTGTTACAGACCCTGGCTGTGTGCACTGAAGTGTATATGACAATAAAGTAGTGAATCTCAATTATTTTTAAAATGTATGTTATATAGGCCTATAGCCTCATAGGTTTTTTGTCCAAAAAAATAAACAACCAATTTTTTCACAGCACCCCCTGTTCAAAATCACTTCCGATGGCCCTGTCCCTGATGAATTTAAGGTGAAGTAACATTAACACATGTTGCCTCAGCCAGGGGCCCCGCCAGGGATTTTGGGCCCCATGAAAAACAATGTAGTTGGGCCCTTGTATAGGTTGCCCATGTCTCAAAGGGCCCCCTGTCAGTGCCGGGCCCTTGGAATGGTCCTAACCTTTCCCCCTCTGACGGCACCCCTGGACTCAGCTAATTACTGATTATTAAACAATGCTGCTATCGTCCGAAGTAAGCTAGCAAGCTAACACTCTGCTCCAACAACGATCATTAAACTATTAATTTCATTCACTTCATTACATTATCTTCTTCACGTCTACCTCTTCTTTACTTCTTTTCCTTCACTGGCTGCCGGATGGTTTCAGTCTTTTGAACCTTGTGGTTCTGCTACAGTATCAATAAATCTCTATCCTGGTCTTGGGGTCTCGGTCCGGTCAGATTCAGGCAGCTGGCCTCTCGACCCGCCTCCCTCACAGAGGACAGATTCAGTGCACCGAGCCAGAACCCAGAAAAAAAAGAGGAGTAACGTTATATCTGTGCAGCCTCCGGGTCTGCAGAGATACTATTGGGAAAAAAAGGCCTCTCCGTTATTTAATAGTCTTTGCCATTAAGTTATGTTGCTGTGGGCTTTTATAATATTTCGAAATAATAGTAGTAATGGCACTGGTAAAAAAAAAATATTATTATTTTTTTTTTTAAATTATTATTATAATTTTTCTCCCCCCGTTTGCGGCGCCCCCGCAGATGCATTTGCTAGCATTTGCCTATACTGCCTATGCCCAGGGCCAGTTACACTTAATTAGACTCAGCTTGTCATAACATCACAATAAAAGTGACAGTAAAAATGTACAAAATATTTGTTTCCTCAACATATTTTTTGTCTCTAAAAAATATGTAAATAATCAACAGACTTAGGCATTTTACCTTGAATTAGCTTAAATTAAAGGTCATTACACTTCATCTGTTGTTGAAGTTATTGTGACAGACGATCAGATGAAACACACTGGAACCTTCAACATAGCTGGAAACATTTTGGATAAAATAAAACACAACTCAGTCTAGTCCTCTAATTAATTCTATATCATTAACACAGTTCTATTCTAGAGGAAATATAGTTTTTTGGTAGAAAACAGGAAGCTGGTGTTTTTTTTGTCTGCACAGCTTAGAGTTAAATAAAGTCTCACTGAATAAACCACAGCTCTTGAAACAGTTTCATTTATGAGAAAATGAACTTAAAAAAACATTGCAACAACATGCTTTGATGAGCTTTATTAGTAAATCATACACTGATCTTGGTAAAATGTGGCATCATGTGAAAACAAGATATTAGGATTTGACAACAAAAGACAAAAATACCTCAAATTCCCAAAGAGATTTTGAGAAAAATGTCTCCTCATTTAGAATACTTAGGCACAGTGCTGCTTTGAGCTAAATACTAACAACAGCATGCAAACATGATCACAATTATATATTGATATTGTACATAAAATGAACTGACATCAAATGTTACAGTTCTTCAGTACTTCTATTAAGTCAATTTTGATGCAAGATATCAGCTAATGACGATGAACAGATCAACTGAGATTCCTCGTGTAAAATATTTACTTCAGGTCATTAAAAAAAGGCTAAGTGTCAGCAGTCATGCTAGCTGCTCAGTCAGACTGGATATAGCACAGTGGCGCTTTAAGCTAAATGCTAAATTTAACATTGCAAACAAAACAGTTCAGTGATGTGACATCAGAAGGTTTTGGCTCCTGCCTCTTTACCCTGATGTCCAAAGTCCCTTCTGTCAGGATAAATTCTGTTGTTTTTGTTTAGTAGTAGTCGATCTGTTAAATACTTTTGTTAAATTGTAAGAAACAGTACCAGCTGATTTGACAGTTTGAAGGACAGAATAACATCTTTTGCAATCAATTGTGTTTTTCTATCATTTCCATTTTAATATAGTTGAACTATTCTTTTAGTAGTAGAAAGCATTACATTTGAGAAAAGTAGGTCATAAATGTTCAAGAATCTAACAGCATGTATTAACAAACAGCTTCTGCTGAATCTAGAATTCTGATATAAAGCTGCTTCACAGAGATCATTGTGTCATCAGTAGTTCACTTTGCAACTAACATAATTTTAACTGTGTGTATCTTTTATTATTTATCTTAATTTCTTGTATTATCGTGAAATTTCAGCAGTGCAGAGATGCCTCGTACAGAGCGGACTGAAACAAAAATAAATTAATCTGGAGTGAACAAATGTTTTTAACTTAACTTAAACAAAAAATCTGTGAGCCAAATAGTTGTCAATCAGTTTTCTTTTGATGGACTGATCAATTCATTGTTTCATCTCCAGCTCCATGTGCCCCTTTTAACTTTGAGCACCGTCCTCTCTGAGGGTCTCTGCACGGCCCTGCTCTGTCATTATTTGGGATTCTGTGTCTTCTTTGTGTGTTTTGATTTTGATATTGTGCCATTGTGTTTCTCTTCAGTTCTCCTCTGTCTTTTTCCCTGTGTTTCCTCGATTAACCTCACCTGTTCCTCATCGCCTCATTAGTGTGTCTGTATTAAGTCTTTGTTCTCCCTGCACCCTCCCTGTCAGTTTGTTGTGTGATGTCCCCCTGATGTTCCCTGTGTTTCCTCCAGTTTCTCCTGTCTGGTATGTTTATCATTGTGGCTTCTGGTCTGCCTGTTGATTTGTACTTTGCTTTTGTCCCTTTTGACTAGTTTTTTTTTGTCTAGCTCAATTTGTTTTTTGTATCTGTTCAGCTTTTAGTAAAATAAAGCTCTCCTTTTGTTTCTGACTATCCTGCCTCCTGTGTATGGTTTCCACCTGGGTCCTCAATTATAACCTCAGACGTAACACTGCTCATCCTCATCTATAGCAGACACATAGATTTCAACAGTCACCACCCACTTTTTTAACGGGTCTGGTTCTGGAAGTTAATGTTCTATTCATTCACTCCATTGACGTTTCATAAAATCCTTATATAAAGAGTTTTCAGCCTGAAACCAAGCCAATAAACTAGGAGATGACTAAGATGATAAAACATTTAATTTGGAGCAAAAAAAAACTTTTGGAAAATGGAAACAAAAGCAAAGGTACATAAACCATTGCGAATGTAACAGCGACGTCTCTGATTGGTGGAGCTCGCTGTTGGCATGGAAAAGTTTACCTAACCCGCAAAGTTCATGTTTGCTAGTTACTGCTACCCCTGAACTCTGTGATCGTTTACCACAGAGCTGCCATGATTTCATTTTCTGACCTACTGTGTTTTTTAGAGATAAGGAGAAGAGTGTCGAAAGGGGTGAAAATCACTACAAGTCTCAGCGGTAGCAGTAACTAGCGAACATGAAATTTGCAGGTTCAGTAAACATTTCCATGGTAACAGCAAGCTCCATCAATCAGAGACGTCTCTGTTGCACTATAGGATTGTGGGTAGTGTAGTACTTTTCTATGACATTGCGAATAAAACATGTTTTTCTTAAAACAAGGTTGATATCATACGGACTTGTGGCTTCTACGGGATCATATACCATCTTTTCACAATCTCATAACTTGTGGTTAGTCGTCTTTGGATGGTCAGAACATTATGGGCAATAATCAAAATCCTCTATTCAGAATATGAATGGCATTTTCACTTCCGAAACCTCACTGTTGAGCTTTATAGCAATAGCGAAAGTGATTGCGAACAATCCTCATCCTTATCTTCATCTTAATAGGCCTCAATACTGACACTAATAAGCGCCATCCTCATGGGTCAGGATGGATGTGTTATTATCCGGATGAAATGACACATTCAGCTGCTGTATATGATTCACCTTGGGCTGATAGTCATAGTGAGAGAGACTTGGCGATGCAGTTTTGGGGTCGACATCCACAGAGGCTACAAATCAAACAGAAAGCACATTACTGGTGAGTTTAATGACCAGAGGTGAAATCTGAATTACTCAAAAGCTTATAGGCCCCAAAACTTACTCTGTTTTATGTCATTCAACATCTTGTCCAAGACTGTGACAGGAAGGTTTTCCACATGCTTGGACACATTTAACTGTGCTTGTGAAATTTTCAGTAGATTCAACAAATCTGTCTCCAGTCTTGATCAAATTCAAGAAATGAATTAACAGGTTTGTCTTTTGAAAAAAAGTCTTCACTAAAACCTTACTCACAAAATATATATACACTTTGAAAGAGTTATCGAAAAGCGCTTCCTAATGCTATTACAAAGCGTGTGTGTGTGTGTGTTCATTTTCTTCACACGTTACAGGAAATGTGGCGTCAGGTGGCCTGAGGAAGGATCTTCATGGCCAGTATGGACAGCAGAATGGATTACAGCGACCGATAACTCTTTCAATTTACATGTTGACATGCAGGAACTCTTTCATGACAGAACAAAATCTGATTTATCAAAAGGCAAGAAAAATTAATCTCACACACCTTTTTATTTCAGGCTCACAGACCTGCAAAGAAACAAGAAATGCATCATTATTCCTCAGATTACTTTTCAAGAATTAGACCTGTCATGTGATCTGATATTTACCTCTGTGAATCTTTTGTCTGCCTCCAACTTTCCAATCTCTTCAATAGTGAGAGTGAGCGTGTGTTTTTGGCCATCTCAGAGATCAAATTTGTCCAACGAATCTTCAGTCTCCCTTCTTCTCTTAATGCATCTCGTCTGGTCATTTCCTCTTCATCCAGGAGGGCACGAAGATGCTTGAAGACGTCCAGAATCACATTCTCTGTGTTGAAGCTCTGAGTCTGTGGGTCACAGCAAAAACTGGTCATCTTCTTCATTTCTTAATTTATTTAAGATGTGACTCATCAAAAAAAAAAAGTCAAATTATACATAGAAGTGCTGACAAACCTTAATGCGCTCAATTGATGAATCAAACAATTTTTTGACTTCTTTTAAAGCTTCCTGCTTCTCTCTGATGTTCTCGGGTGGAGTCTGAAATTAAAATGACACTCAAATTAATAAAGCAATTTGAACTAATATCTCTTCACAATCCAACTGTCTCTTACTTCAGAGTGACATTGTTTTAGTTTACATTGTTGACATTGTTTCCCATGTAAGACAATGACTGCTGTTCACCACTGTGCTGCCTGCAGCTAAAGAAATAAAGCACATCGTCCTGCTGTCATCGACAACAGACCATCACACAATGTTCTGTTAGTAAATGCAGAATTACAGCAACTTTAATTGATACTAAACTTAATTCATTTACAGAGTTAAATATTTTTCATCATAACACGACATACAACAATACAGTTGAACAAAGTCTGTTAAATAACTCAAACCTCACCTGAAATGTCTCTGTGTGGTTTCTGTGTCCTGATGGTTCACCTTGACTTCTCCCTTCGTAGTTTTCACACAAACTCTTCAGACTAAAATTAATCGGAGGATCACCTTCAGGTATAACCTGCTTACAAAGTGAGCATTCCCTGACAATGGTGCCCTCCCAGTACTCATGGACGCAGGACTGACAGAAACTGTGGCCACACTGCAGCATCACAGGATCAGTGAAAAGACTTAAGCAAATTGAACATGTGAGATCCTCAAGGATGTTGGGATCGACTTCTCTTGGTTTCTCTCTTGCAGAGGAGGTCTCTGGCTCTTCTTCTCTCTGTTCCAGGCTTTGGTCGACTTTGGCTGTAAATCAAATACATATGTTAAGTAATAATACTGCTGTAATGAGGTCACAGGTTCCTCAGTGGGAATCATAATATTTGATACTCTACTGTAAATACTTCAGTTGTCTTTCTGCTTCCACATGAGTCACAGCTGCAGTTTAAGAGTCTGACACTTAATCAGACTCAGCTTGTTATAACGTCACAATAAAAGTGACAATAAAAATGTACAAAATATTTGTTTTCTCAATTTATTTTTTGTCTATATAAAATATGGAAAGAATCAACATACTGAGACATTTTACCTTGAACTAGCTTATATGCAAGGTCATTAGACTTCATCCGAAAGAAAGTATCCACTGTCCACTCCACAGCACCATCTTCCCCGAAAGCCTCCACCAGTTTATCCACAGTTTTCACTCTGGTAGCGTTCTCCAGCTTGGACTTCGGGATGGGTCGGGATCCGTTTATGTTAATCAGGGCAAAGCACCACTGAAATTCCTTCAGAGTTTCATCATTCAGATCTTCCAGGAATTCTTTCAGCAATTTTCGGGTTGGCACAGGTGTGGTCATTTTTAATCTTCAGCAGGTTCACAGGATGTCAAACTATCAATTGGAAATTAAAATCAGAATTCATTAATCATCTTTAACTTAATTCAGAAAAAAAGATAACGATAAATTTGTTGTTAAACAGCCCATGTTGCCAATAAAATCTATCAGCTTGACTCAGACAGAAATGTTCGCAGACGAGTCAATGTTTAAAAGTTTACTCACCTGATGTTTTACTTCTTTCCTCACTCTCTGTAACTCTCACTGAAGTTATAGCGACACATGATCAAATGAAACACACAGGTACCTGGAACACAGTTGGGAACATTGGGATAATGATTACAGGTCTAGAGGAAATTTGGATATTGTGTCTGGAGTCAGTTTTGTTTTTACAAACTTGTGTAAAGTCAAAACCATAAGGGATACAAACATCCATTTCAATAAAAGGTCAATATTTCACTGAGCTTTTACTGTTAATGTTTCTTTCCACTTCACACTTCACCCAGTCTTCTCCATCAACCATTATAAAAATTAACTCCAGAAAACAAAACAGTGCAAATGTCATTGGTGTGGGATCTGTCATTTAAAGCACCAGTACATTACAGGACTTCCTCATAGGGCTGAAGTTTCTACATGCTGCAGCTCTGCCTGTTGAACACATGGAAAGTCTATCATGTGCATGATGGACTTTGTTTCCTGTCTGTTTTACTGACTTCATGTCCAACGCAGCTGAAGCCTCGTGTGTCAGCAAATGTTTTGAATATATTTTTACACAAAACGAGGAGAAGAGATTGGAAGTCGGGGAGACCAGGTACAATGGTAACAGTTGTTGGATTTGATATAATTTCTCATAAACCTCTTCAACTATTTTCGATATAATTTGTTAGTAGGTCACCAGTTTATCCATTGCAGGCAGAGAGATCAACACTGTAGTACAAAGTACAACTGAACACAAAACACTTGGCTTCTGCTAACTTTGTATAGTCAGAGCTGTGTAGTCACGTAAATTGTCATGTTATTTACTTAATTTTCCTCTTAAAGTGCACTAGATTGCCTTTAACTTTAAAATGTGCAAAACTTTCTTCCGGGGTGCAATGGCCCTCAATAGAGGGTCCTAGATCCACATTCCAGAGTCTGACAGGAAACTGATACACGTCCATATGTACATTGAAAGAGCTTTTCCATTCTATAATAATTCATCCTGTTCATGTATTCTAACAGTTGCCCAAAGTCCCCCATCAATCTGAAGAGATTGCTGTACGACCACTGTGAACAGGAGGAACAGTCACATCTAAACCTGCTGTGATGTTCATAAGAGCACCAGACTAACGATGGTTGTAGGAGACTTACTGTGATATCTGTCATTAAAGCAAACTGCTTCAAAAACTGGTATGTGGATTTTGT
>CAEMYA010000237.1:121638-192348 GCA_903131615.1 Diplodus sargus | reverse complement strand
TGAACAGTTCCAATAGCTGAAGGCATGCTGAAGTTATAGCAGAATGAAATTTGAAAAATTCCCCATAAGGATGAATGGGAAAAATTTTGCATAAAAAGCTTAATATTTCCATAAGTATAAAAGGTAAGAAAAATAGACCCGATCATGTCCTAAACAAGCTGAACATTTTGATACTTGAATTGTTTCTAGAGCTCAATATTTGTAGGAGGAGATAGGTGCCAAAAAACGTACGGAAGCAGGAATAACTAGAAAAACTTGCATTTCCTACGAAAGTACAGTGTGAATGCTGAAGTCTGAATCGAAATCTGCTGAACGTACTTCCGAAAAGCTGAAAAAGTCGAAAAGCTGAAAAGTTGAAAAGGTCAAGGCCGAAAGAGCTTGAAAAGTTGAACATGTTGATAGCTGAACACTTTCTGTAGCTTAACATGAAACTGAATGTATAAAGAAGCTGAAAAGGCAGAAAGATAAACATTTTAAAAAGATGAAGAGACAGAAAAGTTGAAAAGGGCTGAAAGAGTTGAAAAAGTTGAAGATTTTCATAGGTGAACATGAAGCGGAATGTTTGAAGGAGTTGAAAATGCAGAAAGATGAATATCTGAAAAGGCTAAGAGGTCTGATAGAGCTTAAAAAGGTGAAAAACGACTGAAAAGGCTGAAAAGTTGCAGAGTAAGGGGGCAGAAAGAGATTAAAAAGGTGAAAAAAGACTGAAAAGGTGGAAAGTTAAAGGCAGAAAGAGCTTAAAAAGGTGAAAAAAGACTGGAAAGGTGGAAAGGGAAAGGCAGAAAGAGCTTAAAAAGGTGAAAAAATACTGGAAAGGTGGAAAGGGAAAGGCAAAAAGAGCTTAAAAAGGTGAAAAACGACTGAAAAAGGCCAAAAAGTTGCAGAGTATGGGGGCAGAAAGAGGTGTCGAAGAAGAGGGCTGGAAAAGGTTAAAAAGGTTGAAAAAAGGATGAGAAGATGCAGAGTCAGAGGGCCGAAAAAGCTCATGAAGGTTTAAAAGGATCAAGTAGGAGGGCCAAAAAAGCATAAAAAAGATGAAGAAGGATGAAAAGATGTGGAGTAAGAGGGCTGGAAGAGGTTCAAAAGGTTAAAACATATGAAAAGCTCTGGAGTAAGAGGGCTGGAAGAGGTTACAATGGGGAAAAAATGTGAAGAGCTGCAGAGTAAGAGGGCGGAAAGAGCTTAAAAGGGTGATAAAAGACTGAAAAGGCCAAAAGTTGTATAGTAAGGGGTAGAAATAGCTGAAAAAGGTGAAAAGAGGCTGAAAGGTGAAAAGTTAAAGGCAGGAACAGCTTGAAATGGCTGCAGACATGCTGTATCAGGACCAGGGACAGAGACGAAAATGTCCCCGAAAAGACGATTTGAAGCTTTTCCTATCTGCGACAATGCTAGATTTTTTTCGGAAAAAGCTGGATTGCTGAAAAAGTTGAAAAGTTGAAAAGCTGAAAAGGTCAAGGCTGAAAGAGCTGAAAAAGCTGAACATTTTAATATTTTAATGGTTTGAATAGCTGAACGTATGCTGAAGTTATAGCAGAATGAAATTTGAAAAATTCCCCATAAGGATGAATGGGGAAAAAATTGCGGAAAAAGCTTAATATTTCCAAAAGTTTAATAGTTAGAAAAGCCAAAAGTAATAGCAGTAATGTCCTTAAAAAGCTGCACATTTTGATATTTGAATGGTTTCAATAGCTCAAGATTTGAAGGAGAAGAAAGCGGACAAAAAAAGGACGGAAGCAGGAATAATGAGAAAAAGAAAGAAAAAGAAATTCCAAATTCCATTATTAGTGTGAAAGCGAAATCTGCTGAATGTACTTCCGAAAAGCTGAAAAAGTCGAAAAGCTGAAAAGTTGAAAAGGTCAAGGCCGAAAGACCTTAAAATAATGAATATCTGAACAGTTTCTGTAGCTGAACATGAAGCTGAATGTATAAAGAAGCTGAAAAGGCAGAAAGATGAATATTTTAAAAAGATGAAGAGACAGAAAAGTTGAAAAGGGCTGAAAGAGTTGAAAAAGTTGAACATTTTTATGGCTGAACATGAAGCTGAATGTTTGAAGGAGTTGAAAATGCAGAAAGATGGATATTTTAAAAAGCTGAACGGGCAGAAAAGCTGATGTCGGGCTGAAAGACTTTAAAAAGTTGACCATTTTAATTGTTTAACATGAGGTTAAAAGTTTGAAGGAGTTGAAATGGCAGAAAGATGAACATGTGAAAAGGCTCAAAAGGCTGTGGAGTAAGAGGGCTGAAAGAGCTTAAGGGTGAAAAAAGGCTGAAAGGTGAAAAGTTAAAGGCAGAAAGAGCTTAAAGGCAGAAACACACCGGCCCAACCGTTGAACATCTGAAGCGTTTCGAGAGACTCGGACGAGGTCGGGAACATGACTGTTCGGTGTGTTCAGCTGCGTTGGAAGCTTTCGGAGCTGTTTGGACGTTGTCTGCTCCGATTGAGCATGCGAAGTCTGGGGAGGAGGGCTGTCGGATGTCTGTGCCATTTGATTCTCTGATTGGTTGTGTGCCAGCTGAATGGCCATTCTTATTGGCGGTGTGCTAGTGAATCAGCGCGCTGTGTGGGAGGGTGGAATAATGTGTGCGCTTTGTTTTTCTATGGACGTCGTTCCGTCATTCCCCATTTTCATGTTTTGCAGGCAGTTCTGGCACGAGACTGGCTGTTATTATGTCCGTTCAGGACGAATTAATCCGTGTTCATTTGGTAATGCCTCGCTGCACGTTGAGTATGCAGCTGTTTTTATCTGTAAGCCTATAGTGAAAATGACAGAGAAATAAGCAGATTCGGCGTGCTCACTCAGAAAGTCTGGCTGAGGACGGCTGTGAGCCGATGCTTATGCAAGTAGCCTCCTGTGGTAACGTCACCACAGGAGCAGAGTCAAAATCTTGTGCTTTAGGAATGCGAACTATTGTGCGCTATTCCTGTTCGGAAAAAGAGCCAAAGCTAAAAAAAATAAGCCACTTTCAAACTCCAGCTTTTCAGGCAAGATTCAACACCAAAATACCAAAAACGACTGAAAAAGGCCGAAAAGTTGCATAGTATGGGGGCATAAAGAGATTAAAAAGGTGAAAAAAGGCTGAAAGGTGAAAAGTTAAAGGCAGGAACAGCTTGAAATGGCTGCAGTCATGCTGTATCAGGACCAGGGACCGAGACGAAAATGTCCCCCATAAGAAATGAATGGGAAAACACCTCCCAAACTCCTGCGATTTCTGAAAAAACTGTGAGGGTTATCGTCAAAATAATTGTATGGTGAGTGACAGGAGGAGTTGCTGAACGCGGTCATGTCGTTTTTATTTCTGAAGAGTGCAAAATGAGGGCGGGAGAGCGATAGACAAATCAGGTACCGTCTGCTCATTTCCGGAAAATTCGGCTCAAAATTAACATTGCGGCTTATGGGACAAGATTGAGAGTTGCTGACGGTCTCGGGCTTCTAGATCCAAAACCGTAAGTCCCACATCTGAAATGAGACCATCAGCTGAAAGCCCACAAGATTTCCTACATTTCTATGTATATATTGTCTATGTCAAGTAAAAGGTGAGGGATCAAACTCAAGCTGAAAACAAGTTTGAACATTTTTTTCGTGGCAGCTCTACACTCTGGCGTGCGGCAGTTGGTGATGTCACTCACTCTAGCCGACGCAATACACACCCATTATAAACGCAGAAGAGGGGCTAAAAGTCGCTCAAACTAAAACTGCGATGTTTTCAAGACCGTACAAGATTTTTAAAAACTGAATACAGGTCCAGTAGTTCAAGATCTGCTGAGTGCTTTAAAGTTTGAATGGTGTCTCTCGCTCAATGTATGAGGAGCAAAAAGAGGTTGAAAGGCGATGAGTTTTGAAGAGGATTTGAAGCTTTTCCCATCTGCGGCAATGTTAAATTATTTTCGGAAAAAGCTGGATTGCTGAAAAAGTTGAAAGAGCTGAAAAGGCTGAACATTTTAATATTTGAATGGTTTGAATAGCTGAAGGTATGCTGAAGTTATAGCAGAATGAAATTTGAAAAAATCCCCGTAAGGATGAATGGGAAAAATTTTGCGGAAAAAGCTTAATATTTCGAAAAGTATAATAGTTATAAATGAGAAACATACAAGCAGTAATGTCCTTAAAAAGCTGCACATTTTGATATTTGAATGGTTTCAATAGCTCAAGATTTGAAGGAGAAGAAGCGTGCCGAAAAACTTACGGAAGCAGGAATAATAAGAAAAAGAAATTCCAGAAGAACAATAGTGTGAATGCCTTCAGCATTCACACTAATAATAAACCCCAGAAGGATAATAGTGTGAATGCTTGCAGCATTCACACTAACTAGACAATTCCCCGCCGGGGAATCGCGAGAGTGGGCTGTGCGCTGTGCCCCGTGACGAACAAAAACTACGAAAGCTAAAGCAAAAGTTAAATCCCACGTTGATAATTTGGACTTTTATCTACATTTTAAAGTTCGAATGGTGTGTCTCGGTCAAAGTATGCCAGAGATGTGGATGTTTGAACTCTTCCTTTCGATCTTTTCACCTGGTCTCATTCACGTTGTGTGTTTGTGTGCATGTGAGTGTGTGTGTTTGTGTGTGTGTGTGTGTGTCTCTGTCTCTCTGTGTGTGTCTGTGACTTTTTGACCTAGTCCCATTCATTCCTCATGGGAAAGTTTATGAAGGTTTTCGCGACTTATGTCGCGAAAACATGAATGTTCTAGGCAACTGATTACTAATCTGTGTGTGTTCATCTGTGTGTGTGTGTGTGTGTGTGTGTGTGTGTGTGTGTGTGTGTGTGTCTACGACTTTTTTGACCCCGTCCCATTCAATCCTCATGGGAAAGTTAATGGAGGTTTTTTTTTGCGTCGCGAAAACATGAGTGTTATCTGTCTGTCTGTGTGTGTGCGTGTGCATGTGTGTGTGTGTGTGTGTGTGTGTGTGTATGTGCGTGTCTACGACTTTTTTGAAAAGTCTCTGACTGGTCCCATTCATTCCTCATGAGAAAGTTAATGAAGGTTTTCATGAGTGTTATCTGTCTGTGTGTGTGCGTGTGCATGTGAGTGTGTGTCTGTCTGTCTGTCACTCTCTCTGTTGGCCCAGCTGATCTCGGTTGCTAGGTGACGGTTGGTGAGGACCCGCAGCAACGGCCGTACCAGGCTGATTTGAGACTGATTTCTGCCTCAAATCCAGGATGGCAAACTAGTGCTATTAAGTCCAAATCATACATGATATCGGCAATCGAGCCAGAAAGGCCTTAAAGAAGACACTCATGAAGTTTCATGTTCCTAGCTTCAGGAATGTTGAAATACGAGCGAGTTTAAAAAAGGTGCAGTTTGGAAAATCCTCGCCCCGATTTACATTGGAGTGAATGGGACTGTTGAGAGCTACTCTTGTCGGTTAGAGACAGTTAATTCAAAAACCGTAAATCCTACCGATAAAGTAGACACATTGAGAGAAAGAAGACACGTGTGGCTACAACTCTGGAAATATCACTGTTTTTGAGTGACATTTGTGGCCGGGAGCATGATGTAAACAGAAAATAGCAGAGGAAAATTTGAGTTTCTGCCACTGTCAGTCGGCCCCTGCCACTCTGCTGCACGAACATTCCGCCATACACAATCATTGAAAACCCTAAATTTTTCCAAAATCACTCACCGTCATTCAAGGGTCACAGATCAAAAACTATACATCGTAGGAAAGAAGTTCAATACAACTCAAATAGACAAGACTTGTGTCTACATTTTAAAGTTTGAATGGTGTTTCTAGGTGAATGTATGCCAGAGCAGGAGATGTTTGAAAAACGTCGCAGATTTGCGACTTTTTTGACCTCGTCCCATTCATTCCTTATGGGAAATTTATCTCAGTTTTTCGCGTTTTACGACGCGAAAAATTTATATTTTTGTGAGAAAAATAATAGCAGGGCGAGTCCGATCAAGCCGCACGTTTTGATGTTTTTTTTATTTGTATGCGCTCAACGGTGCGGGCCGTGAAAAGTGCCAAAAACGGAAGGAGGATGAATAATAAGAAGAGGCGCGGTGAAGATCAATAGTGGGCTGGCGAGCACAGCCCACTAATAAACTCCAGAAGGACAATAGTGTGAATGCTTGCAGCATTCACACTAATGAAGACGCATTCAGTGAATGACTCTTTTATTATTCACACACCATCACTCTTGGGTAAAATACTGGTCAGTAATTGCTTGCCGGATGGCTGCACCAGTTGGGTGGTCTGTCACTGGATCAATTATCTCAGCTGCTGCTAATGGCACATGAGGGGTTTGTTCTGATCCTCATCATTGCGATGTTGTGCAGCACCACACATGCAGTGATGATTCCACAAGAACGCTCAGGACGTACCCTCAGGCCACGGAGGCAGTTGAACCTGCACTTAATGACCCCAAAGGTAATTTCTATCCTGACCCTTCACTTACCCAGAGCCGCATTAAAGCGTCTCTGCGGTGGTGTGTCAGGGTCAGGATAGGGGGTCATTAAGTGCTGGGTACAGGGGTACCCTCTGTCCCCCACGAGCAGTCCATCAAAGAGGCCTCATGAAGAGAGAAATAAAGACTTTGTCATTCTCAACAATTACAGGAGTCAAAAAGAAGAAAATGGTATTTTTTACCATATAACCTACCTTGTTGTAACTGGTGACCCAATGCAGACTCACGAAAAATTCTTGAGTCATGGACAAACCCAGGTCACCTTGCCTCCACACTTGTGACCATCAATTGATGTCATCTGTTAATGGGATTTCTAGTTAAATTTAAAGAGAGCACTGCACAAAGGTGGAAAGCATAAAGAGATTCCTTTTCAAAGACCTATGCAACCGGATATTTCACTCATGTGAAAAGTCTGTCTAGACAATATTGTGTGCCACTGATAAAAGCCTATACATTCACTGTGCATGTGCCACTGATCACCTACAGAAATTATTTTTGAGATTTCACCTGCACATTGATGCTGTGGATGGACTTTCGGTTGACATAGTCAGCATCATGTTCCCCCAGGGGCCCGGTGACGGGTACATGAGTGCAGTCCAGCGCACCAATGACCCTGGGGAGTCACATATTATAGGCTACATTAGATTTAATCACGCAAGCAAGTAATACTGATGATGTAGAGGGGTCTGAAAGTACATTCCCAGATATTTTATAGAATCCCTCCTTGACAAGCATTGTGCTCAAATGACTTGGGAACACTACAAACATATTCAGCTTCTCAGTAAGAGCAAGAACCACTTTGCGGATGGCGCAACACGCAGTGCTCTTGCTCAGATTTTCTGCATCACCAACTGAATGTAAGTAGGTTCCCGTGGCAAAAAAACGAAGCGCAACACAAACAGTTTGCCCGACAGTGAGCGCACAGCTTCTTCGAGTGGCATTCCCGACACTCGGTTCAGTAAGTGAGCAAACGTACCGTATTCCCTCGGCTGAAAATCTATATCGCTCATAGAGAATATCATCAGGAAATGCCAGCGGATCAGCGCGATCTCGAAGAAGCCGCTCACGTCGCAGTGCTGCCCGAATTATTCTTGTTCCCAGGTCCACCGGGTTTTCAATGAATGGTGACGCCATCTCCGAATGAGTTACACAGTGAAACAGCGGCGCTTTCATAGCCGATTTTAAGCCGAAACTCAGAACATAACCTGGTCGGGTCAGGTTATGAGCTAAGCATAAGTTACCATGGTGATCTAGCCGGGTTAAAAAAGAGCCACCTTCGTAGTACAGGAAAGCCTGGCTTTAGACTCAACATAGCTCGCTAACCCACTAAACCGGCTTCGCAAAACACCCCTCTGGACACGCTGTTTATGTTTACTCCGGAGAACAGCTGATCGCGCTAATGCCAGCGGCATTGTGGCCTGACCAGCTGACATACCACCTGAACTATGGAGAAAAACACACTGGGGATGCAGAGGAGGGAAGCAACATTGGGGAATGAGAGGAGGGTCGAGGCTTATGGAGAGGAGAAGATTGAAGCCTTGTCTTCCCTCTGTTGTTATGGGAAATGTACGGTCCCTTGGACAAAATGGACAAGCTAACGGCGCTGATGTGGAGCCACACAGAGTACGGGGAGGGTAGTCTGATGTGTTTTACTGAGACATGGCTGCACAGGGACATTTTGGTGCAGAACGTCTCCGTGGACGGTTCCCACACCATCAGGGCCGACCGGGATTGTACCGAGAGCGGTAAGCGGAAAGGCGGGCCCTTCTAGTGAATAGCAGATGGTATAATCCTGGTCACATCACAATTAAAGGACAGCTCTGTAGCCCAGACGTTGAACTGCTGTCCGTTGGATTCCGTCCATACCATCTGCCTAGAGAGATCCCACATGTCATCATTGTGAACATCCCTCCCTCTGCAAACCCAACATCTGCCTGAAGCACCATACACACCACCATCTCCAAGTTTCAAACTAAACACCCCAGTGCCCTCATCATCATGTCGGGAGACTTTAACCACGTCACCATGGATACAGTTCTGCCGACATTCAACCAATACGTGAGCTGTCCTACCAGAGAGGAGAGGACCCTGGACCTTATGTATGCTAGCATTAAAGTCCGTGTAAAGCAGAAATCAATTTTTGTTATGTGTTTGTCATACCACAGAAACATGTGTCATTGACCACTGAGCCAAATTTGAAAGATTAAAAAAATTGCCAAGTATTTAAAATTAGGTCTCAAAATCATGGAAAAACAAGCACTTCTCTCTGCTGTGAAACGCTGGGGGCGTGTCAGATAGAGGCGCTGGAATCACGCCCACGCGCAGGAGGGGAGCCACCTCCGTGTACTGTACGAGGGCATAACCTACAGTAACAATGGAAGCTAGCAGCGTCATCGGACAGGTCAGATGGACCCGCCCATTAAATCCTGAACACAGAAATAGTGAAACACAGTTTGTGAGCCTAGCTCCAAGGACTGGTAGCATGGGGTTGGGGGTTGAATCAACTGAACCTTTTTTCAATAGGTTTGATACTGCGGCCCCTCTCCCACTAGACTCTGCTGCTGGCTGCCCAAAGACAACTGCCACTTTACCTCCCCCTCCTCCTCCTCCTTACAGACCCCTTGTCTGCGCCCCACCACCTTAATTTACACCCACTTACTCCACCCCTCTCCCCTGCTCTGCATCATGTCCTCCACAACCTGAGGACCTCGCCTCTCCCCCAAATGTCACCTCCACAGTGTTCTCCACGCCTGACCTGGTGAGAAGACAGCTAACGAGACTCCACTCCGGCAAAGCTGCAGGCGGTGTTCTTCCCAGGGTGCTTAAAGCATGTGCCCGCCAGCTGTGTGGAGTACTCAGTCCAGTTTTCAACCTGAGTCTGCACCTACAGAGGGTCCCTGTGCTGTGGAAGACATCCTCGTTCCTGTGCCAAAGACGCCGTGTCCTAGCGGCCCTCAGGACTACAGACCGGTGGCCCTGACGTCCCACATCATGAAGACCCTGGAGAGGCTCGTACTGGAGCAGCTAAGGCCTATGGTCAGGCCCTTCACTGATCTACTACAGTTCACCTACCAGCCCCGCCTGGGAGTTGAGGACAGCATCATCTACCTGCTGAACAGAGTCTACACTCATCTGGACAAGCCGGCCAGCACTGTGAGAGTCATGTTCTTTGACACCATCCGTCCGGCTCTACTGGGTGAGAAGATGGCTGCGATGCAGGTTGAGGCCCCATTGTGTCCTGGATTATTGATTACCTGATGTGCAGACCACAGTACGTACGCCTACGGAACTGTGTGTCTGACAGGGTGGTCAGCAACACTGGGGCCCCACAGGGGACTGTCCTCTCTCCCTTCCTCATCACCCTGTACACCTCTGACTTCAACTATTGCACTAGAGTCCTGCCACCTTCAGAAGTTTTCTGATGATTCAGCAATAGTTGGCTGCATCAAGAAGGGTGATGAGAATGAATATAGGACTGTTGAGCGTAACTTTGTCACTTGGTGTGAACTGAATCACCTGCAGCTCAATGTGACAAAGACAAAGGAGCTCATAGTGGATCTGAGGAGGGCGAAAACACCAGTGACCCCTGTTTCCATCCTTGGGGTCCCTGTGGACACTGTTGAGGAGTACAAGTACCTGGGGGTGTACTTTAATATTAAGTTGGACTGGACTATAAACACAGAGGCAGTCTATAAAGAAGGCCAAAGCAGACTCTTTTTCCTAAGGAGGCTGAGGTCCTTTAACATCTGCCGGACGATGCTGAGGATGTTCTACGAGTCTGTTGTGGCCAGTGCGATCTTCTTTGCTGTCATATGCTGGGGCAGTGGGCTGAAGGTTGCAGATAATAACAGACTCAACAAATTGATCAGGGGGGCCGGTGATGTTGTGGGGGAAGAACTGGACACTCTAACGACCGTGGCAGAGAGGAGGATGCTGTCCAAGCTTCAGTCCATCTTGGATAATGTCACACACCCTCTCTATGACACACCGGCCCAACAGATGAGCACATTCAGCGGAAGACTCCTTTCACCCAGATGCACCACTAAGCGCAGAGAGCGCTATATATATATATATACACACACATACATATATATATATATATATATATATATATATATATATATATATATATATTACAAGAATATATATATATATATATATACACACACATACATATATATATATATATACACATATATATATATTGCTCTTAATAGATGTTGCTTCTATAATATATGTTATTTGTATATCTGGAGTGTGTAACAAAAAGAATTTACCCCTGGGATTATCAAAGTATTTCTGATTCTGATTCTGATCCAATGCCACCACCTGTGAGTGTACAGTTGCGGAGGTAAATTAGACCTGCATGCAGGACTACAGGGGAGACAGTGAGCAGTAACCAAGTAACTGTCATGTTGTTCTTTTCACAAATATGGGAATGACAGTCAAAAATATCATTAAAATACATAGTTTTATATAAAACGGCATCACATTTTTTTCGCCGGCCTAAACAAGGGCCCAATTAGATTTATTTTCATGGGGCCCAAAATCCATGGCGGCACCCCCGAGTGGGAGAGAAGTGGACTTGTTCCAATTAGAGATTTTAGAAAAGGTGTTGTTGAGATTAAATGTTTGCTCGAGTGAAGGTAATAGGTCCTGTAAGTACAATAAAACATCATCTGCATATAGGCTCATTTTAATATTGGAGGTTTGTGGTGTTAATTCCTTTTAATGGTATTGTTCTGACATATAGCTTCAGCCAGTTGCTCTATGAAGATGGCAAATAATGATAGAGAGAGTGGGCATCTTTGTCTGGTGCCCTGGTGAAGTGTGAAACTCTTTGAAATGATTATGTTTGTGGTGACTATGGCTTTGGGTGAGGTGTATAGTGTCCTGAACCAATGAATGATTGACTCCCCAAAGCTAAACTCATGAAGTGTGTTTAATAAGAAAAGTCCAGTTACAGTGCCTTGCAAAACATTTTGTCACACCACACTTTTCTGTTTTTTATTTGTAAAAAATAAATAAAACCATGTATCATTTTCCTTCCACTTCACAATTATGCACCACTTTATGTTGGTCTATCACGTAAAATCCCAATAAAATACATTTACATTTGTGGTTAAAACATGACAAAATGTGGAAAAGTTCAAGGGGGTGAATACTTTTGCAAGGCACTGTAACTTGGTCGAATGCCTTTTCTGCATCGAGTGATACAATAATTGTCTTGGTTTTGTATGGTGTGAGAGGTTAATGAGATTGAATAGTCTTCGTAGATTACCCGAAGCAGGTCTATTCTTGATAAAGCTTGTCTGATCGGGGTTTATTAACATAGAAATGACTGTTTCTAATCTGATGGCTAGGGTGTTTGTAAGGATTTTAAATCAATGTTAATTAGTGATGGAGGACAGTAGCTGCTCGATTGAGTTGGATCTTAATTGGGTTTGAAGCTGTAGTCTATAGCTATTTTTTGTTATATTTGTTAAAATTGTCATTATGATCTGACAGTGGAATAAGATACAAGTCAGCTGTGTAAAAATCCACTGTCTATGGGTCCAGCCAGTGGCCCTAATTCGATTTGCAAAAATCCACCGCTCCAGGATCAAAACAATCAATCAGAGCTGAGGGGAGTGTCTGAGAGGTGTCAATCATTCTTGTGCATATGCTGCTGGCAGCCCCCCTCCCTCACACAGCGCGTACTGGGCTGTGCCCCTCACCCATGCAGTACCTGCTCTTACCAGGTCAGATACGTTCAAGCTCAAGCCCAAACAACAACAACAGAGCCAAAAATGCCCCACCATTGCCCACGTCAAAGAAGAAATAAATCTGACCAAGAAAAAAAAAAAGCAATGTAAAAAGAAAGAATTGGACCATGCCAGAGAGAAAACAAGGATAAATATGGGGCCTCACTTCAGAGGTGGAGGGAGCTGCGGGATAAGTTGAGAGTTGGATGCTTTTCTGCTGGACAAGTAAAGACCCCTGCTTGATATGTTTCACTCTATGTTCTAAACACAAGGCTATGGTGGCGGTGGTTACAGTAATACTTGCAATAGCGCATATTGCCGTACGATGTTGCAGTCGAGCTACATAACTTGTTGGTAAAAATAGCTTGTTAGCATACAAGCTAACTCTGGTGTTTAGCTTTGTCTTTATGGCTACTGGTTAGCAAAAGTGTCTTTCAAGTGACTGGGCACTGGGAAAAATATTTGTCACTAAATGTTACTAACTAATCGAGAGTAACTTTTACTTAAGATTATTTCTGCATCTAATTACAAATCTCCTCTAAAATGCTTGGCTTTTCAGGTATATCCAAGTAATATTTACATAACAGTTCATCTACTTGAACACTGCCCTAGTATGTATTTGTTTTATTATTATTTTTATTTAATAAGGATAATACAAAACATGAAACAGATGCTTTAAAACAGAACCTTTTATTTATTTATTTTTTTCAATATACAGAACACAGTCTTGTGCATTGATAAACAGATCACTGCACCAAAAATCCACCAGAGGCTATGTTCAAGTAAAAGCAAACAAAAGAACACTTTACCTCTCTGGCTGCTCTTTTTAAACAGTTTTAAAAAACATTAATTCTTCAAGAGGACATTTAGATAAACTTAAGTACATCTCAGATAAAGTGCAATAGCTTTGCAAGAAACATTTGTGCTATCACTGCATTACCAGTTTTAGGTCTTATAGAGTTACACAACATGGGGGAGTTCCATGATTGCCCTGGAAGCTCAATGAACTGCATCTTCTGAAAACACACAGACAAAACACAAACTAATGAGGAAAACATATTCACCAATTTGATAAAAAATGCTGCAAATAGAGAAAACTCAACTAAATACAATAACGCTACAAGTGCCTGTGTTGTCAAATTGGTGAAAATGTTTTCATCATTGTGTTTAGTCTATTTGTTGTGTTCTCTTAAACTGCAGTGAATTGAATTCTCAGGGCCACGATGAAATGTGCTTGTTACCACCAACCAATCTGCAATGCTTCCACAGCCCAAGTCTCGGTTCCATCATCATTACAATATACAATGCGCAGTTGTACAAAGTGAACTCAGGCAAAACATTTGACGAGAACCTGTTTCTATAGTTATCCCTCGCTAGCCAACATACGACACCAACTGAACTGAGCTGCGAGTTAAAACTTAGTATCAGAAACATGCTTGTTTCCAGTCATACCTGAAGTTTGTTGTGCAAACACTGGACTTTGACATACATCTTCAAGACATCAAGCTCAAGAAAAAGCTTCTGAACACTTCAAATGTGTATTTCATCTTTGGTGGGTAACTTAAGTTCATGGCATAGATAAAGCCCATGAGCAGAAGGCAAGCCTTTGCCACATATCTACAATCATCTAGAACCTCAGTTCCCTCGATGATGATGGACACATCGGCATGGATGGCACCTTCATGGGCTGCACTTTCACGGAGGACACAGATCTTCATGACATGCTCAGCATAGTCCTCTTTGACGGGTTCTTTGCTGACATCCTATCAAAACGTGAATTAGTGTTCAGATGCAATACACTGCACATTTCATGTTTTCAATAAAGTTCCTGAATATATAAGAGGCTTGCTTGAAGTGGCCATTTAATTCAATCTACACATGCAATAATGCAACAGAACAAATACGTTCAGAACAGGACTGAGAGAATGACCACAATTACAGCTGGATGGAACAGCAAAGAATGATCCACAGGCAGGTTTGAGGTGGGTCACAGAGGTGGTTCTTTTATTCATCCATCTCAGCAAACAGCATAGACACATCAGTACCACGACACCCAGGTTGTCAAAATGGCACCTGTCACAGCTAACGACCCTGGAAGATACCATCCACCAGGATCCACTGCCTTCCAAAATGTCTAACCCACCACCTTATTATTACCGTATTTACACCACATAATCGGTAACCTATATACACACCCTCCTTTACATCCACTTTACATATCCACTTCATATTACATTTAATAAAATACAATACACACATCTACCACCCCCACACCAATTTACACTTGGCTGCCCCCAGAACTATAAAAGCGGTGTCCGTTTCCTGGGGAAGTCTTTTGCCTGCACACCATGAAGACAAAGACTGGTGAGTACACAATACATTTGACTTATTCAATGCATACACTTATTGAGCAACACAATACCCATTCTTAGCTTAGCTCCTTGTTTAAGCAATTAACACATTTCATATGCACATTTAACCCTATGTCCCTCTGCTCTAGGTGGAGATGCGTGGCCCACACAGCACCCATCAGCAAAACCAAGACATATCCATACAAATGTGCAAAAAGCAATGTGTTAAAATGTATTGTGCAAATCTTCAATGAAGTGTTGTTGCTCCTCTTAAAGTGTCTTGTGTAGTTATTAAAGTGCATATGTAGTCACACTCAGTCCAAAGTGCGTGGTGCCATGTGTGCAAAACCAGGTGACGATGTGCTCTTCATCACAAGGACATTACAAAAATATTGAGTAAGCATTTAAGTAACTATTGATTTTGATTACCGTTTCCTTTAGCAATGATAAAGACAAGATAAGTTATTATATAGGGGACTTTCATTTACTATTTCTTTGTCCAAGTATGACTTGGAGTATGAACGCAGCTTGGTTTATAAAATATCTTTTTATCTATCTTTATCTTGTTATCCGGGGCCGGGTCGCGGGGGCAGCTGCCTGAGCAGGGACACCCAGACTTCCCTCTCACCAGACACTTCCTCCAGCTCCTCCGAAAGGATCCCAAGGCATTCCCAGGCCAGCCGCGCAACGTAGTCACTCCAGCGTGTCCTGGGTCTTCCTCGGGGTCTCCTCTCCTGCCAGGAACACCTCCTGAGGGACGCATCCCGGGGACATCCAATGTTCCTGGCTGTTCGATGTGAAGGAGCAGCGGCTCTACTCCGAGCTCCTCCCGGGTGACAGAGCTCCACACCCTATCTCTAAAGGAGCGCCCCGCCACCCTGCGGAGGAAAGTCATTTCGGCCGCTTGTATCCGGGATCTTATTCTTTCGGTCATGACCCAAAGTTCATGACCATCGGTGTGGGTAGGAACGTAATCCGGTAAATCGAGAGCTTCGCCTTTCGGCTCAGCTCTTTCTTCACCATGACAGACTGATAAAAAAACTGCATTACTGCGGCTGCTGCACCGATCCGCCTGTCAATCTCACGCTCCTTCCTTCCCTCACTCGTGAACAAGACCCCAAGATACTTAAACTCCTCCACTTGAGGCAGGAACTCTCCCCCAACCCAGAGGGAGCAAGCCACCTTTTTCCGGTCGAGAACCATGGAGACTTGGAGATGCTGATTCTCAGCCCAGCCGCTTCACACTCTGGAGGTCCTGGCTCGAGGGAGCCAACAAGACCAGATCATCTGCGAAAAGCAGAGATGAGATCCAGCGGCTCCCGAACCAGAGTCCCTCAGGCCCGTGGCTATGCCTAGAAATTCTGTCCATAAAAATAATGGACAGAATCGGTGAAAAAGGGCAGCCCTGCCGGAGTCCAACATGTACTGGGAACAGGTCTGACTTACTGCCGGCAATGCGAACCGAGCTCCTGCTCCGTTCATACAGGGACTGCACAGCTCTTAATAGAGGGCCTCCGACCCCGTACTCCCGGAGCACCTCCCACAGAATGCCACAAGAGACACAGCCGAATGCTTTTTCCAAGTCCACAAAACACATGTGGACTGGTTGGGCAAACGCCCATGAACCCTTGAGCATCCTGCGGAGGGTATGGAGTTGGTCCAGTGTTCTGCGGCCAGGAGGAAAACTGCATTGTTCCTCCTGAATCCAAGGTTCGACTATCGGCCAAATTCTCCTCTCCAGTACCCTGGAATAGACTTTCCCAGGGAGGCTGAGGAGTGTGATCCCCCGATAGTTGGAACACACCCTCCAGTCCCCCTTTTTAAATAGGTAGACCACCACCCCGGTCCTGCCAGCAGATCCAACTCACCACCAGGTGGTGATCAGTTGACAGCTCAGCCCCTCTCTTCACCCAAGTGTCCAAGACATACGGCCGGAGGTCAGATGACACGACTACAAAGTCGATCATTGACCTCCGTCCTAGGGCATCCTGGTGCCAAGTGCACATATGGACACCCTAATGCTTGAACATGGTGTTTGGTATGGACAAACTGTGACTAGCACAAAAGTCCAGTAACAAAGCACCACTCAGGTTCAGATAGGGGAGGCCGTTCCTCCTAATCACACCCCTCCAGGTATCACTGTTGCTGCCCACGTGAGCGTTGAATTCCCCCAGTAGAACGAGTCTCCGGTTGGAGCACTCTCCAGTACCCCTCCCAGGGCCTCCAAGAAGGTCGGGTACTCTGCACTGCTGTTCAGCCCATAAGCCGAAACAACAGTGAGAGACCTATCCCCTACCCGAAGGCACAGGGAAGCGACCCTCTCGTTCACCGGGGTAAACTTCAACACATTGCGGCTGAGCTGGGGAGCTATAAGCAAGCCCGCACCAGCTCGCTGCCTCTCATCGCGGGCAACTCCAGAACAGAAGAGAGTCCAGCCTCTCTCAAGGAGTTGGGTTCCAGAGCCCAGACTGTGCGTGGAGGTGAGCCTGACTATCTCTAACCGGTAGCACTCAACCTCCCGCACTAGCTCAGGCTCTTTCCCCCCCAGCGAGGTGACATTCAATGTCCCCATGGCTAGAGTCACAGTCTGAGGATTGGGCCGTCGGGGCCCCCGCCCATGACTGCCACCCAAATCGCACTGCACCAGCCCCTTCTGAACCCTCCTGTGGGTGGTGAGCCTACTGAAGGGCGGGCCCACGTCGCTCGTTCAGACTGCGCCTGGCCGGGTCCCGTGGGCCCGGCCACCAGGCGCACAACATAGTTCCTAGGATCATTCAGGTGCTCAAACCCCTCCACCACGATAGGTGCTGGTTCAAGGAGGATCAAGTGTTTCTACTGAAAAACACATTTTGAACCCAAATTTTAACTAAATAAATGGAGTAATAATGACAAAATTTAATGTTTGCTTTTAATCATTATAGATAGTCAATTTTATTAATCTAACACCAACATTTATCAAGTTTTTTTTCCCAACATGGGTTACTTACCTGTGTATATACTGTATTATATACAGGTATGTATAATATGTGTGTACATATATTAGGGTTAGAATATTAATTTGAAGAATAGATGTGTTTAAAGTGGACAATCATCAGAAAATGTCAAATTTTACCTAGTAGTCTTTGATGAGCTCCTCTGCAGACCCTCCAAGGAACTCCATCAAGCAGCGAATGATGGCATCTCATCTTCCTTCCACATGTTGCTGTTTAAACAGACAAGTAAAAAATGGTAGAGAACAAAGTAAACAACTGTAAACTCACTTATGCCTATAGAAAGCAACAGAATGTTGCATTATTGTCAATGGAAGCTACTACAAAAAGAAGTCAAGCTCAGGAATTCAGAATGGTGCTAAATCCCAGGAAGAAGGAGAGAAGACATCCAGTTACTCAATTCAACTGTAATGTCCAGATCAGTTTCTCTTTTCAGTTAACATGAGTCCTTCATAAGCTGACCCTGATTGTAAGAATTTTACACTTTGCCTGACTGAGTGAATCCAGCACGGGTCTTGTTTCTGTTCCTGTGACCCTGTCTTTTGTTTCACATATCTACCGCAGTTTGGGAATGTAAAAGTCCAGTTTGGTCAAAAAGGTTTGCTCCAGATGAACTGCTGTTATCCCTCTGAACTCGTCTTTGATCTGAAACAAAGGTTGATAAAAACCTGTCATGTGTTGTGCAGAAAAAAATCATCATTACCCAGTTAATTAGGTACACCTACAACAGTCCTGCAATAAATTACACCTTTATGAAGGTTAAAATATTTAGTTTTGGTTGAAACTGTTTTAGAGAGGTGTTAATTCAAATGTACGGCGATTTTGGAGGCTGCAGTTCGTGGTGCTGTTGAATTGTATTGGGTTGTGCTGACTGGAGATTATTTATAGAATTATTTTTGGAGAAATTGTGAATAATTTTACCTGCATGGTCAGGTGCCTTGCATTGCCTATGTAATATGATATTGTTACTGTTACTTCAACAGACTGCAGAGACTCACTTACTCACTCAAAAAAAAAATTAAAAAAAATCAAACCTCAAATCAGCCCACGTTGCTTATCAGTGAGGGCCCTGCGATGAGCTGGCGACTTGTCCAGGGAGTACCCTGCCCTCGCCCTGAGACCAGGCTGGGATTGGCTCCAGCAGCAACACCCTGCAACCCCATGGAAAGGGATAAGCGGTTACGGACGATGACATGACGATGGCGAGCTTTGCGAAACACGCTGCTTTTAGCCACAAGATAACCGTGCTGTAGCTCAGTTAAACACAAACATTTCAGCACAGCTCCCAGTCATCAGTGGTGACTGTGTGTCAGCCGCAGCATCCACTAAGTGTGCCGACCAAATCTGGAGGTTATCCTCCTGGTACAAGTCCCGGCCTGTTCTGGCATTAACAAGCACAAAAATCCTCTGACGCCACCAACTGGTGCACAAGGTTAACTAACATTGCCCAAGTACATTTTACTTGCTTTTAACAGGTTGTGCAGTTAAAGTTAATATTATTCACCAGCTGCTACAGTGTTGGCTGGTAATCATTTCACCTTTTGATTTTGTACGTGTGTGTGTGTGTGTGTGTGTGTGTCATCATAAAAATCACAAATCTTTATAGTAGTACGGTTCACATCAAATTGAAGTTGAGTTCAAAGACGGATGTGGTCTGAATGAAGCAACTGGAAGTCGAGAGGAAACACTGCAACCATTGTTGTGGAAGTAGAAAAGAGGCCATTGCCCCCCCTGTGCAGAAACATCTGTCTAAATAAGTCAGACTTTTAACTCCAAAATTATTTATTAAAAAAAACATTTGACATTTGAACCTGCACAGTACAGCGACTTCAAACTTACTGGCAGTGGTGCTAACTGTCACAATTGCACATTCTGAAATTAACCATATTATATGTTCGCGCACAAAAATGACCCACACAATGAAGTGGAAGCAAAAAGCCTAACAAGATACCCCTCTATCCTAAACAACATGCGTGGCTGTGCAGTGTAGTCAGTAGTAGCCACATTTCTGAAAATGGTTAAGGCTGGCATTGGGCAGGTAGGTGGAGCTCATGTTCAGCTGGTGCCGGTCATTAATCCATGGGGAGGGAGAGGGAGAGAGAGGGAAACAGAGAGAGAGAGAGTGAGAGAGAATGAGAGTGAGGCCGTCGGGTACAGAGTAGAGGTTACCACAGGACACCGCTACCTTGTATTGCTGCTGGACCTCAGCAACCAGCCGCAAGCGGCGCACATTCCCGATCGGGCAATCTCGACCTCCCTCTGACTCTTGGGTATTCTGCCAGTCGGACATACAGCGGCAAGTACAAACGTCACATATGACAGCGCACATTCGGCGTTTGTGTGTGTGTGTGTGTGTGTGTGTGTGTGTTTGTGTTTGTGTTTGTGTGTCGCTATGTCTTGAACGCCTGGACTTTCGTCGTTTTCCGCCGACTGGACCTTCTTACTTTTCGGAAACGGTGAACTTAATGCGTGGATTTAAGGACAAGCCGTGCTGGCTGTAACAGCAAGTATTAGTATGTCACGGACTCCTCTCAGCGATATGACGATTACATTTACTACATTGATGTTATTGTAAAAACACAACGAATAAACTAACGGCAGCGACGTCGGACCTGTGTGAAACCGGAGGGACTGTGGCTGTAGATGTTGAGGTCATAAACTCTTAGAACGGGTGCTGCTGTAGTAATGTAATTTAACAGTGCGTCTTTCCCGTGGTTGACCTCTTTTCCTTCGTAGGTGCCACAAAGTAACCCGGACTGCAACTCCAGCAGCACTGCTGTTACCGGGCAAGTCGGTGGCACTTGTAGCATTTGCACAACAGCGTTCCGTTTGTCGTCTGAACTCGTTCCAGAAACGGCCGATAACACGAACTGGGCTGAAAGGTCACCGGGACCGGTCATCGCTTATTTTTCTCTCCTCCCATCAGTCTGTTATGAAGATGTGAACTCTCCCTCCTCCCTCCCCTTTCTCTCCAGGACCCTTTCATCTGTTTTTTTCTCTGTTTGGTACGAAGACATCAGACGTGATTCCTTCCTTTCGGGGATGTACGGAAGCGTGGATGTTGTGGGTTTTAGCCCCAGCCCCAGCAGCCCCAGTCCCAGCTCTTTTCTGAGCGTGGACTACTACCACAGAGCCCCAGGGCTCGGGCCGGAGAAGGGACTCTTGTCCGGTGTAGGAACGCTCCAGCGACCGTCCGGAGGATCCCTGATGACCGGCAGGCACTGGAGCGGATCCAGCCACTGTGAGTCCCATGACATTAATGACGGACACAAAATAACTGCAGGGCACACCACAGTTAGTCAGTGTCATTTAATTTAAGCCCTTGATTTACATGCTTTGATATTTGTCATCAGCTTGGGGGAATGACTGCACTGGTTCCAACTAATTAAAATAAATAAATAAATGAAATGTAAAATTTTTCATTTTAAAAATATTTTAAAAATTGTTATAAGATAACTAAATCAGCAGAGCATGTCTGTCTGTCTGTCTGTATGCAATCTGCTAGTTAGTTTTGGCGGGTTCTGGCTGTTCCTCTTTGCTCATGCTATACGTATGTGGTTTGCTTTTGTGATTTGGCATATTTACTTACACACCAAGTTTTCTTTGCGTGTTGTTCACTGATCAGCAAAAGCCTGATATCTGACAAATGCTGCACTCAAATTAAGATAATCCGTCTTTGTAGCAACATTATGAACATAAATAAATACATAATGGCCTTCTCCATTAGGTCTTTATATGTCTATGCTGTGTATTACGCAACTCAAGGCTTTGGTCTATGTTTTAGGTGGAGTGACTGAAATGACCTCAGCAGGTCAGCGGCTGCCTGCACTTATTTACCAAATTGAGCCCATCCTGACCTCAGACTCAGTGTATTCAAAGCTCACCAACATTCACTGCACAGATTTTTAATGTGTGAACAGTTTAGAAATTAAACATTTAGTTCATTCACTAATCACAGAATTGGCGGAAAATAGTTTTGCTGCAATTTTGGTAATTAAGAAATTCATCTGTCATTTTTCATTGAAACGTTTTCTGCCTCCTAGACTTAACAAGGTTTTCCTCTTGTCTCTGTCCTATGTGATAATACTGGATTGTCCTTGGGTTTTGGACTGTCAGTTGCACAAAACAAGCCAATGGAAAATTTCATCTTGGGCTTCAGCACAATTTTGATCAGTATTTGTGTCATTCTCTTCTTCTTGATAGCCCAGTTATTTGATTATTAAAAAGATCATCTACAACATAATCAATCTTAGTTGCAACTCCAGAGGGAATGTGTCATCACAGTTATTTATGAGTTTATATGGTACTGATATATTATTACGAAGTATTACATTTATTTTCTTACCTTTAACTGAATTTAGGAATTAGGTGGTATACTTGCACACACAAGTGCTACAACTACAAAAAACAATATAATATATAATATTTATGTCATTTAGTGTCTGGTGATCAAGTCTTTGATTTAACACTACATCACGTGTTTGCCTCACAGTGTACGACATTGGGTATTATTTCAAAGTTTGGGAAATATTAAAGATGATACTATGTATTATGCATATTATAAATATTACCAAAATCAGTGATGTTGACCCACAGGTAGTAATTTATGTGGGTCCCCAATAAAAAATTGTGATTTCTGACTTAAATCGTAGTGTTAAACTTGTGTTTGATCTTACATGGTTATAATCGTCATTGTATTCAAATATTTTGAAATTAAACATATGAAATCCCAATTCTGAAAGCAAAACACTGGCACCTCTAGGGCTGCCCTGTGAAAGTTGATGATCCAGTCAGTCAGAGACAGCTTTTGGCAGTCAAAGCACGAGATATAACATAAAACCTTTCAACAATGCACAGGAATAACATCTCAATGAGGAATTATATATAAAGAGAAGCAAAAATATACTTTTATATTAGCTGCTGCATAAGTTAAAAAAAAATACAACTCACAACATGTGATGGTAGTTAAGTGAAGCTGCAATTTCTAATAATTTTTATACTTAATATTTTTAAATAAGCAATATAAATATCATACAGATAGTGAATAACATATTTAATTTGCTATGAAAATGTAGATTAAAAATGTTCTACGTTGTATAATTTTACTGAGAGATGACATATTTCTGTCTCTAACCGCAGAACTCTTTGGCCATAGGTCCTTATTATAAGCCGTACATGCACACTTTACCTGCTGTTATACAAGAGATAGCTGCTTGCTCGGTGTTGACTGTCACCGCCCCAAGGCTGTGATTAACAGTGCCAAAAGGAACTGACGTAGGAGCAGATGACGTAGAAGTTCATAGAGAGTTGGAGGAGCCTTGTAACATAGTTTAAATGGAGAAAGAAAATTCAGTTAAGTTGCTGACAAAGGAGAACAGTGCAGAAAAAGTTTTGAGTTAAAGAGCTTGGACTCGACCAGCCAAACATTGTGATAAAACAACTGTGCTTTTCTGAGCATTATTTGTGGCTATGAGTGGCTTTTTGATGGCGGTTTCTTGGTTGGAGGCATAGACTGCAGTATATTGTTATTGTGTGGTCTTTTCTGCGGTTGCTAAAACTACATAAGCTCGAGGTTGAAAACTTGTGTTTGGGGGGGAGGGGTCTTACTCGGTGTCACGGTGTGTTAGATCATGGATCATGGATTAAATTGACACCGGAATATCCCTTTAAGTATGGCTGTTTTTTTTTTCATCAAGTACCGTGCCTTAATTCCTGCACAGTTAAAGAATGTGGGGAAAAAAACTGGATCCGTCCCTTTATCTGGATTTGCCTCAAAAGTTAATGGGTTCTATTCTGGGCTCAACACAGCCCCCATCCAAATTTCTTGTAAATTCATTCAGTAGTTTCTGTGTAATCCTGCTGATAAACCCACCGACCAACCAACAAACAGAAACACTGAAAAACACATCTTCCCTGGAGGAGGTAACAACAGCAGGCATTCGATGCAAGCTTTCAGTACTTGCAAGATTTGATACTCGTTGCTAAGAGCTCAATTTAGACCATACAAATATTGAGGTTCCATAGTAAGCTGTGATGTAAGACAGAGATATTTTCCATCCAGCCATTTTCTGTCTGGTAAACATATACAGGATCATGGGGACTAATGTCAATCCCAGCGTGCCTTGACAGAGGTATGGTACAACAAGGACAGGTCGACCGTCTATCACCAGACTAACACACATAAACACACAAACACATCGACAGGAGTGCTGCTCCACTCCAGTGTCACATGTTAGACACAGTCAGCCTCACAATCAGATAGTATCCCATTAGTGATGACATGGTGATGTCACTGGGACATGGCCCTTGTGCAAACAAGTTAAAGTCATGAAGAGAGAGTGCAAAGTGAACTCTGGTCAGCTGGTGAGAAACGTAAAGAGAGACATATAGAAGCGAGAGGGGAGTGCTCATAAGTATTGCCCTCAGTGTGTGTATGTCTTTGTGTTTGACTGGAATGAAGAGCGTCAAACAGGTTCAAAGGTCAAAGGCCGTTCACACACACAAGCCCGCACACACATTCATCCTGCGCTCCAGCAGCATGTAAGCAGTTGCTCGGGGACAGTGGCTCACTGTGTGTGTGTGTGTGTGTGTGTGTGTGTGTGTGTGTGTGTGTGTGTGGG
Organism: Diplodus sargus; assembly: GCA_903131615.1. Lineage (NCBI taxonomy): Eukaryota > Metazoa > Chordata > Actinopteri > Spariformes > Sparidae > Diplodus > Diplodus sargus. Next base: position 168,236 of record CAEMYA010000237.1, on the reverse strand, counting down.
GGAGTGATCCAAAGCAATGACTCACTGACAATTGGGAAGTGACCTACATCTCTACCCCTCTTCATTTCTCCCTCTATCTGCCTTTTTCTTTCCTGTGTCAGCTGCCCAGTCATTACTTCCCCGCACTGAATGACCTCTCTTTTCTGTGTCAGAGTGACAGAGTGACACAGTGACACACCTACATGTTCACTCACAGTCACAGTTTGTCTGGGAATGTGAGGACATATATGGACCACGTTTGACCTGAGTGTGAGTGTGTGAAAAACGGGAGGAGGTAGGTGACAAAGTCACAGTGGGTACAGTTCACATCAATGTCCTTCTTAAGCCTTTGTATATATTGATTAGTTGGGTAAAATCTATGAAGCATTTTAAATGATATCTCTTTGACCTTGTTGGTTAATAAAAGCTTATGAGGTAGTAGCCAGACTTTTTCTCAGTTGATATTTCCGACAAATGTGGACCAGTAGGATAAAGCAGAGGGTGAACAATGAAACAATGTCCTGTTGAAATAATTGACGAATAATCTTGTTTTTATTTGTATTATTATTATTTATTATTATGCCTGTAGAAGTAGAAATGAACCTAACTGGAAAATGAAAAACGCAACAGAGCCAACCAGAGACACAGCTGGAGAGATTGTTGAGTGTGTGAGATGACAAATCAGAACAGACTGGGTATTCAGGAGAGGGGCCTTAAAGAGACACGAGCTAAAAGAGAGCGTCTCAGACAGATGGGGAATACAATGCTGCAGAACCGGACATCATTTGAGCATTAAAGCATGCAAACCTATTAGTAACTCCAAAGTAAAATTATGAACCTACAAATGTGCATAATATGCCTCCTTTTAAAATGTATATATAGCATTGGTACAATAGCTGTGCAGAGTTGAATTCCGTTTCTGTTATTTTGCTGTACTTTTGTGCATTTCAATGTTATGTGACTTATTGGGAAGACCATCAAAGTGAAACAATTTGCAGAAGTGTTCTGTAATATACCACACACCGTCAGGATGTCACATTAAAGTTACTTTTGGCCCTGATACTGATTTAGAGTCATTGCCATTCATCATGCTGAAAATTAGATAAGAGAGAAGTAATTAATTCACCTTGAAAAAAAGGTTTGTGTCAAAGATGCTCAGGACACATAGTAAAAATTAAAGCTGCAAGCAGGCCCTCACAGTACACGCGCGTCAGGGCATGCTGCCGTTGGGCTTGTCCACGCAACACCTCCCGTTGAGGAAGATTTTCCTTTAAAATTTGGTGGGCTGCTCCTCCTGCCAGTATTAAACAATGTATGCTGAAGTAAGAAGAACTCCCTGCAATCTCCTTAAAGAAGAAATAATGAGAGGAGTACACTGTGTGACCCTAAAGGCTGTTAAACAGAGGTTTGTATCCATTAGCAAGGCTGAATGGTCAAGAATTTGCACAAACCCTCATTGGGCAATGGAACAATTATGAACTTTTTTGTGATAATCAGACAGTATTTTGTGTCTGTTTTGAACACAATGGCCCTCATTTATCAATCTTGCGTGAAAACGGGTGCAGATCTGTGCGCAGAATTGGTCTTACGACAGGACACACGTGTGATTTATGAAACATTCGTATCTGACCAGTTCCAGCGTACGAATGATCGGGTCTTGATAAATGCGGCGGCTGAATTTGATCGTCATTAACATGTTACGCCCTTAAATATTCCTGGTTCGGAGGCCTCGCCCACTGAGGTCAAACATTGAGAGAAGAAACTCTGGCAAGAAGAGAAACTTTTCCGAGATGGAGATCGGCATCCCGGCAGCGCCGGCACATCAAAGGCTCCATTCACTAATGAAATGTTGTGCAAAACTGAACAGGTCAAAATAATATGGCACACTTTCTCTGGGGTATACAGCAGAGTTCCCCCTGCTGGTCCGAGACGGAGCCACCTGCCCTTCAGCACCCCGAAGCAGCTCCACTGTGACCCGTGTGCGTGTGTGCGCACTATTGAATCTGCGTTCCTGCTCTGTAGCAGGTTTGCCAGCGGGGTTATTAGATACTCCGTTAACTAGTTGTCATGTTAGACTATTTACATATTTTATTTTACAAAAAAGTGGTATCAGTAAAAACGAAAAAATAATCCGTTTCGACCCGTTCTAAATATGTGACTGCTTATGCTTAATGACAGCTGAGGTTTGTTTCATAAATATTTTCAGTCTCAGCCACATTTCGCTGTGCTACACCGCAAATCCATAGACTCAAATTTGCGTACACGACCTCAGACCTGACGTGAGATCTGATCGTAGCTTCCGCTCACGTCCAAATTGATAAATGCCGAAGTTTGCGTGGAAATGGTCGTACGCACGGTTTTCTGCCGTACGTTCGTTTGATAAATGAGGGCCATTGTGCAGGAATTTGTTGTTTTATATTTTGGGCGTTTTATGGACTATCAAAATTCTTTTGATAACTTTTTGTCAAAGGTCCACAGATGCTTCATATAAAGTTTGGTGCAAATCGGTCCAATCACCTAGGAGGAGTTCAAAAAAGTGTGTTTTTCAGTTTCGTGATTTTGCGAATGGAAAGTTACGGCAAAACACCTTCCGCCAAGGAAGCCGTTCCTTTATAATTTGGTGGCCTGCTCCCGCTGGTATTAAATAATGGACGCTGAAGTCAGAAGAACTCCTTGCAATCTACATGAAAAATTAAAGCTGCAAGTACGGATGAACGGGCCCTCACAGTCCACATGCGTCGAGGCATGCTGCCGTCGGGGTGTGCGACGTAGATGTATTCAGGGCAAGACCCTCTACATGTTTGAGCAATTTGGAGTAGATGGCAAATTGTATGTGGAAGTTATACTGAGTTGATGGTTTTATGGCGAAGCATCAAAGTGGAGCACGCCACCAGGTGTGACATAGGTGAAGGCTTTTGATAAGTGTTGTCCACAGATGCTAGTTGCAAAGTTTGGTGCAAATCGGTCAAGTGGCCTAGAAGCAGTTGAAAAAAGTAAGTTTATAATTTTTTCACAGAGCCTTAGTGGCTCATGGGGAAGTAATCACCTGGGTTTCATGTCATTTAGACAGAGCAATGTGGAGATATCTAACACCACGTGTTTTGAGCAAAATGTACAGGAAGTTGTTATTTAATAACTTGAGTATTTTTTGGAATATCAAAATTCTTTTAATATCTTTTTGTCAAGAGAGTCGACAGATGCTGTGTGCAAAGTTTTGTGGAAATCAATGGAATCACCTGGGAGGAGTTCGAAAAAGTAGGTTTGCGACATTTCGTGAAAAAAACAAACCGGTAGCCGGAAATAGGCGTGGCCTATATGACAAGATTCAGCACAATTCAGTGAACGCGTGGATATAAGGTTTTTGAATGTGCGACAAATGTGAATTATAAGCCAAAACGCACTTTCCTTGTTTATAGCGCCACCTAGTGGTGGAAATTGAGGACGACAATAGATTAAGACATTTTTCGGCAGGTGTGACATATATTCCAAGTTTGGTGAGTTTTGGGGCATGTTAAGGCAGTGAAAATGCGATCATTTGGGACGAAAAAGTGGTAATTCGAGTCGAGACCTGCTCGGGCCCTAATAATGAAAATGGCAGATTTCCTGTTGGAGTGACAGTTTGGTGTGGTGGATGTTTTTTGTGCGTCTGGTGATGATACATATGCATATCGAATTTCGTTCATGTATGTGCATGTAGGAGGCAGGGCTTGGCTTGTTAATATTCCAGGGGGCGCTATAGAAACCTCTGGTAACGCCTTTCGTCAGCGATCGTCAGGAGGGCATTGTGAATGATTCTACCAAGTTTTGTGTTAATCCAACCCACCGATGTGGAGACATAACCTACTTCAATTTAAACTGCGCCACCTACTGGTCATCTGGCAAAATTTTGCACAGAGGCTCAGGGCCTCATGGGGAAGTAGTCTCCTTAGTTTCATGTCATTGGGACAGACCAATGTGGAGATATGCAACACTATGTGTTTTGAGCAAAATGTACAGGAGTTTGTAATTATATAACTTTAGTATTGTTTGGAATATCAAAATTCTTATAATAACTTTTTATCAGGAGAGTCGACAGATGCTATGTGCAAAGTTTCGTGGAAATCGGTGAAATCGCCTGGGACGAGTTCGAAAAAGTATGTTTAAGACATTTCGCGAAAATGGGTGCGGTGTGAATGTGCGACAAAGTATATGTGAGTTATAAGTCAAAACGCACTTTCCTTGATTGTAGCGCCACCTAGTGGTGGCAATTGAGGACGACAATAGAGTATGACATTTTTCGGCATGTGTGACGTATATTCCAAGTTTGGTGAGTTTTGGGGCTTGTTCAGGCAGTGAAAAATGCGATCATTTGGGACGAAAAAGTGGTAATTCGAAAAACAATAGGGACCTTACAGGTTCCCTGCTCGGGCCCCAGGCCCTGACTGGCAGCCGGCGTCGCGGCTAAGGTTAAGGCCAGTAGCATGTGAGGAGGACAAGACAATTGGTTTGTTTCGCTTAACACCCACCGCAACAGTCCGTATCAACCACACAGACAGCGTGTGGAGGAAGGGGTGTGTGGCATGTGTCTGGTACCTGCTGCGGTGTGTGTGTGTGTAGTGAGCGGACCGAGAGAGGAGACGAGGCTTCGACGATCAGTTGATGGACCCCAACCCGGGTAAAAAAAAGAGAAAAGGCGGTGCCGAGAGGGAGAGATAGGAAAAAAGAAAGGCGCTTGAGGATGACGCGGCCAAATGCCTCAAATTGACCAATTGATTCAGCCCCCCCCCCCCCCAACCATGGTGCCATTAAAAAAAAAATGCGTCTGCAAGTAAGTTACACAATTCTACACAGAGTAAATATGTAGCCTACTAGGCCCTGGCCTTCAAATTAAAATATTGGGATTTTAAAATCACTGATATACAAGCCACCTTTTTTTTTATTTACTTTTTTTGAAATTATTTATTTGTGCAACAAATGGGATATAATTATATAAATATAGACATAAAATTCAGTTATCAAGACAGAAATCTGAAAATACACATATTGACGCATGGAGATGTTGGTAATTTGTTTTTAAAAATGATTGATTTGCTCCATAAGTGAATAACTGATGTTTAAAAATGCTGCTTGCATTGACTGCAATTATTCACATGAGAGCAGAATTCAAAATGTTCTCAAAAAGGTAAAAAAATTTAAAATGTAGGTAAAATTCTGATATTTGTCAAACATCATCTACCATGACTCAAAAAAATGTTCAATTTTTTAATGAACATTGAAGATTTATTCATCAATTTGCAGGTATATGTTTACAGTAGTGTTCACAGTCAAACATTTTCATGCACCGTAGGCAAAAATTGTGGGAGGAGTTTTACAGTTAAAAAAAAACAGAGTGATGGACTTCATCATTTATTGTTTGTTATGAATTATTGATGTTTTGAGCATTAGATGCTTGCTGTAGCGCCACCATCAGGACTATTGGCTTGGGTTTACAGCTGAGGTAATCTGGCATGAGATTGGACCTTTATGCAAAATTTGGTGAGCTTTCACCCATGGTCCGGTCCAAGCTATCTGTTTTTATTTAATTTAGAGGCTTGCTGTGATGCCACCATCAGGACAATTGTCTTGTGTTTCATGTTGAAGACATCTTGATCTGTCATCATCATCATCATCCTTGCTGGGTCTCAAACCCACAACCCCTGACACCAAGAACCAGATCCTAACTCACTGAGTTAATTGGCGAGTGAGACATGCTGTGTGGCTTCATTTGTCGACTCAGGGAGTCACTGTCCGGGCAGCTGCTGTCAAGGCAGAATTCAAAAATGGTCAAAATGTCAGAAATTCTGTTACCTGAAAAAAAATCTGATAATACATAAATTGCATCTTGACAGCATGGAAATGTTGGTTATTTGTTTTTAACTCTAAGTGTTTTGCTTCATAAGAGAAAATCTGATGTTTAAAAATGCCACTCTTACATTGACTCCAGTTGTTCCCATGAGAGCAGAATTCACAATGTTCTCAAAAATTCAGTTTTTGAGATTAAATTCAAAAAATCAACCATGACTCCAAAATGTTCTCAATTTTTTTCAGGAAGATTTAAAATGTATTTAGCAAGAATTTGATAGTATATGTTTACAGTGCTGTTTACAGTCAAACACATTTTGATGCACTGTACGCTTAATTTTTGATAAATCAAAAATCCGAGAAAAAGATTGTGGAGGACAGTCTGAAGATGCTCTCTAGCAAGTTTGGTGACAATTGTGCAAAAATTGTGGGAGAAGATTTTGAAAGAGGTTTTGAAAAAACTGAGTGATGGACTTCATAATTTGTAATGAGTTTAAGTGGACTAAAGTTTAAGTAACCAAGTATTGGGGCTACAGTATTATTTCATTTGATCATCAGTATGTTTAAAGACTGAAAATAGGAATATACTGTATTGACCATTTGTCTATTTCATATTTTGCTTCAAAATATTTGGTGGGTCAATACCTCAACAGATGGGTCATGGCCTGAAAATGTCCATGTGACATTAGGGTGAGTGTTGTAGTGACTATTATGCCTATATTGGAGTGCATTTTTGTTTTGAATCAGCCAAAAACATACTATTGTGTGTGTGTGTGTGTGTGTGTGTGTGTGTGTGTGTGTGTGTGTGTGTGTGTGTGTGTGTGCGTGGGACCCTAAAAATGGTGCACATTATCATCAAGAATGCAATGCAAAACAGGGAACAGGAGTGGTATAGAGTAGAGTTTCTACCCTTAAATTACGTTTGAATAAAGTCACCAGCTGAAAAAAGCACACAAAAACCAATATTAATTTGGGCTCAAAATCAACTTTCTAGCAATATTTTAACGTTATTGACAGCTGACAGTCAGGGTGCTTTGATCAGGGTTTTTTCGGGTTGTTCAATGAATGCTGCAAGCAGTATTGACTAATACAGGTCAAGTTTGTTAGTTGGTTGGTCAAAAGGATTGCATAAAAACTACTGAACAGATATGTAACGCCCACCAATGTAACAATGTCCGCAAATGTAATAAACCACAAATGTAATAAAAATCTGCAGCATTTAATGTAATAAACCCACAAATGTAATACATTTTCATTTTCACAAACATAATAGCTGCTGCCTACTAAAAACATAACACCTGATTTCACACAAATGTGGATTTATTACGTTTGTGGGGACATGAAAATCTTTATTGTAATAACTTCCCACAAATGTAATAACACAATGAATAATGGTCGTTGTGGTTGTTGTTTGTTTGTTTGTTTGCCTATACACCTACTAATACTACTGACCATGGGTGCAAAATCCAGCTGCTGACTACTTAACTCAATTAAACAACAGTAACGGCCATCCAGTTGTTTTACCCATAAATGGTTTGCAATTGGATTGCTTCACTTACAGCTGTAGTAACTACAACCATTATGTTGCTACAGAGATACCTCAGCTTAAATATCCCATTTTCCAGTTATCTCTCTATAAAAGCAAGGAATCTCTGTCTGTCTGTCTGTCTGTCTGTGCCTCAAATATCTCTGCGGATCAGGATCAGAATGACCTGAGAGTTTCAACATGGCTGCCGTTTGGTTCAGTGGTGTGCGACTTCGCATTTGTTTGGACTGCAATGATACCGTGAATAAATTATTTCATAAATGCTTTACACATTCTGGAGCATAGTCCTCCGGAGCTATCACAGTGACATGCGCATTAGAGCCAGTCACTGCAGAGCTCAAGCCACGACACACATTAAGAAACAAGCGGATGTATACCTGCAGCAGCGCGAGCTGGACCGGGAGTTAGCCGGCGGTTCGGTCCCGTTCTGTTCTGTGCATCTAAACTGACTGTTGTGGATTAATGAGACTAAACGAGACCGGGCCGTGTCTGTTCGGGTCTGAGGAGAGCGGATTTATACCTGCAGCGGCGCGAGCTGGACCGGGAGTTAGCCGGCGGTTCGGTCCCGTTCTGTTCTGTGCATCTAAACTGACTGTTGTGGATTAATGAGACTAAACGAGACCGTGCAGCGGCGCGAGCTGGACCGGGAGTTAGCCGGCGGTTCGGTCACATTCTGTTCTGTGCATCTAAACTGACTGTTGTGGATTAATGTGACTAAACAAGACCGGACCGGTCTGTTCGGGTCTGAGGAGATGCGGAGACGCGCGGACAACAAAGTGGAATCGTAATCTGTGGATGTTTGTGTGAAGCTAGCTGCTAGCCGCTAGCTAACCTACACGGCCCAACTCCCGAGCTGACGGACTGGACGCACCGACCTGTCCAAAACCGGACTTGGGGTAAATAATGCCCGCCACGCTTTTTCGTGTCACGTTTGCTTTGTGTCTGGTGCAGAAGAAACGGTAAAAACGGGCTTTTGTCACGAAAGTGTTCAAGCAGCAAGTTTGGTTGTAGAGGAACAGGAAGTTGTGGGAGGGACTTAGGTGGATGAGTGACAGGCAACGACGGTCGGTGTACAGACAGCGATATTGAGAATTGAGAGATTTGTGACATTTAGCGTGTTTGGAGAGTATAGTTAGTGTGTTATGTAGTGTTAGGTTAAGTATGTAGTGGAGTCGGTTTTTTGTTTAATGAGTCAAAACTATGAGAAGGTCAATGTGGACGGGCAGTGCAACTCTTCATTCAGCTGGAAGGAGCTCAGGCAGACCTGAGCATTGCCTGCATTTAAATGTAAATACTTACACAGAACTTTGTAAATTTTTATAATGTATGCACTTATTCAGCAAACAACCATTTATATTTGCATTATAAGTAATAAAAAATGGTTTGTTAAACATATTTGTGGTTTTCACAGTAAAAAAATCTAACTTTTTCTACTCGGATTTTATGTTTTTTTGTGATTTTAGGTCCATTGTGTTAGTACAATATGTCAAAATGAAAAAATAACTGTACAGTCACACATGTGAGGTTGTGCTGAAAATAATCACACCGAGTAAATAGTTTTAAGGTGAAATATAATGGCAAAATCAAAAATAGTTACAAACGGCCAATTATTCCCTGGAATATTGGATTTCACAACAAACCTAAATATCCCTGACTTTCTACCTTCAAACAGCCTCATTTGGCCATCCATGAAAATGCTTCTTAACCTCCCACTTTTCTATAGGAACACAGATTTTCCTACGGGCACTGCACTAGTGTTAATCAACATAACATTTTTTACATTTCTGTCAGTAAAAATTTAATTAAAAATCATTATCACTGCTAAAATCCTTGCAATATGTCCGTCTTTTGTTTTGGATATTGTTCAACCCTATTTCCACTACATAAACACTCATGATATTAATATTGATATTGTGATAAAACGATATATACCAAAGTAAAAGATTATATCAATATTTTCCACCGTTAGGTGAAGGTGAATGTGAAATTGAGTAGTCAGAGGTGTTTGTCCAAGAATGGAACCAAACTGTATGTGTGCTTCAGACACACATCAGGAAAAATGTATAAGCAATGATAATGACTGTCTGTTGGGCTTAACAGTGTGTCTACAAAAATGATGTTGAAGAACTTGTGCCTACGTCCCCTCAACTGAATTCCGTGGTTAGAGGGTAGTTTCTAAGCTAATAGAGAATGCTCGCTTTTCAGGAACTGCTGCTGGCATAGAGCCATGACAGCCTGGGGCAGCCTTTAACATTGTCACTCAGGGCTCTATTTTGACGATCTGAAACGCAAGTACCAAGCGCAAAGCGCAAGTAGCTTTGTGGGCGGATCTCGGGCACTGTTGCTATTATGCCGGCGGGATAAATGACTCTTGCGCCCGGCGCAAATCTAAAATGGGTTGGTCTGAAGTAGCTACATTAGTCATAGGTGTGGTTTGGGCGTAACGTGCAATAAACCAATCAGAGCGTCATCCCACATTCCCTTTAAGAGCAGGCGCGCTTGTTCCATGGCGGATTGCTATTATAATGGCACATTTGCCAGGCGCACGCCAGGAGCGGTTCACAGGCGAGGAGACCAACGTTCTCGTCGGGGCTGTAAAAGACAGAGAAGTGGCATTGTATGGGGATGGGAGAAACCCATCCAAACTAGCTTTGGTTAAACGGGCGTGGGAGGAAATTGCCATAATTTTTTCAAAGCCTGGCATCCCCATGACATCGCACCTCGGGAGCCGTGCGCACGGGCCGAGCAGTGCGCAACGGCCAGCTGATGACGGAGCATGTTTTCAACTTTTTTTGTATGGTTTGCAAAAACGGGAACTGCTTCCTTATAGATGAGAGAAGCGAAGTGTATGCATGTTGAGCACACGCTACATTATGGCCAAGCATGCGCCCTTAAAAAAGCAATAAGCACCACTGACTTTAGACTAGGTTTTTCCTGGTCTGTTGTGCAAGTGTTTTCTGAAACGGCAAAATAGCACCAGTGAACGTTTGCCGTGTTCCGGCGCAAACGTCATTCCCCGGCGCAAAGTCATTCCCTAATTTACGGACGCGCGTCTGTGGAGGGAAAACTCCAATGTGCACCGAGTGCAAAATAGGAATTACACAAGCGCCAGTGTACAAAGTCAATTGCGGCGAGTGCAAGATAGAGCCCTCAGTGCGTTTACATGACACATGAAATACTGGGTTAGTCCGACGATGATAGGATTTTTAAAATGCATGTATGCACCTTCGTCTGACTAAAATCGGAGCTGATAGGATTTCTCATAGTCATATTGAAACACCAAGATTATTCAATTAATAGTCACATTACTCGTGCATGTATAGAGATTTTTTTCCCGGGGCCGTGAGCCGGAAGTAGAAGGACGGTGGTGGCTGTGTCTTTCCTCCGAAATAACCGCAAGCAAGAGTGCCATTGTGCATCTAGTTTGTGTAATCATCATGTACACCATATGAAATGTACAAAGATGTAGCTTCGTTTTGCTCTTCGTACGCCATCTTTCTCGAATGCTGAGGCAGAGTTTGTTGTTGCTGGTGACGTAACGAGGTCAGCCGGAGGTGGCTCCATTACCAATAGTTGAAATGGGTACAGCGCCACCTATCGTACCGGGGTATGACATGCTTTGGCCAATAATTCGATTTTCTCACCGGCATATATACTCGGACAATTGCAGTTGTCTGATTGAGTAGCATAGTTGAAATATGGCTGTAATCTGACTAAGATGTGCATGTAAACTTACTGACTATTGGATTTCAACCAACCTGACCTGAGGACGACACATTATTTGTAGCCAAGGTCAGAGAAAACCGAGAGAATAATGTATAATTAAAGTGGCAAAATAATGGGGTTTTTTTTACATTTACATCCAACTTCTATTTCTGCACTGAATATTCTGCTGCAGCCAGTGTTGTCCTTGACATCTGTAAGTCAGGTGTCATCAAAATATTACCATATCATCTAAATTGTGTGGTATTTATTTTGGTTTGAATGCACACAGTGAAATGTTGCCCAAAAAAATGCATTTAGTGATAACAGAGGCAGCGGAGGCAGCCACTGATTGGAGACTGATACACACAAACTGAACACAGCTGGTCTGGAAGGGCCATGAATTCTGTGAACTCGCCCTATAATCAAATAAGTTAGTACATCAAATAAGTAAGGACATCACAGGAAAAAACAAACAATTTATTTTACGCAAAAGAGAAATATCATGTAACATTTGCAGAATTTACAAGAAGGCCCATATAGTTAAGAATGTGTTTCACTAAGTTTAAAATGTTTGTCCTTACTCAGTATTTTCACAAGGAAATAAATAATGTAATGTATTGCATTTAATGGCAAAATTACACATGAATGATTTAGAATTTGCTGAAGCTGTTTTGCAATGTTTGTTAAGATTCTCCTCACGCAACCTGTTTTAAAGTCATGCTATTTGTAGGGGAGTCTGGGGATATTGGGGTTACTGTGACCACTTGAGAATATGGTTTGAATGATTGGATTGTAAATTCATCCTCGTTTGTACTTGGGGTGTGCGCAGCTGTACTGTCAGCTGTCCTCTTGTGATTGGATCACACACAGGATGGATGTTGATACCAGGCCTAAACATACTGACAGCGACAATGCTAACCTGCAAACTTACACAATTCACCACACTTGAGGCTGGTGTCATTCGTTGTGCAGGTTAGGTAGACCTGTTGGTGGGGCTTGAAAACATATCTCCAAAACTATCAGGATTAAGCCTCTGTTAGCTGTGAAAGAGTGGTCAGTTTTTGGCAATTTGCATACTGCACAGGATCCAAAATGACATTATGTAGAAATTAGTATTTTATGTGATTTGGTGCCCTTATTAATTAGCCCTTAAAAAAACTTTTTTTTAAATACAAAAAAAGTTGGAGAGTGACTGTCTCAAGAAACACATTTAGTCAATTGACTGCAGCTTTACAAAATATTCTTATTACACTTATTTCATTATCCACGGCTATGATATGAATTTAATAAATGCTCTATCCTTATCTGATTAAAATGGGAGGGTATCCTTCCCCTGAGTCACATTTAGGTAGTCATCTGTACCCCTACTGTTAAAATTATCACAACAAAAAAAAAAAACGTTCTCTCTCTTGGAATTCGAAACCCACAGCTAAAAGCTGTGCAGTTTGTTTGGACATATTGCTGTCTGTGTAGGTCCTGGGCAGTAAAGCAGAAGTGGGAAGCAATATGAAGAGATTAACATTCACATAGATTAAAAACAGAGTTAGACACTAATAGAAGGAGAGCAGTAGAAGAGAAGAGCAGATCGAAGCTTAAAAGAGGTCAGACAGTGCTGAAGGGGACTGTTAGCTAGGGTGTCAGTGAGATGTGAGCCAAGACAAATAGAGGAGAGATGAAGAGAGGGGAAGATGGAGGGATGGTATGATGGATCTCCTCTGTGTGTCTCTCTCCCTGTCTATGTAAACAGAGCAGACCAATAGAGGGGAGTTGAGTGGGATGTCTGGTATGGCTACTAAGGCAGGGGGAGGGGAGAAGTGTGTGTGTGTGTGTGTGTGTGTGTGTGTGTGTGTGTGTGTGTGTGTGTGTGTGTGTGTGTGTGTGTGTTAGGTTAGAGGTTGGCACAAGGTGGCACATTTGCAGCAAGGTAAAGGCTGCAATGTGCCACCTTGTCTATCTAAAAGGGAGGTGTAATATTCCTTCTTTTCCAAAAAGCCACCACTTGGCATTGGGTCATTTTCAGTTACATGACCCACATAACTACTTGGAAGTTTTTACCATCTAAATTCCTTGAAGGACACACATTGAATATTAGGCAAAATAGTAGAGCTCGACCGATTTATCGTTAGGCTGATTTTATCGGTGTATATATTGTCCGATATGAAAACCTTATATTTAAAAACTATAATGCAGAAAAACATGCTTGGGGTAATTTAAAATTGGTGTAATGACATGGTTTGTCCAGCAGAGTGTGCTTCAACGGGTGATAAAACAGCTGGTATTTGGAAATGTAACAGCGTCCTCACTAATGGTTAAACTATAAACCAGCACAGAAATTACAATTGCCATCATACCATAGCCACCATGTTCTGAACAGACACACTAAAAACACTCACAAAAAGTAAAAACATTTTAGTTTTAGAACATAACTAGCAATCTTTTGTTGATCTGGTAATTTTTCGTTTTTATACAATCGGGAGTCTCCACAGGGTGTTTTATTTTGAAGATTTACCGGATGCTCCATGCCGTTCCTGTGTCTCTGACTTTCTGCTGGCACGATCTGCTCGGTGTAGCTTGTTGCGGCTTCTATAATAAATAGACCAGGCAACCAGAACACAAAGCAGCCGTGCATGGCTTGTGATTTGCAGCACACTATCTGCTACTAGCGGATGGAGAGTGATGGCAGGTTAACAAGGGAGATGCTTTTTGGTAATTTTGCTAACAAGGGGGGCGGCCTCCCCCTTCAAATCGCCTACTGGGCGTCAGGGAAATTAAGGTCCCCCCCGTCAATTATTGCAACCTTTCATTTTCAGATTTCAGCACATCACATTTTCATAGTACTCGGTTTAAGCAGCCAGCCAGTGATTAACCCACATTTGGACTCATAAACAATTAAAAGATGGGAAGAAATGTACAGGCAAGAGGTTTTAATGCTTTGGGTTTTGTGTCACATGATAGAATCATCATCAACACTACCACTCGCTCACTATGAACTCTCCAATCAATGACCTGTTTACACATGGGCTCAATTGGAAATGAAGTGGACTTTGTTGTAGGATGCCGGTTAAGTCTGTTTTATTTCCAGTCCAGCTGATTTGGACATTTGTGTACTGACATACAGCTCCTCCGGGTAATGTCTAGTAAATCCAGGGTTGCCTGTGTGAAAGATGCTTTAAAGGTACCATATTATGGTCATTTCTGCTTCTTGATATGGTTCCTTGAAGTCTAAATGGAATGTTAGTAACATGCTTTGGTTGAAATAAACTGAAGGATTGAGCACAGCAGGGTTCTTGAAACACCAGTTTCACAGCCCTGCTCCAGGCTGCCGGTTTCAGTGCCTTTCCCTTTAAATGCTAATGAGCTACTGCGCGCCGCCCACGGTGCCGCCCACCTCTTCCTGCCTGCAGAAGACATGAGGACGGCATCATGTGACCATGGCAATGGCGGAGTTTCTGGGAGTAATGGCTGCCGGACAGCAGACTGCGGTCCGACCCAGAACAATAGGCTCCAGAAGAAAGTAAGCAGCCAAGAATGAACATTGATGTTTCTCAGTGGTCAGTAGTTAAGTTTGTTACCTTGACATTACTTTTATGTTACTGCAGACTAACGAAAGTTTTACGAGCTTGCTGGCCGTCTGCCCCGCGTTGTTTCAAATAATAGCCCCCTTCTCCTGCCTCGAGTGTTTACATCATGAAGCTTAGCCAAACCTCGGCTGGTGTTTACTGCTGATCAGTTGCAGTAACGCGGATGCAATTTAGCAACAGCCATTACAAGACACAAGCGTAACCCCATATTATTATTTACATTTATGTAGCCAGGTAAGTTGATTGAGAACCTCTTGTTTGTAGAGAGGACCTGTAATTAGCTACTGCAGCAATTTTCAAGTTTTCAATGAGCCACAGTTGCCTCCCATCACCTCTCTACCGTCAGAATTGTTTTTTTTTGTTTGTTTGTTTTTTTTTTTTTACCAATGACAACGGTTTATAAACTTTAGATATATTACCAAAGAAACAATGCGACATGATTAGCGATTATAGTTTCCAATGAATAATACAAATTCTGCATAAAAACAGGTGTTCCTGTGGCAATTGTGTACAAATGCCTACATAACCTGAGAATATATGCTGTATGGAAATACCACAATGAAGTGTGAACACTGGGCAAACATGGTTGTCATTTTGCTGTCTCTCTTTTCTCTAATCTATTGTCACTAACTTACCTTTCATAATTTCTAGGTTACACGAAGACTACAGCAGCTTCCTGATACACCATCATGCATGGTGGACCCTCCTGGCCTGTAACCTGTCTGCCTGAATGTATCTGCACTGCAGAATGCACTGAACATTAATCGGACAGACTATGGACCCTTACGTTTGAGGGGAATAGTGCAGTCAGCTTTTAGTCACATAAATACTATTAATTTATGGCAAAAGTGTTATGATGAAAAGAACACAACTGATTCCTCTATGTTACATTGCTTATAGTTTATTATCTTTTACTTATTACCATGAAAATTACATATCAAACAATGAAAACACAGAACAGTTAGGAAAGATGTTTTATTGTAAGAAACATTTGTAAACATGTGTTGACATGAATGAAATAATAACAAGAAGAAGAAAATATAAAGTGAAACAATTTGACTTTAACTTCAATATCAATATGAAAATGATAACAAAAAAAGTATCTAGTTGCCAGGGGTGTAAACATTCAGTGCTGACTTTATATTGAATTGTGTTCAGCCAATATAGCCTACAGAAGCTTTGTAAGCTGGTGCTGGTGCTCTCTGGGGTGGAGAGTGAGAGTTGTGCTGTGTGGTCTGAGAGGTCTTCAGGGTTTATGAGTTTCAGCACCTCCTTCACATATGGGGCAGGGTCCTGGAAAACCTTCTTGAAGATCTGGTCCAACAGTGCATCACCGCAGTCTGCAGTGCAATAAACAAAAATGTATGTTTACAGGAAAAGTGCAGTAGAACCAAAAAGCCTTGTGCTGTACTGTTGTGACGTTTCTCTTATGTCTCCTAATTACTTCTTATTTATACATTCTCCTTATTATTTATTTTGAAAACCATCTTAAAAGAATACCAATTTTAAGTGTTTGTGTTCAACCTTTTGTGTGATGCCTTTGTGTCCATGTTTATTTTAATTTGTGAGGTTCAAATAAAAGATTGTAAAACTTACAGAATGTCGAGTCTGTCTTCACGGGTTTGGCTCTGCACTCTCCCTTCCAGGACTTTGGAAAGCTCAGTTTGAAAAGACGATCTCCTGATGATGTGGTGGCTTGTCCTCTATCAGCCTTCTTACTGTAATGCAGTGCAGCCAGGTAGAGTCTTGAACAGTAAAAATACAATAAAACATGAAAACGATTGCAAGAAATGGGCAAACAATTTGAAATGTTCTCAACAAGTAATCACAGTTTAATTATCCTGCACCGAATTCCCAGAAATGGATAGGATAACACATGACAGCACTGTTACAGTATAATTCAAGCACTAAATGCTGCAACGCGTTATGGTACTCTAACCTGACCTCTTTATTTCAGTAACAAGTAATCTAACGCCATAACATTTCCAAACCAGTGATCAGATTAAAGTTATGTATTCAAGTCGCTGTGCATTACAATTATTTTGGTCATTTTCTTTAGTACAAATATATATTCTTGCTTTCTTCTTGCGGCTGGGGGAGTGATGTCACGTACATCTGAAGTCATGTTCTGGCCATGAGGATAACTCACGTGTAACACCACGCAGCAACACAAAAATGGAGGGAGGAGAGAGGTGCACGTTTTCTAGCTGTAAATATGGTCATTATTTTGAGTTATTCAAAACAAAAATCACGAATACTTGGGCAGAGAATCTAAACTGTGTAAGTTAGCAAGCAACATCACACTCGTGTTGCCCCAGCCTATGCCAACATATTCCAGCTTAGAAAACGGTCTCAAATGCATTATATTTCACAAAATCCTGAAAACTGAGGCCCGGCGGAGGGTGTGTGTATGTACCGCTTGACCGACCGGGTCTCTGGGTTTGCATGTGGAGACCGTGTTGATGCGAACTAGAAGCTCGCGGTTAGCATTAGCTTGGAAGATCGCGGTTAGCATTAGCTGGTACTATGTGACACTGCTTTTCCCTAGGACACGCATTACACAATGTGCAAGATCAGAAACGTACTACACACAATGATTCTGCTGTAGCACTAACTTGTGTGGTCAGAGAAGCTAACGTTAGCGGTTAGCCGCTAACCTTACCTGGTTCTCAATGGCAAAACAAACAGTACATCACGCACGAGTTCAGCCTAATCTACAGAAACACACAGCACATTTGTATACTTACATGTCCTTGGTCTGCAATTATTCCTTTGAGTAATAGTCTGCCGACTACTCCCGCCTTGTACTGGCCCAAGTTGGTGAAACAGTCAGCTCAAAGTGGTTCGCACACACCAACAGTTTTTTGCCAACTTCATTTTCTAACCGAGCGGAAAAAAATGGCGGCGTTTAGATAATTCCTTCGGGTGTGGTAAACCTTCACCTGGGGCGGTGCCAACAACCTAGGGGGACGGGTCCAGTCTGTCGGTGACGTCACCGACAGACTATCTTCAACTGGCCTGTTTAAGCACACATTGTCTAAAGGCGGAGAAAGCAAAAAAGGGAGAGGATGGACTTTTTTCATACCAGGGGGGATTGTAGTCAGGCCGGGGATGCATATTATTGATAGAAAACCACTCTAAGTTGTATTTTGCACAATATGGGACCTTTAATGTCAAGTGCCATGGCCTTAAAATGTGTCATCGTCTGTCTTTATCAGGTATCTGCCAAAAAAAACCAGCCACTTTGGCAAAATGAGCCCTCATGCAGAATAGGGAGTTAGATGTCATTGTTAATTTACTACATAGCTTCTGATGTGCAGCGGATTCCTCACCACTTCATAATGTATCATATTGTTTGTACTGTGTATAATTTAATAGATATAAATTGCAATACTTCTTTTTTTTTTTTTTTTTAAAGCTGTCCTAAAGATTGAAGGAGAGATCATGAGTGATGGTGATGCTAGAAATTGGTCCAGAGCGACGGGGGAGGGACACTCTGCTGTGCACCCTGCTGCTATTGGTTGTGACCTTGTCAGTCGCTTACACAAACAACTTATCACAGTAGTGTTAAAGAGACTCGAACAGGGCATTTCAGCATTGAAGATTTCAACTGTGTCTCACTGCACATTCAAATCAAACATTCTCTGGTTGTGTCAGTGTTTTGGGGTTAAACAAACAGCCAGCAGTGGTGGTGACACACTGGTATGAGGCCATCAGGGACATTATTCAGAATTACCTCTCACAAACACATGTGAAATGCTCTTACATACGCTGCTGAAACACTCTCACATAAACAACTGAAAAATGATTTGCTCGCACACACTACTGAAATGCTCTCATACAAGTGAAACACTCTTATATACACTACTGAAATGCTCTCATACACACTACTGAAATGGTCTCGCACACACTACTGAAATGCTCTCATACATACGAGTGAAATGCTGTCACACATACAAGTGAAACGCTCTTATATACACTACTGAAACGCTCTCACACACACTACTGGAATGCTCTCATACATACAAGTGAAATGCTCTCAGATATACAAGTGTGTGAGATATACACTACTGCTCTCATATGAACAACTGAAATGCTGTCCGAAAAGCAGTCTGGAAAGCAGATGAGATCAGGTGGCAGCAGCAGGGGACAGAGACAAAAAGCTGTGGTCAAGTCAGACAATTTCCAGCAGCCTTCAGTGTTCTTATTAGTGTTTTTGTCTAATTGCGGGTAGCAGGTTGTATTTGAGGTGTATTATCCCTTTTATGGGGTCACGGGGGTTTTTGTTGGAGCCAATCCCAGCTGTCTCTGGGCGAGGGCGAGGGCAAGGTACACCCTGAACAAGTAGCCAGCTCATCGCAGGGCCACCCACATCCCATTAGATCTAATTCAGATTCATTAAAATGTTCTCAGACTCATACATCAGTTTGTACTCAGTTTCTCCAGTTGTTTAACCCCTTCAGACCCTGTGTCCATTGGAATGGACAAGGCATATTTCTGTCTCTAAACCAATAAATACTCTGTAATTGAATAATGTCAGCAGTCCTGGTTACTGATTGGATCCTGATTATCCAATTACAATCATATCATGACTTTGAGCACGCTCAGAGAGAATGACAGATCATCAAGCATGGCGGAGCGACTGCGGAGAGGGAAGAGTAAGTGCCCATTTTCAATCCAAAATAT
This sequence comes from Diplodus sargus, assembly GCA_903131615.1. Lineage (NCBI taxonomy): Eukaryota > Metazoa > Chordata > Actinopteri > Spariformes > Sparidae > Diplodus > Diplodus sargus. The sequence goes on along the minus strand of CAEMYA010000237.1, from coordinate 148,919 downwards.
ACATTTATGCTAGCCAAACAAATTTGCTGTCAGTATAATTTTAAATGTTACAAGTGATAATAGTTGAAGTTATTTTGAGTATATATCATACCATTCATTTATAGGTCCATTGCAGTGGACATCAGGAGTTGGGCGGGTATAGCTAACAGTCACATGTTTAGTGTCAGTATATAAAGAAACAAAATACATGTAAGCTTTTCATAGGTAAAGTGTGGTGTCACAGTTTATATATTCATGATTATAACATTTTAAATACATATTTTTTTGTACATAATGCTTTTGCAGAGTATAAAGTCCAAGACTTCCTTGAACGTCTCATAAATGGAGAGTTATCGGAACTTGACTCCTTGAATTCAGGAAATGAGGAGGATGAAACCAGGATTGAGATAGGTGGTAAGTTTGGAAATTACGAGTGTTTTTAATTCTTAGTATGTGTTTTTTATTAATTCAATGTCTGACCCCTAAATTCCACCCGATGCATGTGCGTTGCGTCTGCGCTGCAGCACGCAGCAGGGCCGATATGTTTCAATTCTAGTCAGTGTGTGTGCTTCACCAGCAGCGGCTGCACCGCGTTCTGGCTCCGTCACAGCTGCGGCGCTCGGAGCACGGAGCGGACACGCAGCGCAGCCGTTCCCCAACACACACGCATCCAGTGGAATTCTGCCATTATATGTAACATCTAAATGGAATGCCTAAGAGTTCAAGAGTAAGAATACATAAAATGTGTTAAAATGTGATTGTTTTGTTATTATATTCAGAGAGGGACAGTGGAGAGGTTATATGCATGCCAGAAGAAATTGATGTGGCAGATGAGATCGAGATAGAGGAGACAGACAGTGTAGTGACAGAGGAGGACATGAGGAGATGACAGTAACCAGGAAGGAAGAAATCAAGTGGCGTCACAGGCCGTTCAGTACAATCATGGACACTTCCTTGAGAATCCTCCAATTCATGAGGATCATCTCATGAGACCCTATGACTACTTCAAACAGTACATACCAGATGAGATCTTTAATTTGATGGCCAACAACACAGATGTTTATGCCATGCAAAGTGGTACACTTAGTTTCAGACCGACAAGTTCAGGAGAGATCAGAACCCTAATGGGTCTCCACCTTGCTATGGGAGTGATGAAAATGCCAAGAGTCTCCATGTACTGGGAAGCTGGGATGGAGATTGGTATTTTTCAAAACACCATGCCCCGTGACAGATTCTTCCAGCTCCGGTCACATTTGCATTTGGTCAACAATTTGGAGAAGCCAGCTGACAACAATGATGTGTTTTTCAAGGTACCTCCTATCTATGATGCCATACGCAGTAGATGCTTGGTGCTTCCACTAGAAGAGAACCTTTGCGTTGATGAACAAATGGTGCCATTTCGCGGAGCTCTGTCTGTCAAGCAATTCATCAAAGGCAAGCCACACCCATGGGGGGTGAAAATATACTGCCTATGTGGGAAAAGTGGCATGGCCTACGACTTCCAGCTGCACCAAGGCACTACAATGGAGCTGTCACAAGAGCACAGGAAGCAGCTAGGACTTGGAGCTGGAGTGGTGTACCATCTTAGCCAGCAAATCACAGAGGCCAACCACAAGTTGTATTTTGACAATTATTTCACAAGGTACATTCTTCTGGAGCTGCTGGCTGTGAGGAAAATTTATGCTGCTGGGACAGCAAGGGTCTCTTGCTTTGCCAGGGCTATCTACAGTCTGACAAAGAGATGGCCAAAAAGCCTTGAGGAAGCTGTGATGAAATCGTAAGTCATGATAGTAAGGTGGCACTGGTCAAATGATATGACACAGACCAGTTGTCATGGCCTCCAACTTCGTCAGTGTTGGCAGGATGGATGAAGTGCAGCGGTGGGACAAATAGAAGGCCCAATTTTTGATGGTGTCCCGTCCAAAGGTGGTTAAGCTGTACAATGAAGCAATGAGCGGCGTTGATCCGCTTGATCAACTTGTCAGTCTGTACCGTACAGAAAGTTGGTCAAAAAAGTGGACCCTGAGGATGATAACACATGCCTTTGACTTGGCTGTGGTCAACAGTTGGTTGGAGTACAGGCTGGATGCCAAGAAGGCCAATATCCAGACGAAAGACATCCAGGATCTCCTCCATTTCAAGATGAATGTGGCCCAGTGTCTCGTGGGAGTCCAAAAAACAGTGGCAGCAAAATGTGGAAGACCCAGTATGTCTCCAGAACCACAGTGTGTCCCCCACAGACCATCTCACAGACCAGTTCAGGATGTAAGGCCTCTACCTGAAGTGCAGTATGACATGGTTGACCACATGCCAAATTATGATGAAAAGAAGAGGCTACCAGATGCAAGATACCATACTGTACAGGAAAGACAAGTGCAACATCCACTTGTGTGCCACACCGAAACTGCTTCAAGGCTTCTCATCGAAAATGAGAATATATGAAAACATCAAGTTCAAGTTCCAGTTCCATTCCAAGTTAATGTTCTATCAGTTCATTACCCTACTATAAAAAGTATGGTTTTGTGTTAGAAGTTTTCAGGTAATCTTATCTACAATCATACATCTATTGTGTTCATGTGTTCATGTACATGTTTTTACAAGACTGCGTCATTTCTCTATCTTCTTGCAGGCTCCCGGTTTTCATGAGACCCCCTTCAAATTTTGCTTGAAGGCTTTCAGGGGGTCTCATGGGTTAATCGGGGGGGTCGAGCCCCCCCGGACCCCCCCGTATTTCGCACACTGCTCCTCAGACTTCACATGCTGAGTCGGAGCAGACAACTTCGAACTGCTCCGAAAGCTTCCGATGCAGCTGAACACACCGAACAACAATGTTCCCGACCTTGTCCGAGTCTCTCCAAATGCTTCAGACGTCCAACGGTTGGGCCGGTGTGTTCCTGCCTTAAGAGTCTCAGATCTACTGCAAGCTTGTCATATGTCTTACAGGGGGCCCAGATAGGTACACTGCCGAATTAGGTGCACGTAGGTGCCAGCTGGTATTGTTTGTAGTGTTGTAGCATTGTTGCAATGGTAAAATACAGGAATGTGAGTCATGTGGTGGTACGTCAGCAGGTAGTAAAATCAGCTGTTCTTCACCTGATGGGTGAATGCCACTTGATATCGATTAAATGCATTGACTTGGATGTTTTTAGGACTGTGGGAACATTTCCCTGCTTGTGTTTTTAGCTGCAATAAATATACACAAACCAGCATTCCTTTGGAGATATGATTAATTGAACAGCCAGTGCTGAACAGCCAGTGCTTAGCCTCATGGTGACTATACTGTTGTCTGTTTGATAGCTCTACAGTGCAATTTGGACACGCGACACGTTCAGTATTAATAAACTTAATAAAATAAACCAACGAACATCTCTGTCTCTCTCTCTCTCTCTCTCTCTCTCTCTCTCTCTCTCTCTCTCTCTCTCTCTCCCTCCTCTGCTGTATCAGAGGGGACGGGGTTCATAACACAACTTGAGTGAGTGAGTTAGACACAGACAAGACAGAGAGAAAAGTCTGAGAAATTAGTGAGTCAGAGAAAGTTATTTTTTGGTGCTGTTATAATAATGAGGTGCTGTAAAAAGAGCAAAGCAGACAGTGAAAACAAAGCTTAATAATAATAATAATTATAATAATAATAATAAGTTAAATAATAATATTAATCATTTTAACCATTGACCAACAAGGTGTAAGACTACCTTCACAAAATCTAATATGTTTGTGTAAAACCAAGGGACAATTTGACAGCGTACAAGTCAATTATGGATTGTACAATTATTCTATGTTGTTTGTACAGATTCTGTGAAAGACTGAAAACTCTTGGGGAAGGGAGCAGCAAGAGAGCTGCTGAGGAGATGGTCGTGACTTTCTGGATGGACTAGGGCTGGGTGATAAAACAATATCTATCGCGACAGACAAGTGATCAATATCAATAGAAAATACGTTCGATAGAACGTTCGATAATTTCACTGACCTCAACTGGAAACACTTGATCTGCGAGCGGCGAAATACAGTGCGAGGCCCAGTTGCTGGACAAGACTTGCGGCTCTGTTTACTTTCGATCAAAAAGAAACTTAACAATTTCAGACACAGACGAAAATGTAGTGCCAAAAAAAAAAGGGTGGTCTGACGGCGATGTAAAGCGGCGTTAATTTTCTCTATACAACGTACACTTGCAATAATGTAGATTTTTTTAGGTGGGCCTTGTTTTAGGTGGTTAAAATTCGCTTTGCATCTTGACTTCGTTCACTGCAGTACAAAGCTGAGCGTTTGGGCTGGAGTGGCTCTCAACTGAGGCTGCGCTGATCGGTGATTACGGTAGGGAACAGACCGACTATGTACTTCATATGACCCGACTTCAAAAAACCAGAACTATCTATCTTGACTATTGTCAAGCAGCAATGTCAGCTTCTACACTATTTTGTCTCATGTCTTAGATTCTGAAATCTTGAAGATGATTTTTTTTTTCAAAAATCACCTGTAGTCACCATTTAAATGGTTATTTTTCAAATTTTTCTTATTTCAAATGGGTAAAAAAAAAAATCAATAATTATCAATATCGACTGATATGAAACACTTATATCGTGATACATTTTTCAGCCATATCGCCCAGCCCTAGGACGGACTATCTCCAAGATGCAGAAGGTAATTAATGGTTTAATGGTCAAATAAACTGATGCATCTGTTTTTTTAGTATCATTCTTTTTATTTTATTTTATTTTTTGCAAAACATTCTGTGAAGGACTGAAAACTCTTGGGGTTCTGGACCAAATACAACGAAATCCAAACAGCTTTCAACCCCTGTTCTACTATGACCTGAACACACTGACTGCTGACCAGGTGGATGATCTTTTCAGCATTCATCTCTCCCCAGAAGGGAGCAACAAGAGAGCTGCTGAGGAGATGGTCGTTACTTTCTGGATGGACTATCTCCAAGATGCAGTAGGTTATGAATGGTTTAATGGTCAAATAAACTGATGCATCTGTTTTTTCTTAGTATCATTCTTTTTATTTTATTTTTTGCAAAACATTCCTGTCCAACAAACATTACAGATTAAATGTGTTCTCTTGGTAGTCGTAACATTACCACAAAGCAACCTGGGAATGTTGAAAGATGAAAGACCTGTTTTAAATTCATTGCTGTAAGAGGCATTCAGATTTTAGACGCTTTGGTTTTGAGAAGTAAAATACTCTTACTGAACAATTTATTCAGTACCAGCTGATGTTAATTGCTTTAGAGATGATTCACATACACATTAATTGGACCAGCTGCCACTGATGATATTTTTGTTTTTACAGAAGGAAGAAGGGCCATCCAAACTAGAGAAGATATTGGCCTTCACAACTGGAACATCTGTGGCTTTTCCCCTACTCCTTCTGTTCAGTTCATTCACAGAGGAGTTGATGGCTTCACCTGTTCAATAATGTTCGTCTCATTAATCGTTACATCTGTGGCCATTTTTACACTGGGCAGCAAGCTGCCAATTTGGCTGTCCTTTTTGTGGCTAGGTCCGCAGATTTAGACAGAAGGCGGTAAATTGGGATTCTGTTTTGGTCCTGCAATTTGACTCCTCGGAGGGTACACTTTTTTCCACCAATCCGAGCAATGTGCTGGCAATTGCGTGAGATGGGCGGAGGTGTTGATGACTTGCACTGTTGTGCGACCCACAGCCGGGAAGTTTTAAAACCAGGAAACAGCTGATCACAGCAGTCAGTCCATCACTTCATCCGCGGACGTCAAGATGAGGAACGAGAAAGCCGAAGACATCCGGGAGATGCTAGCGTCTCCTCGGCCTCTGTAGCTGTCTTCATTGTCCGCTTGTTGTTCTAGTGGAAAGCTACTAACGGTCGCTACTTTCAAATTAAAAGCCCCCAGCTAAGAACCCAGTTTTAAACTCCAATGGGGTGCAATGTAATACCCTTTTTTTGAAGACAAATTCAACCTGATTCACTGTTCTCGCCCAACTTCGTGCTTCATGTCACATCACAAGTTTACGCCTACCCCAGTGGCAGCCAAGTGGTAGCTTTTTGGAAAAGAAGGAATATTACACCTCCCTTTTAGATAAACAAGGTGGCACATTGCATTGCAGCCTTTAGCTTGGTGCGAATGTTTTTCTATCTAAAAGGGGCATGTGTTTGGAATTACAACATTATTCTTGGTTTGAAGTTCAGGTAATGGCCCTTCTTCATCAATGTCATAGTAGTTATCCGCATAAAAAATGCTGTTTATAGCTGGATGGATTCTTGCATTATTAATGACATCTGAATGCCACAGCTGAAGAGGTGTCTGCCCCCCTTGTGTGGAGAGGCCATGGTTGTTCCATTGATTGATGAATTCTGTTACTGCTCTTTCAATCCTTGGTAAATGAACATAATGCAGACAAAACAAATGTAGTTAATTCAATGAATCCAGTACACCCTGTTCCTCCATGAAGTTAAAGATGTTTATAAAGTGTGTAGATACAACTCTATTGAGTTCTGCCCATAGTCTCTCATTCCTTTGGTTGTGTTCTGATACACCTGTAATAACACTGTTCAATCCTTTTCTTTCCAACATAAAACTGGCAACATTTATATTTTCCATACCATGATTACATCTGACCCTTAAGGGCAAGCCAAAGTTCTGTACGCCTCCCAGAAATAATGACAAGACGGTTGAGGCTCTGTTGTTGGACAAGCACCGTAAGTATATAAAAAGTATGGCTGAAGCCATCCAGACAGCCATGAAAGACCATCCACCACCTGACCACCTTGTGTCCAGTCAAGGTTGTTGGAGGAGTCACATTTGTGGTCACTTAAGTGGATCTCTGTCTGGCCTCATGTTCATGCAGCAAGTTGTGAAACCATCTTAACAATGATCCTAGAAAGTTACTGACATCCCTATCATCACACACAGCAAGAAATGCAGATAGAGTTCGAGTATGCTCATTAAGCTCTCTATAAAGCCTCTCCTGACGGAAATGGTCTTTGCAGCCTCTCAATGCGTTGCAGAGCACTAGTTATAAAAATAACAACAACAACATCCTCATCATTGCCTCTCACTTCAAAAAATAAAGCTTGGACTTAAAAACGAAGAATATCAGATGAACATACATTGTGGTTGAAGCAAGGGTTGAAGTACTTCAAACTCAGCAAAAGCACTGTGGGGAGGCTTCCTGTTTCCATCAGATTACAGGAAGGCCTTCCTGTTTAACTGTAATTTTCATATTTATTACTGAACTGTTATAGTTTACAGTTCCATATCAGAGCATTTCCGCTGTGCATATGAGCACATTTTACTAGTATGTGGTAAAGCTTTTTAGTAGTTTACGCAAAATGTTGTTTATATGAGAGCATTTCACTTGTATGTATAAGAGCATTTCAGCAGTGTATATGCAAGCATTTCAGTAGCGTGTGTGAGAGCATTTCACTTATATGAATAAGAGCATTTCAGTAGTGTGTGAGAGCATTTCACTAGTAGTGTGTGCAAGAGCACTTCACTTGTGTGTATGAGAGCATTTCAGCAGTGTGTGTGAGAGCGTTTCAGTAGTGTATGTGAGCGAATAATTTTTCAGTTTATGTGAGAGTGAGACCTATGGCCATGAACTTTGGGTCATGACCGAAAGAATAAGATCCCGGATACAGGCGGCGGAAATGAGTTTCCTCCGCAGGGTGGCAGGGCGCTCCCTTAGAGATAGGGTGAAGAGCTCTGTCACCCGGGAGGAGCTCAGAGTAGAGCCGCTGCTCCTCCACATCGAGAGGAGCCAGCTGAGGTGGCTCGGGCATCTGTTTCGGATGCCCCCGGGACGCCTCCCTTGGGAGGTGTTCCTGGCATGTCCCGCCGGGAGGAGACCCCGAGGAAGACCCAGGACACGCTGGTGTGACTATGTCGCCCAGCTGGCCTGGGAACGCCTTGGGATCCTCCCGGAAGAGCTGGAGGCAGTGTCCGGGGAGAGGGAACTCTGGGTGTCCCTGCTCAGGCAGCTACCCCTGCGACCCGGCCCTGGATAAGCGGATGAAAATGGATGGATGGATGGATGGTGAGAGTGTTTCAGAAGTGTATGTAAGGGCATTTCACGTGTGTGAGAGACGGCCCCTCATACACTGGACTGCCAGCTGTGCTTTCCTACAACGTTCAAACCCTTGAGAAAACGTTTTCTCAAGGTAATGGTGCATATCATGTTCATTTTAATTATGCTGATTCTGCCTCCTAGTGACAGGGGGAGTAAACTCCAACGTTCCATATCTCGCTTAAGATTAGCCAATAGTGGTGAAAAATTAGCTTTGAATATGTCTTTAAAGGCATGTGTTATCCAGATTTCTAAGTATTTGAATTTTTGTGGACTGACTTTAAGCGGGAATAAACTAAAGTCATTTTGCTTAGCTGCTATATTCACTGGCATAATTTCACACTTCTGTAGGTTAATTTTATATCCTGATATTTTGCCGAATTCTTCAAGCAGGTTGAGAGTGTTTGGCAGGCTAATTAAAGGATGAGAGAGATATAGAAGCATATCATCAGCATATAAGGACACCTTATTATCCGAGTCATATCTCTGAATTCCCTTTATATTGATTTCACCACGTAACGCGAGAGCCAGTGGCTCAATCGCAATAGCGAACAGGAGTGGCGACAGAGGACAAACCTGTCGGGTGCCACGGTGGAGAGGGGATTGTTTGTTCGAACAGCTGCAAGTGGAGAAGAATACATAACTTTAATCCAGGAAATGAATTTTTCACCAAATCCAAATTGTTTGAGAGTGTAGAAGAGATAATCCCACTCCACCCGATCAAACACCTTCTCGGCGTCAAGTGATAGTAATATTTCTGGAATGTTGGGTGGAGTGGGACCATAAAGAATATTAAATAAGCGTCTAATGTTAAAAAAGGAGTGACGACCTTTAATAAAGCCAGTTTGATCATCGGCTACAATTGAGGGCAAGACTGCTTCTAAGCGCCAGGCCAGCATTTTGGAAAGGATTTTACTGTCTACATTTAGGAGTGAAATGGGAGGGTATGAGCCACAATCTAGAAGGTTTTTATTTTTTTTAGGAATAAGGGAGATGATCGCTTGTCGCAAAGTTAGAGGAAGAGAACCAGTGGCGAGCAACTAGTGATGGGAACGGCAGTTCTTTTTACTGTACTGAATCTCTAGAATCAGTTCATTAAAATGATTCGTTCAAAAGATTCGTTCACCGAATCGTTCAGTGCTCTCCAACTCCCTGAACTGATAAACAGCCAAACGATCTGTCGTTCAGATCATGATTCAGCTGTGAGGTTTACGTTCACTTACTGAGGGACGGTGCGTTCATGGACTATAGTACACAATCATTCGCAGGAGACGCAGCGCTGCTTTGAGTGGTATACATGCACTAAAACTATTACGTGATGAAAATGTCCCCTGTGCACAGTAAAATCACTTAACAAGATGCTACACGAATATTAGCAACACAGCGCTAATTTTAGCAGTACTACTGAACGAGAATCACCTCCTCTGCCCTGAGTGAGTGAGTGACTGACTGACACAGCGCCACTCTCAGCACAGTACGCGAACGAGATTCATGTCCTCAGCACCGTGAATCAGTCGTTCGCGAACGACGTGCTGAGGACGTGAATCAGTCGTTCGCGAACGACATGCTGAGGACGTGAACTGAATCAGCGTGAACGTGACGGCGCTGAGAATCACTTTCGGCAGTTCCACTCCCGGCCGGCATGCTCGCTGCTGAGCTCAACTGAACTGAGAAAGGAACGAATCAGTTCCTCAAGTGATTCCGTTCACTTCGTTCACTCAAACGATTCGTTCTTTTGAACGACACGTTCGCGACCGACACAACACTACGAGCAACTCCTCGAATACAGAGAGCAGGATAGGAGACAGCTGGTCTGCAAATTTTTTGAAGAATTCGCTCGGGAACCCATCAGGTCCTTGGGACTTTCCAGCTTGGATGAGCTTAATTGCATTCATAAGTTCCTGTACAGAAAATGGTTTGTCTAGCTCGGATGCAGTTTTGTTATTAATTGTGGGGACATTTATTTTCCTGAAAAATGAATCAAATAGGACATGGTCGCCAAGAGATTCACTATCATACAGCTTAGAGTAAAATCTACGCAAACATGAGTTAATCTCAGAATGGTCTATATGCTTAGTGCCCGATTCATCGTTTATCTCAGCTATAGTTCTATCTACAGTTTTCTGGTGGAGCCGATGGGCTAGAATCTTCCCGATCCTCTCACCACATTCATATATTTTACTCTGTGATTTATTTATTAGGTTTTCAATTTGTCTTGTTGATAGCAGATTGAACTCTGTTTGAAGAGTCAATCGCAGTTTAAATAAATCATCGGATGGGGTGACAGCAAGTGTAGTATCTAATTTAAGAATATCATTTGTTAGCTGTTCAAGTTTCATATTGTGACGTTTTCTTTGTTGTGCGCTATATGATATTATTTGTCCCCTCAGGTACAACTTCATTAATTCCCACACTGTTAAAGGAGACATTCCTGGGGTCTGGTTATGTTCGAGGAAGAAAGTTATTTCAGAAGAGATACATTTAATGAAGTCTTCATCTGAGAGTAATAAAGTGTTAAGACGCCAGGGGTGATAGTCGGCATGGGAAATTGGTATACATAAAGTCATCAACAGGGGAGCGTGATCTGAGATAATTATGACTTGATATTCACACTTTCTTATTAGTGAAAGAAGCCCTTTATCCAAAAAGAAATGTCTATGTGCGAGTATGTTCCGTGGACCGGTGAAAAGAAGGAATAGCTTGTTGCCGTAGGATTTTGAAAGCGCCAAGCATCAGCTACACCATTCGTATCAAGAAAAAGCTGCAGTTGAGATGCTGCACTGGATTTGGACGCAGTCCTAGGCGAGCTTTGGTCCAGAGTAGGTGATAATGTGCAGTTCATATCCCCTCCGAGGATAACATGATGTGTGTCCATGTTGGGGATATGAGCAAAGTAGTTTATAAAAAAAGAACCGTCGTCCCAATGTGGTGTGTATACATTGGCTAGTACAACTGATGTATTATACAGTCTGCCCACCACAATTATATAACGCCCTGAGGAGTCTGTTTCAACCTCTGACATAACAATGGGATGTTCTTATTAACAAGGATGGCCACACCTCTAGATTTGGAATGAAAATTAGAATGATATGATTGCCCAATCCATCCTCCCCTGAGTCGAAAATGGTCAAAGGTTCGGAGATGCGTCTCCTGGAGAAAGGCAATACCCATCTTTAATTTTCTCGAATGAGTCAATACTTTCTTTCGTTTAGTGGGGTGGTTCAAGGATTTTACATTCCAGCTTACAAAGGTTACATCATAATTAGTTGATTTGTTTGAAAAGTCTGTGTTAGCTAGAGCCATATTCAAAACAGGGAAAGATTAGCGGTGCACTAAGTCAGCCTGCATTTATAGTTTCAAAAATGTTGAAAGGACCTTTAAAAGATAAGTAAGCATGAGCAATGAACCAAGAGAAAAAGAAAAGAAAACTGATTGTAAACCCAGATACAGTAAATCCCTAACACTCACCTGAAGAAACTAGGTGATTCCCAAACCCCTCGCAACAGTATCTACACATTTAAGTCCTTGTGTGAGGATACACTAGCTCTAAAAGAACAAGCTCTGCTGTAGAACATAGTTTTGTATAAGTCACCTTGGAAAATGTTTTAAATTCAAAAGTTTTCTTTTTTTTTCCCCTTAAAGACAAAAAAATATTTCTTCTTATCCCTTTAAGTTATCTAAGTGCTGAGTAGACAGAAAAGAAAATGATACTGATAGTGACGCAACAGTATTCTGACCATTCAGATTATTATCTGTTATGAACAAAAATAAAATAGTGAAACAAAAAAAACAGCACAGTTTTGATACTTTAGGTGCTCTCTACATCACAATCTTGGTAATAGTGGACTTTTGCCACGATGACACAGGGTTTACCGTCTTGGCTTCTCGGCTATAGACCCCTGTGGGACCGATCGATCAGGACATCTTTGTCTGTTTTTAGTACTTCTCTTAATAATTTGGAGACAGCTGTCGGTGTGCTTGAGCCTGGGGTCTCTGGGACATTTAGTATTCGGATGTTGGAGCGTCTCATTCTTCCTTCCATATCAAGACATTTCTCCTGCAGGTTGCCGACCTCTGTCTCGAGTTTCCCCACTTTTGTTAGCAATGTAGTCACGTCGTCCGAGCATGACGAGAGCCCCTGCTCCATGTGTGCTACTGTTGTTTTCATCGTCTCCACGTCGGAGCGAATCACCGCGGTATTGTTTGCTAGCTCCGTTTTTACTGCCTGTAGCTCGGATTTGATGTTTTCAAAATCTTCGCCCAGAGTGGTCTTGAGTTCCGACCTGAGCAGCATAGCTATGTCCATTTTCAACTCTGTGAGGATTTCTGCTCTCAGGTCCACGACATCCATTTGGTCTTCAGGTTCATGTGTGTTACACCTTGGTGGTGAATCAATCGAGCTTGAGGCTTTGGGCCCAGTTGCGTTAGTTCCTTTGGTGAACTCGAATTTTCGCAAATTGTAGGCCATTCGCGCTACGGCATCACAATAAAAATAATATACTGAAAAAGAATTAAATCAGAACGATGTGTCGTATTTTTCTGTTGGTATAAGGTGCCTAAAAAATAACTTTTAACCGAAATTCAGCAGAGCATGTTTCTCGTGCTGCCTACTCCATCGCCTGCTCGCTATAGCGCCCCCAGAATGTGTTTTGAGAATGAGAATGTGTTTAGAGTTCTGCTGAAAAGTCTAAGTGAGATCTGCAAATTGTGCTTTACCATGTGAAATGGTTTAAGGTATTGACAACAGTCTGCACAATTAGCTAAATGAGTTCAGGCAACTGCGAACTTTGTTCAGCCAATGGGTTTTAGTGTTTTAGCAACTGAGAAAAACTGTAATATCAGCATCCCCAAAGCGAAAACGAGCATACAGTTCTTCAGTGGTGTATTGCTCCAGTGGTTTTGCACACTCAACATACACCCTTTGACAGTATCCTCTTCCACCAAAACGGTGGTAGCAATGGACAATACCTGCCATGTCAGTGCCTCTCTTTAAGTCCTCTGAGAAAGGCTGAATATAAGATGGCTGTCAAATACCCACCCACCCACCCATTAGCTGACGTGCTTTGGCTTGTGTTCAATTAAATCAATCATGCCCAAGGCCTATAAATACTATGTTTACTACAACAGATGAGGTGGAACCATGGACTCAAAAGGACCTAATTTCACTGTTGCAGAAACCCATGCACTGCTGTAGGGTGTTAAGTGCCATTATGCCTCAATAGTAGGAAGCTCTATTGCGGGTGGAATGGTGACTAACAAAAGGAAGAAAGACAGTTGGGTTGAAATCACCCAGAAAGTGAATGCAATGGGGTCTGGCCAGAAGAGGACCTTGGAGCAAGTGAAATTTAGATGGAAGAATCTGGGGGCCAGAGCAGACAAGGACCTTGCTGAAGCAAAAAACACCCAAACAGGCAACAAACCCTTTAAGAAAGGTGAATACACAGATGTAGTTCTGGACATTATTGGAGGTGAGAAAGCTCCACACTGGATTCAAGGTGTTGTCGGGGATGGTGAGCCTACAGTTGTAGAGGAAAGTGAGCCAGTTCCTCCTAATGGAGAGGAAATATTTATTCTGGATCTCAGTCCTATTACTGAAGAACAACTTGCATCCTCACAGGTAGAGCCAGCAGTCACAGGAGCTCAGGAAAGAGGCTTGAGGCGTCCTTTGCCAAATAATAATGATGATGTAACGAGAAACTGAAAGAGCAGAAGCACAGATACTCCTGGCAGAGGAACAAATCAAGCTGACCAAACTGCAGCAAACCAAAGCGAAACTTCAGATCTGCCTCCTCAAAGCAGGGCTTGAAAATCCTGGTCTTTCCTCCCTGAAAACAAGAAGAACCCTGAACATTCTTTATTTTGTTAACTATTGGACATTTAGCCTTTTTTAAAAAAAAAAGGATTTAAGACATTTTTAAAATATCTGTCAAGGGCTGTCAAAGATAACGCATTACAGTGTTTCTCGATTGTTTACACACATTTTCTGAAAGCATGACTCATGCTCTCAGAACTCTACACACGAATCAAAAATCACACACACAATTGGCAAAACCCCTCAATTCTCCTGCAAAATGAAACTTTACATTCAAAACAATGTTATTTCTTCTCAAAATGGTATTTTGTTTTCAAATGACACACACAAACCATCAAATGAATAGACATTTATAAGAACCAGTTGAACACTGATGTGCTCAATGTAAAACACTATGATGAATGGACAACACTTCTTCTTCATTCATCATAATGACTTAGGCCTTTTTTGTTCAGTTACACTTACTACAGTCAGTACATACATAAGTGTGTTGTAAAATATTTGAGAATATTGTATAAAATTTTTATACTCAGAACACACAAATACACGGTAACAGATATATTTTATTTTTTCCCACAAACACAATGTACACAGTGTTCATCCCAACCAACACAAAGTTGCATATACTACAATATACAGTACAATACAACAGAATAATTTACTGTACACAGTTACAGTAAAAAAACAAAGAAACAAAACAAAACTGTGCAGCATGCTCTCCTCTGTTTCGATCTGGCTACAGCACCTCATCCACATCACAAGCAATGTTTTCCCTGGCCAAGCAGCAAGAGAAACATCGCCTAACATGGTAAATCCAGCATTTGTGGATTTCGGTTATACACTTTCCATCTCCAGGCAGAAAAAAAAAATTCTCAATAGGATTGAGGAAAGGAGAATATGGAGGGAGATAAACAACTATAAAGCGTGGGTGGGCAGTGAACCAGTTATGAACCAGAGCAGCTTAGTGGAAACTTACGTTGTCCCAAATGACAACGTACCTGAGCTGATCTGGTGGAATGAGTGTGTTGTGCAGGGTGTCCAGGTGTTTGCCCATGTGATGAGTCAGTGTGCACAGTAGGACAATTAACTTTAGAATTTTGAATGACAGTGTGTTCCTTGTGAAAACAAGAGATTTTCTTTATGAAAATTGTGCCAAATGCAGAGAATTGTGTGTAGTGGTATAAAAAAAGAAAGAAACGCGCATTGTATGATTTATGGCCGTCGGTGGCACCTGTAGTTTTAATCCAGACGGTGGCAAAAGAATAAGAAAGGTGGACTGAAAAGGTGAGGAAAAGGAGACAGCACTTATGAACAGCAAATTCACTTTCAAAACACTGTCAGATGGTTCAGTTGATAGGACAAAAGTTATCTGCACGTACTGTCGAAATGAAATGAGTTACCATCGAAGTACGTCAATTCTCAAATATCACTTGCAAGCCAAGAGGTTGGCGACAGTCCTGGAGAGAGAGAGAGTGAGTGAGTGTGTGTGTGTGTGTGTTTCAGAGAGAGAGTGTGTGTGTGAGAGAGAGAGGGTGATTGTGTGTGTGTTTCAGAGAGAGAGAGAGAGAGAGAGTGTGTGTGTGTGTGTGTGTATGTGTGTGTGTGTGTGTGTGTATGTGTGTGTGTGCGTATGTGTGACAGAGAGTGTGTGTGTGTGTGTGTGTGTGTGTGTGTGAGAGAGAGAGAGAGACAGACAGACAGACAGACAGACAGAAACAGATTCCAAACTGAAGTACTTTTTCACCTGTATTACAGGTACATACGAGAACTTCTGGGAGGTTGTCTGGGAGTTTCTTAAAAGTATTAAGAGCATGAAAAAAATACATCAAGGTACATTTAGAACAGAAAAAAATGTGCCAAAAAATTGCGATTAATCGTGAGTTAACTATGGACAAAATGCAATTAATCGCGATTAAAAGAATTAATCGCTTGACAGCCCTAATATATATATATACTGTATTTTTTTTTGTGGCTCAGATGAGGGGTCATAAAAGAAATTATGAATGGAAGTGGATGTTTATGTCATTTTTGTGTTTTGTCTCAAAATAAGAAACACTTATAGTGACCCCATGTTGGCTCTTCTACCTGTTGTTCTTTACATAGCTGGTAGCCCACAATGTGATATGTTGTCCCATTTAGAGCACTGGTCCGGATTTGGTAATCTTGAAAACTGTGGATCTGGATCAGGGTGATCCCGTCCAATGTTGCTTTGAAATAAAGGCATAAAAGTAAGACGGATTACCTGATCCTGAATAACAAATAATGGGATTTCCAAATCCAGATCATTTTGCGGCAGATTAAATGTCTTTATTTCAGAATCAGACTCAGAATCAGAACCCTTTTTATTGTCATTGCACAATGTACAACAATTTTTTTTTTTGCAGCAACCGAGTGTCCACACGACATAAATATAGTAAAAAGTACAAGTAAAAAGTACAGGTAAAAAAAGTACAAGGCATTTAGTGCAATGTAGGATATAGAAAATAGATAAATAGATAAATATGTACAGTGTTTTTGTATACAATACAATGCAATGATTGTATTTACGGTTATTGCTCATTTGTCCTTGGGTGGTTTTGTTTGAGTGTGGGTGGGTGTGTGCGCGCGCGCGTGTGTGTCAGTGTTGAAGTGTGTTCAGTGCAGTGATGGCTTGTGGGAAGAAGCTGTTTCTGCATCTGTTGGTTCTTGTTTTGATGGACCTGTAGCGCCTGCCAGAGGGTAACAGGTCGAAGAGGTGATGTGCGGGGTGGGTCCTGTCTTTTGTGATTGCCTCAGCTCTGCTGAGGCAGCGGGATGAGTAAATGTCTCTGAGGGAAGGGAGGGGGCATCCGATGATCCTCTGTGCTGTCTTGACCACTTGCTGTAGCCTCTTCCTATCTGCCTCAGTGCAGTGGGAAAACCACACCGTGATGCAGTAAGTTAAGATGCTCTCCATGGTAAAGCGGTAGAAGGTCACCAACAGCTTTTGACAGATGTTCCTTTTCCTGAGCACTCTCAGGAAGTGAAGACGCTGCTGTGCCTTCTTGATGACAGCTGAGGTGTTAGCAGACCAGGAAAGGTTTGCTGAGATCACGGTGCCCAGGAAGGTGAAGGTGTATGCCCTCTTTACGTAGTCCCCGTGTATGTAGGGGGGAGATGGATCTGACCTGTGTTTCCTGAAGTCCAGGATGATTTCTTTTGTCTTTGTGGTGTTTGCTGAGCACCACTCAGACAGTTTCAATTTTAGCCTTCGTGAGCAAATGTACCTGTACATACCTGTGTGGTCAAGAAAACTGATAGCACGCTGCTAACTTGGGGCCACAGAAAGCACAGCTTCAGAGACCAACAAGAAGCTGGTTAGAAGCTGGTTAGAAGTCTAGAGTCAAGGGCACAATCTTTTTTCCTGTTATTTAAAGGACGCATTATTCAGACAGTAAGATGCACCTACATGGGCAGATTCTCAATATGCGTACACTCTGATTTTATGATGAGAGATGCTGCTTGTAAACATTTCCATGTGCAGCAATGTTACTATAACAAACACCGAGGCACATTGAAGTACATTTAACCATCATGATGACTCCACATGTTACCATCTACATTTTGGTAGAGTCATTATATTAGTAAAACATAAGTGGTAAGTCCATCGGCATCCATGAGATCTTCCTTTTGGAAGATGGTAATGAACCTCACTTTTTCCTGGTCAACTGAAACTCCATTTGCATCCACCACATGACCCAGGAACCTTACAGACCATCTGAGAAGGTGACACTTTTTCTGTGTAAGCTTCAGATTGCTGGCCGTCAGACAAGAGAAAACAACTTCCAGATGTTTTAGGGCCTCCTCTTTTGAAGGTGCGGACACCAGCAAGTCATCAAGATAGCAAAGGAGTTGCTGCGCAGGTAGTCGAGAGACATTTTCTCCCTACAGTCCAAAAGACCTGTTCCTGTTGTTTTTTTGCCACTGACATAGTCAGGACAATCTGCAGCAACACAACCAAAAAGGCTGCAGAAAAAATCAATTAGGGAGCAAATATGGAAGACCTGTATACGTTTTTTGGTCTCCTCATATACATAGTGTCACTGCTGAGTCTCCAAGACTACTGGAGACAAAATCCCATTTTGTCTGTGCCCTTTCCAGCCAAAGTGATGACCAGAGACAGGTTCCGATCCATATTATGGAACATCCACCACAGTGATCCTGAGGAGGATGCACAAAATGACAGTAAGAAGGGGACACCAGGCCATGAAGAGTCAGGCCTCCTTATGAGGACATCCTCAGCGCCTGCCAGGCTTATTACCACCCGAGGAGATAGCTGGTGGTGGATGAAAGAATGGGGGCAACTAAGGCGAAAACGGGCATGACACAGTACATGAAGGACAAGCCAACTAAATGGGGGATGAAGCTTTTTGTATTGGCTGAGTCAAGCAGTGGCTACGCCCTCAGATTCCAAATATACACTGGCAAGACAAATACTGCAAGTGAGCATGGGCTGTCTTACGATGTGGTGATGCACCTTATCCAGCCATCCTGTCTCGGTACTAGGTACCATATTCACATGGACCATTTTTACACCAGTCTCAAACTGTTCATCGACCTGGCCGGGATGAAGTTTGGAGCATGTGGCGCCTACAGGGAGAGCAGAAAGGGATGCCCAAGAGAGAGGGCAAATGCTCTCACCAAAAGATCTGGAAGAGTCAGGATCAGAGAGGGTCCACTTGTTTTTGTGAAGTGGATGGACACATGGGACGTGTCTGTGTGCTCCACCATCCATCCTGTTTTTTCAGGTGAGACAGCACAGAGAAGGGTGAAGGATGGTGCTGCACGCTGGGCTGTGAGAGAAATTTCCTGTCCCACACCGATCATGGCCTACAACAATAATATGGGTGGGGTTCACCTGTCAGTCCAGCTGCATTTCCTGGACATTTCAACAACAAACACCTTCATCTTGCACTGGGAGATGAGCAGTGCCAAGCAGGTGCATGGTGTGTCAGCTTTGTGGCATGGACAAGGCAGGTGTTCCCATGAGCAGGAGAGCTGATCACGTTCCTGTGCCTGTTGGCACAGCCACTGATCCTGGCCAAAAAGCCACCAAGGGCAGGTTAAAGTGCCAACGCTGCCACCAGGTGAAGAACAGGAGGAGGGATACACCCTGGAAGTGTCAGGCCTGTGATGTGTGATAAATAATTTGGTGGCATCCTATTGTGACACCTGATTGTTTAGTAAATAGTTGTACAAAAAAACATCTGAGGAATTGCCTGCATTTTAATGTAAATAGTTGTATATAAGTTTGTAGTTTGCAAAATATCCACATAAGTTTTAAAGATTACAATTGATATTAGAATTGATATTTGCATCCTAATTGATGAAAAGGGTTCGTTAAACGTGTTTGTGGTTTTTACATTAAAAAATCTTACTTTTTCCTACTTGGATTTTATGATTTTTGTGTGATTTTAGGTCTAGTGTGTTAATAAGGTATGAAAAAATAAATATAGATTCACACATGTGAGGTTGTGCTGAAAAAAGTGACACCAATTAAGGCTAGATAAACAGTTTTTACTGTGAAATATAAAGGTAAAATCAAAAGTAGTCAAAAACAATTATACCCCAGACCCCAACTGTAAAAATCTCCTATCTCTGCTTCGGCTTGCCAATGCCACCACTCCCCTGCATTGCTGCATGTTATTTGAGCCACACCACAACCCCAGCATCCACCTGTAGGCGCTGACCGGGGGGTTCAAGATGTTTTGTTGCAGGGAGCGATGAGGTAGGAACTTAGATGACAAACTCTAACTATGTTTTGCTGCTCTAATAAACATTTCAAAAGTGAGTTGTCTGACTGAACTATATTACTGTATTAATCTGGACTGTGTGTGTGGGATGTGTTGACTTGCATCATGTACCTCACTTTGCCATGTACATCACATGTACCTCACTTTACCTTATAATTTGGTGTAAGTCAGATAGCATATGGTGAGGAGTACTAACAGGATGATCCACTCTTGATGCAAAGCTGTAACCAAAAGAATGTAACCATCCTCAACTAATTTGGTTTTGGAAATCGTCTTTTTTACTCAGCACCATTTGTTTTATAGTGCAAAGAACTCTGTGTTTGTCATGATGCTGATACAGTATCTATGACTGATTACTAGCTCACTTACATCCACTCATCTGGCGTGACTCTACTCCAGTCTTCGACTTCAAGCATTTGATGCAGTAGCAAAAATAGGGGGACACTGTGTCTTCCAGTGAATTAATACGCCTTGAGCTTTTCCGAAACTTACTGTAACTCAGGTCAAACACAAAATTTAACTAAATGCATTTGATTGCAGTCTGATTTTCCTCCCTTCTCCTCCTACAGCCATAGAGACTGAAAGCACAAGTTCAGGAGAGGACCTGCTGATTCCCAGCCCCCCCTCACCTCCTCCTCCACCTCGCATCTACAAGCCCTGCTTTGTATGTAAGGACAAATCCTCAGGATACCACTATGGAGTCAGTGCCTGCGAGGGTTGCAAGGTAGGAAGCTAAACATATGCTTGAGTTAAACTTTCACTGACATGACCTGCACACACAGACGAACATACACACACAAACAACATACTGTACACTACATACTTCATTGTTGATAACTGGGATATGTACGTGAATGAATGTTGGCTACAGCCAGAAAGCCCGACATTATGCTATTTGCATAATGTGTGAGCAAAGCTGTCATGACCTTTGCACCTCCCCAAGGATCTGTAAGCCTCTTTGCTCCATCTAATCCTACGCTAACACAGCCACACACACACACACACACACACACACACACACATACACACATAAAGAATGTGTGCATGTAATTGGTATCTACTTTGATATCTGTGTTGGGTTTTGTTGTGCATGTGGTCAAGCTTGTGTCCTGTTGGACCATGTACTCATCAGCCATCAGCTGCCCCTCAGCAACAGAGTATGGTGATGAAAGTTAGATTTGGTTCTAATACTGCACCTGCTACTGTTGACAATGCTGTGTTGTATTTTGCTGTCGTGCTTCACTGTCTCTATATCTTTCAGGGTTTCTTTCGGAGGAGCATCCAGAAGAACATGGTGTACAAGTGTCACAGAGACAAAGTCTGTATTATTAACAAGGTGACAAGGAACCGGTGTCAGTCCTGCCGACTGCAGAAATGCCTCGATGTCGGCATGTCCAAGGAGTGTAAGTACAGTTTATTAGGTTGTGCTCCATTCTGTGTGTGTAAAGTTAATTGTGGACAAGGAATGAGCTTCCAAAGGTGCTTTAATGCAAAGGGTTTATGTTTTAACTTAGCTTGACGGGCCAGATGGATTGTTACACAGAAACATCTTGGAAGGAGCCAGAGAAAGAGCAAATAACAGGCAACTGGACATCTGTCTATCACTTCTATTAAGGACTAAATTTAACCAGTCAGATCATCAGCAGACGGAGAGTGCTACCACCAGTAGAGCCAGTCGATCAATCAAACTTGCTAATATAACTTGCTTTTTAAGAGATTTTCAGTTGTGCTTCCATAGACTTTCTAGATTACAAAAATAAATAATCCACAATAGGCCATAGAGTCATCCCTGGTGCTTGTCAAACTCTTAAGAATACTACAGTCTGGATTTCCCAATGGTGTAACCTATTTTGACCCTCACTATGCGGTGAGTTTGTCATTCATGCTTTTCTGTTGTAAATGTTCAGACACCAAACACAAGCACGAGTCACCCTGACCACATCATGAAGGGCTGGTCAAAGCTTCTCTCTGGTTAAACACAGTCTATGACCACGTGTTCATGTTACAAACTCAGATAAGCTCCTCTGCTAACTTGCTGTTACTGTGATGTGTCCAAAGGATGCCAGCTTTGCATGGCCCAGTGCTATTGGTAAGAGTGGTGTGTTTCACAGATTAGTTTACCCCACTGAATTTCTATGGGGCATGAAATATTCACTTCTAAAGACATAGGGCCCTATTACAATGGTCTATGGGGGCTACAAGTTGTACTCTGAATTTGTCATGGGTGTGTTTTGGGCGGATTAAATTAAAACCATTTTTTTTTTTTTTTATTAATATTCATGGCGCTGTCACTTTCTGCTGCCTCAAGATAGCACTCCACCATCAAGTGCGCCTTACCACACTTTGCTTCGGGCGCACAGGTGGGTGCAAATACATTTTCTATCTACACAAAGCAGGCGTGAAAATGACAACTGCGTCGGCACAAAACCATCAATGGCAGTTGCTATGTGTTGCCTTGTAGACAGCCTGTTAAAATGACTAGGCAGATTTATTTATTTATTGGGAAAACTGATGGTGCTGTTGGCCTGGCTGATTACTGCGGCCCATATTCAGTATTTTTCTGATTATCATTGTTAGTGTTTATTTTTGTGTCTGATTGCCAATACATGAATCTATTAACAATTGCAGCACTTTGGCAATGATGCAGCATCCTCTCTCTGTCTGTAGTCGTCACTTTCTGGTCTCACTCAGTGTTCCTGTCCACAAAACTGTCTGTTAGGTTACAGATCACCCGTAATAGCCTATCAACACTGCATGAGCTGAATCTGCAAAGTAACTTATATCTAAAAAGTTATCAAATAAATGTAGTGGAGTGTAAGTATTATGAACCAGAGGATGTGGAACCTCAACTACAGTACAACAGAATTGTATATAACTATAGAACTTGAATAAATTGTACCTAGTTGCATTCCTGTAATCCTGAAAAGATTTTCATTTTTATTGTAAATGCAACAGTTACAAAAATCAATTATTGGTCTCCTTCATTACTAATAATCAGCATCAGCCATAAAACATATTGGTCGATCCCTAATTTGAATCTTAATTGTAAAAAGGCTAGAAAGGACTGAACTTGGATTTAAAAGAAAATACAATCCGGTGGAAGGCATAAATACACAGAAAAGATCTCAAAATATTCATGTTATTTCTTTCATCACTCACAGATATTTGAAAAGCAGTCTCCTTGATTCAAGATGTTCAATGCTGCTTAAACTTCTGAGCTAAATCCCGCCTTTTCTTCCACCATCAGTGGTGCGAAATGACAGAATGAAGAAGAAGAAGGAAGAGAAGAGGCAGGGGGAGGCAGAGGTCTATGTCCTGTCAGCAGAAACAGAGCAGATGATCGAGCAAGTTCGCCGGGCCCATCAAGACACATTTCCTTCCCTCTGTCAGCTTGGAAAATACACCACGGTACCCACACCGCATACAAACACTTTAAAAGTAAAAGATACAGATCAGAATACTCTAAATAACTCACAACTATAACTAACCACATTGAATGTGTAGGTATAGTTAATGCAGGGGTGCCCAACCTTTTTTGACCCAAGATCTACTTTTCAAGTAGCCAACCTCCCGAGATCTACCAGTCTAGTGTCAACGTCGCAAACCCACGCACATCATTTCCAGCCTGCAGTAGCTAACCTCACAACACACACACACACACACACACCTACACACACACACACACACACACACACACACACACACCAATCTACATGATGAGCAATAGCCATAACCAGGGTTGGGTTTCATCATTTTAGGGGCAAGGCCATTTAGCCTCCACTTTTTTCTTTTTTTTAGGGGCACCAAGGCCACATGACATGCCACAAAGGCCATTGAGTAAAATTTGATGGTTTCACCTTTCAGCTTGATACCATAACATCCTAATCTATAAAAAGACATGGATTATGTATTAAAATTTGTTTTAATATCAAGTTAATGTTACATCAGAAAACTTTTTTTTTTTAAGTAGGGTTAGGCTTAGGTGATTTTGGTGACACTACACTGAGAATATTAGTCAAGTTATAGAATATTTCTCCCAATTGAAATTCCCCAAAATTATGGCAAAGCACATTTTCAAAACAAACAATTGTAGAATAACCAACAGGAGACCATGAATGAATGAATGAATGAATAATTTTTTATTTCGAACATAAAAAAAGAGAGAAAAAAATAAAGAAAAACATATAAAATAAATCTCACGTTGTAGTGTCCCAAAAAACAAAGCCAATATTCAAATTTAAAACAATGTATGCTCGAAAAGGAGCAGGAGGAAGCCAAGCTTTTCAGTTCCCACCCCTTATTCACCGCTCCATCAGTTCAAAACAAAAAACAAAAAACTCCGATATTTAAAACAAAACGAAAAAAAAAACTCAGATACAAACAAAGTCATCAGACTCACTCTTATTTTTATAAACACTTATCATCATTTCTTATGTAAAGCAAAGCAAAAAAAAAAAAGAAAACAAAAACAAATAACAAAACAAATACAAACAAACAAACAAAGTCAACAGACTCACTCTTATTTTTCCTATTATCCCAATTTTATACCGTTCTCCAACCTACTTTTCCTCCTCCTCATATTTTTTTAGGAACCTGTGCTTATATACTTTTTTAACTGTTTTATGTTTGTGATGTTTTTGACCTCCTTCTCCAGACCATTCCACAATTTCACCCCACAGACTGTTATGCACATGTTTTTCAAAGTTGTTCTGACTTTTTTCCTCTTGAAATTTGCTTCCCCTCTCATTTGATGTGTCGAGTGATTTTGAGGACATTACACTGTGTAACTGTCAAGTTATTGAATATTTTCCCCAATAGAAATTCCTCAAAATTATGCCTAAGCAAATTTTTTCCAAACAAACAGTTGTAAAATAACCTTTGAAGTGTGGAGTGATTTTGGTGACACTACACTGAATAATAGTGAAGTTACTGAATATTTTTGTAGTATCTCTTCTAGGTGTTGCACTTTGTAGATGGTCCCTGCGCCCTCGTCTCACAGACGGCTGACCATAGAGACCAATGTTATTTGTGCAGCCCGGAGGACCGCTCGTTTTGATGAAAATACGGTTGAAGCTTGTTGTCCACCTTACTACGGTAGGAAAGAGTCGTCGTTTGTGTTTTAACAATGTTTCGCTTATGAGTTATTGATCCGGGAAGTTTGAGTCTGTGAATATTTCCAACCCTACCGAACTAAATCCTACCACATAAGTCAGTTGTGTATCATATCAAAACCGGATTAGCTCGCTTGCATACCTGTGCTGTAAGTGTCATTCTTCCGTTTTGAGATGCTGCTGCTGTTTGAGAGGCTCAGGCTTTCACGTGAGATCATCGATGTGATGATGAGACTCCACCTGCGCTTTTTACATAGAACTTGGACAGGGGCACAAAGACCACTGTGGCCGTACGATGATTTTTTTTCATGGGGCATCAAGGCTAAAGTGTGGGGCAATGGCAGCCATGGCCGCCATGAAATTCTCACCCTGGCCATAACTGACCTTAATATGAACCAAACAGAAAAATAAACCAGATACAAAACAGGTAGATCTCTGAGTTTGAAAAAAGGAAATCACTTCCTCCCTTAGTAGGAGACCTGGCACTGGGAGGAGGAGGCTTGCTTCTCGTAGTCAGGAGTGTAGGAGCTGGTTGCAAGGCGTAGGCAGGCTGCAAGGTGGTCATCAGTCATTGTTGATCTGTACTTGGACTTTTTGATTTTCATGTGTGAGATAGCAGACCCGCACAAGTAAGTTGATCCAAAAAGAGGCACATCTTCTGAGATTGGGATAGTTCTCCTCCACCAGTAGTTTCCAGAACACTACATACTCTCCAGGTTGAGCGGATGTTGATCTGGCTTTGATCTCAATGTCATTTTGCAGTGTCAGAATCTCATCCTTAAGAGCGGAGCTTTCCGAGTTGAAAAGGGATTTGACTTTGGCAGCAATGTCACCAACATCAATACTTACACCAAATGGATAACACATATAACTGGCTACAGGTTTGATGGATGCAAAGTCAATAAAACGCCTCTCAAACTCTGATGAGATGCTCTGAACATGCTCCTCATAACGTGCACTGTCAAGCTGTGTCACACATTTACCTTGATGTTGTAGTTCTGCTTGTATGTGAGGAAAGTTGTGCAGGTTACCATGCTGCAGCCTGCTTGACATCAGCTGTAGCTTGCTTTTAAACATGTTCACTGAACTCATCTTGTCGACTACATCTTTACCCTTGCCCTGCAGCTCTAAATTCAATTCATTGAGCTCACCAGTGAGATCAGTGAGGAAAGATAAATCTGGCCAAAAATTTACCTCTGCTTAACCACCTAACATCCCTGTGAAGTAGCAGGTCTGTGTGCTCAGCATCATTTTCCTCCAATCTTCATCGCAATGTCCATCACTTCTTTCATATTTAAAATCTTTCCACACAACGCATGCTGGTGAATTATACAATGATAATTCAGGATATCCGGGAAAGATTAACTTTCTTTGCACAGTGCAGTGAACCCACTGGTGCAGCCCATCATCATCCTTTTAATGGCAAAATGGTGAGTAGTTCTTCCTTGGTGCTCATGTCTTCAAAAACTATCCTGATGAAACACACAATTGTGACACATCCACCATATCAGTCGACTCGTCAAATTGGAGGGAAAAGCACTCACACGCATCAATATCTTTCCTCAGTTGCTCCTCCACATCCACAGCCATTCCCTCACATCGCCTTGTAGTAGTATTGCGGGAGAGTTGCACTTCTTTAATGGCCTTCACAATCTCTGTTTTATTTTTAAAGTCATCAAAACGGCTATCCGCTGCCTCGAGAAAGGCTTCCTTCACAATATCGCCATATTTGAATGGCTTCTTGTGTTTAGCAAGGACATGACTGACGCAATAGGAAGCAATAGTTGCGGCCTTGCCCTGGGTCTTCGGTTTGGTGAAGATTGCTGCGCTGCATGCTGTGCTTTCAAATCCCACACTTTTGTGGCGCGTAAAGGCATTTTTTCAGGGAAATCCCTCTTGTAGCTCCCGTGTACCATTTAAAAATGCCGCTCCAGATTCACTTTCTTTGCCAACGCCACCGTTGCATTGCAGATCAAACAAACAGGCTTCGAATGAGAATAAACCAATAAATAATCTTTCTCCCATTCAGGGTGAAAATGGTAGGTCTTGACTCGTTTCCCCTCAGCCATGTTAACGTTTAGGAGTGCGTAACTGCTCTGATCACTAGATTCTAGCTACTGTTGACAGCTGTCAACTTCCTGTCATGCATGTTGTAGCTGATAGTCATAATTTATCACTGTTTATAATATTATTGTCATTTTGTGCATGTTTCAAGTGCATTGTGTGTTTGTGGTGCTTAAGAGGGCTGTCAACTTTTATTTTGGAAATACCGCTTTTATTTTAACATTCTGTGTATTGCTGCTGTTCCGGAGAGTCAGAAGAAAACATGAGAAGGTGAAGACGCACATATGCTGTAGTTAGAGTTCTCAACGGGCCTGAAAATTACAACCCGACCCGACCCGGCCCGCCGGTTTTAAGCCCGAACCCGACGCAGCCCGAGACACCAGCATGAATTGTCTGCCCGAACCCGACCCCCGCGCGCCTGAATTGTTTTCCTCATACACTTGTTATCATGATCAGACAGACAGCAGACGGAAAGGTGACGCGAGCCAGGAGACAGGTGCTG